>CAUDMG010001248.1:875000-1000000 GCA_958450375.1 Homarus gammarus | reverse complement strand
AGTGAGTCAGGTAAATGGAAATTAATCAACTGGTTCAAGACTTGGCTAATCAAATCATAATCAATTTCTCCAAGATGCTTCAATTAACCTGGTTGATGCTTCAGGTGATGATTGAGTATACCTGTGTAAATGAATCAAATGACTTCAAGGCTTGAGTGATGCTTGCCTCAGTGATTACCTCAACATGTGGCAGATACCTAGGGAGGGGCTCAGTGATTCTGGCATATATAGCTGTCAGGTCATTAATATACTCCAGGTGTCGGGACTTGAGCTGTCAGATGCCCCGGTTGTCAGTTGTGTCACAGTGAATCGACGACGACGACGATGATGATGATGACGATGATGTCCATAAGGTTCATACTCCACTTCCCCCTACCCTCACTAACTCCACTTCCCCCTACCCTCACTAACTCCACTTCCCCCTACTCTCACTAACTCCACTTCCCCCTACCCTCACTAACTCCACTTCCCCCTACCCTCACTAACTCCACTTCCCCCTACTCTCACTAACTCCACTTCCCCCTACCCTCACTAACTCCACTTCCCCCTACCCTCACTAACTCCACTTCCCCCTATACGCGGCTATATGTATACGCATCACGCAGAGGTTGAGTCACCACACCCACACAGTTTGTCGGTCTGTCAGCGTGTAATTTTTCCCCCTCCCCGGGCAACAAGGTGTTAAGGGATCTCTCTGTTGTTCTGGTAACCTTTTCCTTATGTATGACAAAGGTCGTTTTTACCACCTCAACTGACCCCTAACCTACGACCTGACCAAGATTCAAAGGTTAAATGTTACTTTCTCTCACGCAGAGGTCACTTGTGCAACCTGATCTGGACTCTCTCTCTCTCTCTCTCTCTCTCTCTCTCTCTCTCTCTCTCTCTCATTTGAAAGGCTCTGTCAAGTAAAGGCCCAAAGCTATAGCGGTCAAAATAGCGTCATAATGTCACTGGGACTCCACAGTTCAAGCTGACAAATCCTGAATAAACGCTCAAGCTTAGATACTTAAAAGGCGCAAATAGCTTGAGAACAATGACCTAACCCTTTGAGTACGATGACTTAACCCTTTGAGTACAGCGACTTAACCCCTTGAGTACAGTGACTTAACTCCTTGAGTACGATGACAACTCCTTGAGTACAGTGACTTAACCCTTTGAGTACGATGACTTAACTTCTTGAGTACGATAACTCCACTTCTTGAGAATAAAGACTTAACCCTTGAGCATGATGACCAGCCCTTTAAGTACGATAACTTAACCCCTTGAGTACATGGCTTGACCCTTTGAGCACGATGACTTGTTCTTCGAATAATATGGTACTGTACTCAAAGGGTTAAGTTATCGTACTCAAAGGGTTAAGTCATCGTACTCAAAGGGTTAAGTCACTGTACGCCAGGAGTTGTTATCGTACTCAAAGGGTTAAGTTACTGTACTCAAGGGGTTTAGTCATCGTACTCAAAGGGTTAAGTCACTGTACTCAAGGAGTTGTTATAGTACTCAAAGGGTTAAGTTACTGTATTCAAGGAGTTAAGTCATCGTCTTGCAAGGGAGTTAATATTTACGGTTCGTTCTTAATTTTATGGTTTAAGACGGTGTGTGTGTGTGTGTGTGTGTGTGTGTGTGTGTGTAAAATTAATATATGTTGGTGGTCGCGACACTAGGAGGGGAAGAAGGGGGTGACAGAAGGGGGGTCGGCCTCTCACTTGACAGGCTAATCTGAGTCTTATGTCACCCGAATAAAAGTGCCAAGAGTCAATATTTCAATACCAAGCTAATTCTCTTATGGACACAGACAGACAGACAGACAGAATCAGACTGAAACACAGACAGACACAGACAAATAGACAGACAGAACCAGACTGAAACACAGACAGACACAGACACGCATACGAAGGAGTTATGGCACCAGGGGTAATGTAGTGCCACTGTCAGAGTAGAAACAGGGACATTATTTTTGGCACTTGCACCCTGGGTCATCACTCACCCCTACCAAGTGACGGGGAGAGAGAGAGAGAGAGAGAGAGAGAGAGAGAGAGAGAGGCACTTCTGAAATGTGGTGCACGATCACTATTAAGACCGTCAAACACTCTTCAATAGACACACACACACACACACACACACACACACAGGTGGCAGCAGTGAGCGGGAGCGATAAGGAGATCCACCGCCCATCTGTTTCTCTCAGCAGATTGGCGCCCTCAACCTCCGTCTTACACACACACACACACACACACACACACACACACACACACACACACACACTACAAACAATAAAATTACACCCAAACAAACAACTATCCACAAAAATCCTTCAATAACACACTATAAAATTCCACTTAAACACACAAGGATTTACATATCTTAAAACTCACTAACCAACAACTAGCCTGGGACAAGATGGCGCTGGGTACCTTTGATGTAAGACCCCCCCCTCGTGAGTAAGACACCCGAGGGAAGGGAGACTTTAAAACTGACACTCTGATTATTCTGTTGCGGCCATGACTGCCAAGCCCCGAGACACTGGGATTTGTACAACTATCTCCTCTGTAACTTGGAATATTTACCTCCTGGAGTCACCCCCTGAGACCGTCCAAGGGAAGGGGAGATGGGGGGACGGGGGGGGGGTTGGAAGGAGAGGGGGGAGGGGGGAGAGGGGAATGGGGAGGGTCGGAGAGAGCTCACGTATACGATTCTCAATGTGTCGTATCTTGGTTCTTGTTTTCCCTGAGGATATTGTCTTGTTTACAGTCGAGTCTAAGTGTGATTTTCTTTACGTCATGTTGGGTCCTAAGTTTGGTGGCGTTAGTGGGGTTGAGGTGGCGTTAGTGGGGCTGAGGTGGCGTTAGTGGGGTTGAGGTGGTGGTGGTGGGGTTGTGGTGTTGGGGAGGTGTGGGTTGGGTTAGGGAGGTGTTGGTTGGGTTGGGGAGGTGTGGGTTGGGTTGGGAGGTGTGGGTTGGGTTGGGTTGGGTTGGGTAGGTGAGGTGGTTGAGTTGGGTTGGTGGTTGTGGTGAGGGTGTTAGGTAATAGGTATGTTTAACACTTACAACTACACCAAGACTGTGGCCAAAACAGAGTTAGAATTACACATTGACTCCACCTTAAGACTGAAAGGAAGACTCCGACCCCCTGAGCCTTGCCAACCAGCGCTACATAAATGATGTCGTTACTCGGATGTTTTTTTTTGTTCCTATGCTGAGCAGCGGGGGCGGGGGAGGGGGGGTGCTGCTTGTCTGAACACCTGTCCCATCAAATTAATCGTTAAATAAACAAACGGAACTAACAGATAAACTCTCTCTCTCTCTCTCTCTCTCTCTCTCTCTCTCTCTCTCTCTCTCTCTCTCTCTCTCTTCATACCGTAATGTATTGAGTGAAAGAATTCGGTGCTGGTAAATGTTGGGAAATATTTGTTTTTTTTGTAACTAGAGGAACTGAACTATTTGGGTCACCTACTGAGATACATGTATATTAGCGGCACATTCTAGCCAATCACTATGGATCAACCAATCACTAATGTGCGCCCCTTTTTTATAACTAAATTTCAACCAATCGCATCGGAGGATTTACACGCACTTTTATAAGAAGACGCAACAGGATATTATAGACTCAGAGGGGGAGGGGAGGGGAAGGGAGGGGAGGGGAGAAGAGAGGAGAGGAGGGGAGAGAAGGGGAGAGGAGGGATAAGGTAGCGACAGGAACTGAGTCACAGTTAAATAATCTTTAATTTCATGAAGCAGGAAAAAAAATTATAATAAAAAAATTTAAATCCTCACACAACCAACCCAGTTTCCTGTTCGCTCCAACCCGTAATTTAACGCCGAGTGAACACATATTGTCCATGATGTGACTTACAGCACGTAAAGCAATATATGGATCATGTTTTCCCACACTATTATTACATTCCTCTTGTTTACTTGTTTAATTACCATAAACAAATCAACTCTCTTTGTTCATTGTTGTTGTTGGTATTGTTGTGGTTGTTGTTATTGTTGCTGTTGTTATTGTTGCTGTTGTTGTTGTGGTTGTTGTTATTGTTGCTGTTGTTATTGTTGCTGTTGTTGTTGTGGTTGTTGTTATTGTTGTTGTTGTGGTTGTTGTTATTGTTGCGGTTGTTGTTGTGGTTGTTGTTATTGTTGCTGTTGTTATTGTTGCTGTTGTTGTTGTTGCGGTTGTTGTTGTGGTTGTTGTTATTGTTGCTGTTGTTATTGTTGCGGTTGTTGTTGTGGTTGTTGTTATTGTTGCTGTTGTTATTGTTGCTGTTGTTATTGTTGCTGTTGTTATTGTTGCTGTTGTTGTTGTGGCTGCTGTTATTGTTGCTGTTGTTGTTGTGGTTGTTGTTATTGTTGATGAAATGACGTAAATTAACAATAAGTTGCTCTGTAATTGAGAATTCTTTCCCACGGGTTTTTTCCCTCTTCATCATTATGTCTGTTTTCTCTGTTACAGAAAACGGAATGTAGGTTTCCTTAGTGATTTCTAACGGGTGATAGTAACGGTTTGTAACGGGTGATAGTAACGGTTTGTAACGGGTGATAGTAACGGTTTGTAACGGGTGATAATAACGGCTTGTAACGGGTGATAGTATCGGCTTGTAATGGGAGATAGTAACGGTTTGTAACGGGTGATAATAACGGCTTGTAACGGGTGATAGTAACGGCTTGTAACGGGTGATAGTATCGGCTTGTAACGGGTGATAGTAACGACTTGTAATGGGAGATTGTAACGGGTGATAGTAACCGTTTATAACAGGTGACAGTAACGGTTTATAACAGGTGACAGTAACGGTTTATAAAAGGTGACAGTAACGGCTTGACATGACAGAGACGACGTGTTACGGGTGACAACTTGTGACAGGTAACACTGATAACTTATGAGAAGCCTAAGAGTAATCGATCTCTTTTTCCTTATCTATCTATCTTTATGTCTAACAACCAACTAACCACCAACCTGCCTCTCTCTCTCTCTCTCTCTCTCTCTCTCTCTCTCTCTCTCTCTCTCTCTCTCTCTCTCTGTCTCAGCCAAAACTTTCATGTCTTCATTAAGGCAAAAGAACTCCCCAGATTCTTGTCTAGGTTGGCAGCTCCGCACCTCATAAAAAGATGCCAGAGTGAAAAACTGACTAATCACCGAAAATTAAAAATCGTGTTTCCATAAAAAATCTAAATAAAAATGAATAAAAATACAGTAAAACCTCCTTATAACGGACTTCCCTCTCTATATAATCCGTTAAATGGAGGTTTCACATCTAAAAGACCCTCGATATAACGGATTTTCCTCGACATTTTCTTATAAGACACTCAGGTGGGTTTAGGAGATAAGACGAACTTTTGTTTTCATATTGAAGTAATGTTTATAAAGGTAATAATGTAATTAAGTTTAATGACTTTTGGTGTCAGCAGGTAAAAGTGAATGACAGGTGAGAAGAACAGGTAACAACAGGGAGGTACAACAGGTAGGTGCAACAGGTAAGTACAGGTATACCACTAAGTTCATCAGTAAGTACAATAGCTAAGTACACCATTAAGTACCTCAGCTAAGTAGATCAACTCAGTACACCATAAGTACATAATTAAGTACATCGTAAGTACATCGAATAAGTACATCAGTTAAGTACATCATAAGGAAAGTACATCAAATAAGTGCATCATCAGGTAAGTACATCAAATAAGTGCATCATCAGGTAATTACAACAGGTGAGTACAAGAGGTGTTAATTAACTTACAGGTGTAGCGAGGGTTGGGGTGGTCAGCTCGGGTCTCAGGAACACGGCTCTGGGTGAGTCCCGTGTAGTGCTGGCCTAGTGGAGGAGAGTTATAGGTAGTGGTTACAGTTATAGGTGGTGATGAGAGTCATAGGTGGTGGTGAGAGTCATAGGTGGTGGTGGGAGTTATAGGTGATGGTGAGAGTTATAGGTGGTGGTGACAGTTATAGGTGGTGGTGAGAGTTATAGGTGGTGGTTACAGTTAGAGGTGGTGATGAGAGTTATAGGTGGTGGTGAGAGTTATAGGTGGTGATGAGAGTTATAGGTGGTGGTGAGAGTTATAGGGAGTGAGAGAGAGAGAGAGAGTAAATACCATCAAAGAAAACGGAAAAAGGTAAACACGTAGGGGAAACTAAGACAAAAACCCCAAGACACGTAAATGAGTCCAAAACTTACTAGCATAACACGGAGTTAAAAAAAAAAGGTCCATCAAAAACATAACACACACATTCCATATTAACATCATTACTAAAACATGCATAGGAAAATAATAGCAAGGATAAACACTACTTAATGTTAGACGAATTATTAATATTTGTGAATAATGAGAGGAGTTTGAAAGGGCTTAGGTGGGGGAGAGGGCGGTAAAATTCACGTCTTTCTCAACCTCTAATGAATCCTGGTCTTATATATTTTTTATGTAAACAATGGCATCACCTGAAGATTAGCATCCCCCCATAACCAAGGTATTTACACTTGATTAAACACGAACGTTACCTGAGGGTTAAGGTTAGGTTAGGTTAGGTTAGGTTAGGTTAGGTTACGTTACCTTAAGTAAGATTAGGTTACAGTAGATTATGTTTGATTCGATTAGGTTAGATTAGTGTTGGGTTAGGTTAGGCTAGATAGGGTTTGGTTAGACTGAGTTATGTTAGATTAGACCAGATAGGGTTAAATTCGATTCGATTAGATAATATATTAGGTTTAATTAGCTTAGATTAGTGTTATATTTGAATTAGGTTAACATTAGGGTGTTTAATCATAAGGTGAAATAATCTAGGATGTCTTTAAAATCTTCAGGTGATCCTCGACAGGTGACACAACGCACAGGTGACACAACACACCCACAGGTTAAGAGTTACCCAGGAGCTTCGGGTCTTTGGCAGAGTAACAAGACTTTTTCTACGGGGAGCAGACCATCGCCTTTGTGTGGCTCCAATGATTATTTATCCTGGGAACGTTCTGGCGTTTTTTGTCCCTCTTGAGTATAATTATCGGGTTGTCTGCGTTCACTAGTAGATAATCATGGATGTTTTTTTGTTTTTTTTGTGTGTTTTTTCTGTCTTGAATATAATGGTGGCGTTGAGTTCACTGGCAGTTTTGCAAGTTGAACGCTAATTCATAAGAGGGGTACTTTTTGCGTTTTTTTTTTGTATGTACACCAGATAATCACCATTTACATTTTTTTTCAACGTTTTTTTTCCCAACTGAACGCCGTATTCGCTCCCTGTATCATTAATTCAACGCGTTCTCTTTATCAGTGACCGTACTCGCGTTTTTCTCGTCATAATATTTTAATCCAACGTTCTCTTTCATCAAACAGTATATACTTCATCTAAGAACTCGTGTTTTTCTTGATGAAACTTTTAATATCGCGTTCTTTATATTTTATGCAGCAGCGTTCTTATGGTCGCGTTCTCTGTATCAATTCAGTGGTTGATCAGGAAGCGTTCATGCGATTTTTCTTCCTTCTATCAATGGTAAAATATTAAGTAATGCGTTTTCTTTTTTCAATACATTCTGAACATCCAAAAACTGAGCACACTTTAAGAGAGAGAGAGAGAGAGAGAGAGAGAGAGAGAGAGAGAGAGAGAGAGAGAATGTGTGTGTGTGTGTGTGTAAACATTAGTCAACGTAAGAGTGAGTTATTTCCTCCATTTTTTTACGTCATTTGGGGGTTTGAGATAAAAGAGATGAAGTGCCGAATGAGTTACGGACGCGAGAAGCAGTGACAAGTGAGTAACAGGCGTGAGTTCCCCGCCCACTGTGGAGGTACGGGCAGTGACAAGTGAGTAACAGGCGTAAGTTCCCTGCCCACTGTGGAGTTCCGGGCAGTGAGAAGTGAGTAACAGGCGTAAGTACCCTGCCCACTGTGGAGTTCCGGGCAGTGAGAAGTGAGTAACAGGCGTAAGTACCCTGCCCACTGTGGAGTTACGGGCAGTGACAAGTGAGTAACAGACAGGAGATCACTGCCAACATGAGTACGAATGGAAACCGAATTGTGTCAAGGCTTGTGATACGTGTCGAGGTTTACCTAATGCTAAGTGAAGGTTTCCGGGCCCAGTTAAGGCAATGAGTACTTGTCAAGGAGGAGGAGGTGGGGAAGGAGTTGGGGAAGGAGGAGGAGGGGAAGAGGTAGGAGAGGAGGAGAAAGGGAAGGAAGTGGGATGAGGTGGGGAAGGGAAAGGAGGATGAGGGGGGTGGAGGATGAGAAGGAAGGGGGTGGGGGAAGGATAAGATGGGGGAGCGGAAGGAGAAGTTGGTGGAGGAGAAGGAAGACATGAATGGAGGGCAAGATGAAGGAGGAGGAGGGAGAAGAGAAAGATAATGACAACTTACCTCTGCCGGGACTCCACACGGTGGGTTGATCCTTGAAGGACGGGAGGTCAGGGAGGTCAATCTTCGAGGGCCCGGTGCGTTCCTCGCCAGACCTCCCCGGCGACCACACTCCTGTAGGTGCAAGAGAAACACGGGGTCAGACCATGTGAGAGAGAGAGAGAGAGAGAGAGAGAGAGAGAGAGAGAGAGAGAGAGAGAGAGAGGTAAATAATTAAAACCAAGGTGTAATTTCAACACAACTTAAGATAATTACAGAAGGTCAATTAAACCAAGAAAAAAACAGACTTCAATAAACCACAATGAGTTAAACCACAAAATTAAAACCCCCAAATAAAAACAATGAATAAACCATAAGGAATTAACCCCAAAATTATATCCATAAATAAACCTTAAATAAAACAATAAACCCAAATGACATAAACCTCCAAAATAAACCAGAGACGTATGAAATCGCTTTTAATACACACCAAGACATGAGTGTTTGTGTATGTTCATGAGAGTATGTATGTATGTATGTGGTCTTACCTCAGTGTTGGCCTACACCCAACCAGCCACTCCTATAAGGTAATATATGAAGTGGAGGTCCACACAGCAGGAGATAACAGGGTCCATCTGTGTGTGTGTGTGTGTGTGTGTGTGTGTGTGTGTGTGTGTGTGTTAATAATAATCATTAACCCAAAGAATCACAATATAAAATAATTACAACTTAACACAAACACTAAACACCTGTACACCACCACCACGACCATCACAACCACCACCACCTCCGCCACCACCACCACAACCACCACCACCACCACGACCCCCACCCCCTCCCCCAGTAAAGTACACTAGATCAACACACCTTAACATATAAACAATTCCAACACACACACACACACACACACACACCTGTACAGACTCCCAGGAACGCACCTAACACACTCCATCACCCAAGTTGAGTGTGCTACGTGAGTATGGTGTTCATTTGTTCTATCTGTTCAATCTATATATAACAGGAGGATACCTTAACGGTGCTAAGAGGTACAGTGATGGAACTAGGGATCACGTGAAGATTAAACACCCCAGCCTAAGATTAACTATCCTAACGCGAAACTCTAACTTAACCAAACCTAACTTAACCTAATCTAACTTAACCTAACACTGATCAAACCTAACCTAACCTAACTTAACCTAAGTATCTTTACAAAATTGTGTTGAAAAAATATGACACAAAGGACGAAGTATTTTGACAACCCTACCGAGATAACAGGAGTCACAGTGTTCATTTTGGAATTCATCGATCACTCCAGGTACAGGTAGTTTATAAGAGGGTTGGGGAGTGGGGAGACGAGGGGTGTAGAAGGGAGGGAGGGAAGGGGAAGGAAAGAGTGGTGATGGAGGAAAGAGAGAATAGGGAAATAAGGGAAGAAAGATGGAAGAAGGAGAAGAGAAAAAGGGAGTAGAAGCGAAGACGAAAGAGGGGAAGATCAAAACAGAAGGGGAAGTAGAGGGAGAGAGAGAGAGGAAGAAATAGAGGGAGAGAGAGAGAGGAAGAAATAGAGGGGGAGAGAGGGAAAGTGGTGAGGGAGAGAGGTGAAGGGGAGGAGACGAAAAAATGAGAAGATAAAAACAAAAGGTACGAAGATAAAAGAAGGGGAAAGAGGTGAAGTGAGGAGAGAGGAGGCAGGTGAACCCTCCATCAGCGACCCCACCTGGCCCAGTACATAAACAGGCAAGCACAAGGTAAACCACGTGAGGTGCTCCCCTTCTTCCTATGGCGCCAGGTGGGGTGGTACACCTATAGGGTACAGGAGATAGTGGTACATCTATAGGGTACAGGAGATAGTGGTAGAGGAGGTTGCGTGGTACATCTAAATGGTACATCTCAGAATGGTACACTCGTCCACCCTCACTTCCCCCAGGTACTCATTCACAGCTGGGTGGACTTGGGGATGACCCGGACAGTAAAACAGTAACTCTTAGGACAGGAGGTGAGCGATGTACCCACTCAGCCACCGCACCCCTTAATAACAACGAAAGGAAGTTATGGACACTGCCAAGGGGCTCTCGGACGGACGGAAGGACGGACGGAAGGACAGATGACGGGGAGTAAGCGTTCCTTCTCCCCTCCCCTGTATGTGTGTGTGTGTGTGTGTGTGTGTGTGTGTGTGTGTGTGTGTGTGTGTGTCCCGAGCATTATGAATCACTTGTATTTATAGTTTAATCAGATAATCTCATCTCTGCTTAACCGCCCAGTCATAATGAAGGTACCAAGAATACTGCCCACCTGACAACCTGTGGGCGTGTGTTGGCCAGGTGGGGGGGGGGGTGAGGTACGGGGGGGAGGGAGGTAGATGAGGGGTTACATGAAGGGAAGAGGTATGAACGAGAGAGAGAGAGAGAGAGAGAGAGAGAGAGAGAGAGAGAGAGAGAGAGAGAGAGAGAGAGTGTTTGTGTGTGTGTTAGGGTCTGGCACCTGGCACACTTTACCTACACCCTCCCTCTATCTCTCCCTCCCTCCTTCTCTCCCTTCCACTCAACACACCTCGAGAGTTCCTAAGAAGCCTCTCACTCTTTCCTGTAAACCTCTACTTTACTTTACATTTTCTGTTTCTTCTTCATTCCTAACGTCTTTTTTTATGGTTATTTTTATTATTTTCCTTTCCTTCTTCCGTTACTCTCTCTCTCTCTCTCTCTTTCTCTCTCCTCCATTTCACGGTCAATTATTAACCTTAGCAGATGAAGCAACAACACAAGTACAACCTCAACAACAACCACTATCACTCACCACTATCACCATCACTACCACCATCACAACCATCATTCACACCACTATCACCATCACCCACACCACTATCACCATCACTCACGCCACTATCACCATCACTCACACCACAATCACCATCACTCACACCACTATCACCATCACTCACACCACTATCACCATCACTCACACCACTATCACCATCACTCACACCACTATCACCATCACTCACACCACAATCACCATCACTCACACCACTATCACCATCACTCACACCACTATCACCATCACTCACACCACTATCACCATCACTCACACCACTACCACCATCATCACTATTACCCTGCCCACTCACTGCCCTTGTCTTCAAATCCAGTCGCAACACCAAACAACATTCTTCAGGTAAACCTTCCTTCACCTGTAATCATCCTGCCGAATCATTGGGTCTCCTCTCCTTCCCGTGTACAGGTAAGAGCAAATTAATCCCCCCCCCCCCCCTAATTCTCCCTCTTCCTGTTCATCCATCATCTTAACCTGCCTTCTAGTTACCACCATAAGAGAGAAGAATTAACTAAGTAATTTACAGTATCTAAAAGAGGTCAGAGCAGCTAGCTATTCAACCCACAAGTACACAACACAAAGATCCTGGCAAGGTTAGTTTACGTTAGGTGAGGTGAGGTTAAACTAGGTGAAGTTAGGTGACGTGAGACAATTATCTAAACCGTTATTAATTACCATGGCCCAGATCACCAAACACCACATACACAACATCGACGTCCATAAGGAGAGCACCTCAGCGATGGTTTACTCTCTGTCGTCACCTGGTCAGCACTATCGAATTTCCCTCACCCTCCCACATTTATATACCACCTAAAATGAGTCACTCCTGTTTCATATACCTCTCCGAAGCTTCGATGTTTTATACCCCGTCTAATTGCTTCAGTTTTGGTTCCTATCATATCTTCGAAGCTTCAAAGGGCAACGAGATATCCCATTCTCTGTGGTGGTGAATGACGTAGAGGCCATTCGTGTTAACAACCATTTTGACCATAACCACTACCATCATTCACACACCACTTAACATCATTACCACCGTCTCGCCAACTACCTGACGAAGATGAGAAAAGACCCGACGAAGGGAACACAAATTGGTATTTTTGTGTTGGTTAGATACGGAAAAAAAGATGAAAAAATAAACATCGTCTAATAGGAATTGATTCTCATTCGTCAAGTATTTTAGTCTCGATTAAATTAAAATATAAAACGTTAAATGAATCATACTCCACGGGTTAAGTTATAGTACTCAAAGAATTAGGTTAACGTGCTCAAGGGATTAGGGTGCCAGCTCATGGAGGGGGGGGAGAGGGTCACAATAATGGCACGATACCGTTTTTGGAGGCAGTATGTGTGTGTGTGTGTGTGTGTGTGAAGTAAAGAGAGCAGTGACACTATTATCCACCCTTCCTCTGCTTCATACCACTGCCAGGAATAGAGGAACAGTGACACTATTATCCACCCTTCCTCTGCTTCATACCACTGCCAGGAATAGAGGAACAGTGACACTATTATCGACCAATCAAGTGCCACGAATGAAGGATCAGTAATTGTGGGTGCAGGTAAGGAGTGCCATCTCTTCATCAAACATATAAGTGCCATGTATACCTCGAGGGTCAAGAGTGCCAGGTAGGTCATCGAGTGTCACCTCATCTCAACTACACCTGAGCGATGAAGCATATACCTGGAGGGGAGGTAGGGGTGGGGGAGGGGGGAGATTGACAGTGCCAGCCGTGTGTCCCCTTTGGCACTTAACCCTTTCCTGCTGTGACAGTGCCTGGGCAGTCCTCCAGTGCCACCACCTGTACCACCTTCGTTTACCTCTTCCTGACTCCCTTTATCATCCTTTTCTATCTCCCTCCTTCTTCCTCTCTCTTCTTCCTCCTCCTCCCTTCCCCCCTTTCCTATATCCTCCTCCCTCTCTCCCTCGTTCTTCTCCATTCATCTAACCCTAATTTTATTTCCTACTTTTCTCCTACTCTTCCTTCTCCCTTCCCCTCTTACTCCTCTTCTTGTTCCTCTCCATTCCCTCCAACTCCCCCTCCCAATTACATCCTCCCTCACTCTCCATCTCCTCTACTTTTCCCCCTCCTCTAACTTCCCCTTCCCCTTTCCCCTTACTCCCCTTCCGTACCTCTATCTTTTCACCTCCCTCCCCTCTCCCTTCTCCCCCTATGCTACTAACCTTCTCACTTAACCAATTACCTATTATGTACACTAAGGACTTTATACTCGACGACCTGGACAGTTTGCCAGGGTTTTGATATTGACGATGATGAAGTATGCCACGTGAGGTGAGGTTAGGTTAGGTTTGGTTAGGTTAGGTTAGGTTAGGTTTGGTTGGGTTTGGTTGGGTTTAGTTGGGTTTGGTTAGGTTAGGTTTGGTTGGGTTTGGTTGGGTTTGGTTAGGTGAGGTGAGTTTAAGCTAGGTGAGGTTAGATGACGTGAGACAAGGATGATGATGTGGCCATGTTGGGTCCATCTGGCCAGGGGGTGGGTGGGGGGGGGGAGCAATGAATCACGCGTCTCTCGTGGGAGGGGGGGTCCAAAGTGGGGTCATATTAAGGGGTAGGAGGTGTCCAAATTAGGGACTACTGAGAGAAGCCCAATTTGGGTTTATCTATGAGGGATCTCCGTTGATGTCTTGGGAGGGAGGGGGAAAGAGGGGGGGGTGTCAATTTGGGAGTCTTCTCGTATAGGGGTCAAAATTGAGTGCTGTGTATGGTGGGTTAAGTGAAGGGTTCGTGAATTTTAGAGCTTTATCCGACGGCATCAATAGCGTTCTACAAGGCATCCAGGAGGGTGACCTTGAAGGATGAGGGAGTGGAGGGTGACCTTGGGGATGGTAAGAGAGAGGGACACACAGCGGGATGGAAGAAGAGGGAAAGAAAGGGAAAAAAGGGCGATAGGTGGAAAGGAAGAAGTGGAAGGAAACCCTCCAAGTATCACAGATAGTCGAGGTTTGCCGCCATAAAGTTATCACACGTAACGTCTGGCAAAATAAACATGAAGATGGTGCGTTGAGATACTGACGGGTCGGTTACTGCTGCCTGAGTCATGATGGTATCTGGCGAGGGAGGCACCGGGCAGTGTGTCACCCTCCCCGGTAATGGTCTGGGGACGATATGGGGCAAATCTGGTCTTATCGCTGGCACCGTTGGCACGATTCCTGAATTTAAATATTTAAACCAATTACTGGCACTGATGCCTGAACTTATTATTGCTGTGTATATATACATATATATATATATATATATATATATATATATATATATATATATATATATATATATATATATATATATATCAAGATATATATATATATATATATATATATATATATATATATATATATATATATATATGTGTGTGTGTGTGTGTGTGTGTGTGTGTCACTCATGTTATCATCATCACTGTGGAATGATAAAATCATTAACATTATGATCACACCTCTGATGAGTATTGAACCATCAAAACAGTATGACAGTTTTTCCAAAAGCCTACGGCAGCGAGCAGCCCACTTGATGGAAGAGATACCACCCTGCCAGGCGCACGACAAATATGACACGACGGAAAATTTAACTATATTTACGAAAACGAAAATTATTTTCTTCTTGATAGTGTCAGTAGTGAACAAATGTTTACCCAGACATCTCTATTAATATCTGATACATTAACATATCTGCACAAGCGGAAAATAAACACACACACGTGCGAGCTAGCTTGTGTGTACGTCAGTGTTGGGATCCGTCCATATGTGTGTGTGTGTGTGTGTGTGTGTGTGTGTGTGTGTGTGTGTGGTTAAAACATCAAAAGCACCTCCTCATTTCTCACCCCTAACATTTCAAGATATATTTTACATATACTCAGGACACACACACACCTGTCCTCCCCCCAACAGGTACAGCATCACACTGTCAGTAGGTGCCCACGCCCGTCTATATATACACACAGTAAATCATCATTACACCCCACACACCCCGACGGCCTCTTCAGCTTCCAGGCCTTGTTGCTCAGTCCTCCTCCCGGGTCAAAGAACTTAGTTTTACAATCTTAAGAGAGTTTAGGGTGAAAATTTACCTTAAGTCAGAATGTAAACAACTGATCTTATTGTCTTATTTCAGCTGTAACTCAACAATGCCGGTCAAAATAATAGGAAAATACGATAAGAATGATATTTTATTATTTTTTCCCCCAGGAACATTATTTTCCCTAATCTTGCCCTTGCCACTGATTATTTTCCCCCACCACCATCACGAACATCCCCTATGATATTCCTAACTTAAATAATAAAATAACCTAACCTACACTTATTTCACCTAAAGATTAACCTAACCTAACCTAACCTAACCCCCCAGGCAGTGTTAGGGTGATTAATCAACTGGTTTTACGAGGACTATTGTATTTAGTGAAAGAACACGTGGTCAGTATTTCCCCCAATAAAACATTAAGGTAATTAATTATTGTGTTGTTAAATGCAAAGATTGTACGTATTTTATGTAAGTAAGTATGTATGTATGTATGTATGTATGTATGCATGTATGTATGTCAATATTATGGTAAGTGAACACAAGTCTTGAGTCACATCACCACTGTCCACTAACACACAACAACAACAACAATAAAGTGATGACTGTATCCTCACAATATTTACGTCAGAGAGAAGCAGTGGACCACACACATCGAACCCACGTACTTGAGGTTCATCCACTCCCCTCACCACCATGCCACCCAAGCAGCCATCACATAAAAGCCCATTCATTCAGATATTCAAGTTATCATTCAGCCAATCAGCGAGTCAGACAGACAGCTAACTCAGCCAATCAGGTGGCCAGATTTACCTCACTTATGACATCAATAATTAAAGCCATACTAAATTTAGCCTCTACGTCAATGAGCCAGAAGCTTTGAGGCAGCATGTAAATAGTGCTATACTCTTTTCGTCCGTCAGGTCGGTAAGCGTATCAGTCGGCTACAGGCAAGGCGTCCTTGTTGACTTAGGTGAGTCTTCCTCCCTCTTCATCAAAGCGACCAGGAGTGAAGAAATTATTTTAATGTTTTAACCAGATTAATTATATTCTAAAGGGTCAATTATCGAGGCTAAATATATATTTTAATGTGATATTTTTTTATCCTCAGTTGAAATAAATAAATCGGTAAATAATATCATTAAATCGGGCGAAAAAGACCGAAAATAGGTATACAATTTTCTTAATGAGTTTAATACTGTAAAGCAAAAACGTTAACGAACCGCATTCATTTTTTTTTACTATTTTACTGAAGAAAATATTACGTGATGGCCGCTGGTCACTGAAATGATCCCACAGGTCCAAGGGTGGAGGAAAGACTTCATCTGGGAGAGGTGTGGAAGAGAGTGTGGGTGGCTGGCTAGTGGACCCCTTATATAGAGATTCGGTGCTGAGTGACGTGATTTTATTGGTCCTTCCAGATTAGACGTCATTTCTTTACAAGCTCTATGATTGGTGGAAGACCTAGGGAGGGGGAAGAGGGGGAGGAGTTTGTGGTTCCAAGTCTGTGTTGTTGATACAGACAATAACACAAACAGACTTACTTTTCACTTATAAGAGATACTTAAGTACTTTATTCAAAATGGCGCCAGAATTGAACCAAGACTCAACCGTAACTTGTCTAATTATCCTCAATAGGTGGGAATAATTAATGTAATAATTGGATCACCTGAAGATTGATCCCCTCACCTTACTTCACCTGATAATTAATTAAACAACCTAACGCTATCTGGAGGGGTTAGGTTAGGTCGTGTGTGTGTGTGTGTGTGTGTGTGTGTGAAAACAAAATGCGTCACACGAGCTTCCTGTCCTTCCATTGTCTAGTCAACCTCGCCACACACACACACACACACACACACACCTTGAGTCACCTTTCTCTTGTCTTTATGTTGCTTCAGGTGAGCCAAAGTACACCTTGAGTACCTGAGTCATCCCAACCACACCATTACCAAACCACCCACACCTGGTACCAATGTGTGTGTGTGTGACCCCGCCCACACCTTTCCGACGCCGCCTACACCTGACTAAACACACACCTGTATAACTACTACACTAATCACACGTGCAACTCCCGGACATACATGATAACCTATATTGTATCAAATGTTTATACCTGAATTTTTACACCTGACTCTCCTTGACATTTATTAACATTACTAAACATATTTTTTACCATAAGATTAACTGAGAATGTTAAGAGGATGAGTTTTAACAAATATGCTTATAAGAAAGCTCGTAGGACACACGTCTGCCTAATTACAAGTTGCACAGGTCGTTAAGTGGTTTATATATTTCTCAATTGATATAAAACTTGCAACAAAACACAGGTTTAATCAGGTATGGTAATTAAGGGCCTACGTCACTCGATCAGTATGTGAAGTATGGAATGCGATAGAAAATGATGAACGAAATGAGAAACACAAATAGAATGCAAAAGAATTATTCCTATCACCGAGCAATATTCCCATCACTGAGAAATAAGTCCACCATCAGAGTACCTCAGAGCAATATTAAGGATATATTGATTTAACACGTCAGTACAATGGATCGCCTTGGTTCTTACAGTAAGTATATATATATAAGAGTTACCTCACAAGGGTACTCTGGCCACGACTACTGCCACTCGGGGGACAAAAGTAACGTCGTCTGGCGAGGTATGAGAGACTGTACCATCCTGCAGGGGGAAGGGGGGGGGGGTAAGGGCGTCACCCCATCCCCCTTCCCCCTGGCACTACCGATATGTCTCTATTCTGATGATTCGTTACTCCGGGTTCTTATTGGTCGATACATCAACTTATTGGAGGTGTTAGAACGCATTTAATTGGTTCGTTTAAGCTGCGGCATACACGATAGTCGGATAAAATGGAGGAGAAAGTACATTAAGACTGTACCTTGAGTTGTAATATACGAATTTTTGCTAAAGTAGTTTCTGGGTCAAAGAGTCGCTAGATTCTCAATAACGGTCTTTATACCCAGCCCAAGACAACGCCAGTGCAGGCAATAGATTGGCGAACGTATGTATCGCTGTAGTTTCCATTAGGATTTCGTTGTGAATTAGGTGGGGGAACGATAGGGGGGGGAGGGGGTGATGCTGATCGCTCGTGCTGGCGACGTTTTCAAGGTGAAGGGGTTTCTTATGGGTTGTGTTCTTGAAATAATCTCTCTCTGGTCAGCCAGCCAACAGAGCCAAGACTGATAGGCGCGACTCTAGAACAAACACGGCCACAAAAACACCCCGACGAGTACCGGTATAGAGTTAATAGGGGGGGGGGGGGGGACAACCACCCACCCCCCCTCGTTACCACCACCACCACCACCACCACCCAGCTGTGGTTCAAACACTGACTGACTCACACTTTAAGTTCAAACATCTTCACCGGTGAGTTTTTCCTCTCTCTCTCTCTCTTCTACTGCAGCAGTCGTGAGCGGCGGCGGTAGCAGCGAAGGAGGGCATTGGCTGTTTTTCATCAAGAACAGGGCATGAAGGAAGGGGAAGAGGAGGAGGAGGAGGAGAAAGCCCATCACCACAAGCAGGAGGAGGTCCGCCACCAGCAGGAGGAGGTCCACCACCAGCAGGAGGAGGTCCACCACCAGCAGGAGGAGGTCCGCCACCACCATCACCAGCAGCAAAAGCAGTAGCAACAACAGCCACCTATATTCAGCAGTGATCAAAGACGTGAGACGCGGCCCTGAGGTGATCACAGCCCCGACACCAACACCCTGACATCACCTCTCGGACCAGCGGCGTCTCTTGGAGGGCGTTTTGGGTCTGGTGGCCACGTCCCTCCCTCCCTCCCTCCCACCCTCCCTCCTTCCCTCCCAAGCTCCCTCCTTCCCTCCACAAATACCAATTAACTGGCAAATGTTGAATCTGCCTTGAGGATCACTTACGAACCGGTGGCAAGCCTTATATGAGATCACTTATATGCTCAAGTAGAGTAAAAGTAAGATCATATTCCAGGTTCACTTATAGAGAGGTAATTGGTTTACTTATCTGGAGGTTCACTTAAAAAAAACAACAACGGTAGTCCTTACTCGAGGTTCACTTATAAAAGAGAGGTAAGTGGTTTATTTATATCGAGGACCACTTATAAAACAGACACTTATACCCTGTAACCTGACGATCACATATAAATAAAACCAATTAAGTGACGGACCCCACATAAGGGTCAAATCAAGGACCACGTACCGTACTTAACAATCAACGATCACGTACATATAAGCAATGGATCTTACTTAACAATCAGCACACGAATAAAAGTAAACAATGAACCTTACTTAATCACGGACCAAGTACACATAAATAATGAACCTTAATCACGGACCAAGTACAGGTAAATAATGAACCTTACTTAATAATCAATTACATACACAAGGGGACACTAAATTGATAATAAATTTTAATACTTGTCCCTATAAAAGATGAATAAAATGTGTGTGTGTGTGTGTGTCACTACTTGAAGGTACTACTTGAAGGTACTACTCGACAATGCTACAGGGACGGGACATCTACTTAAGGCGAGCGAGAGGTGACCAAAGAACAGCCGCTCGCCATCTCCTCACGTTAAGGTAACCACCCAATCTCTCTCTCTCTCTCTCTCTCTCTCTCTCTCTCTCTCTCTCTCTCTCTCTCTCCGTGCTTATTCAGCTATCGTTGTCGCAATTTCTCTACCACACTTTATCGTCATTTCATCACTATACTTGGACGAAGACTCCACATACATACATACATACATACATACACACATACATACATACATACATACATACATACAAATTTTCCGCACTTCCAAGTTCCTCTTTCTCCTCCACACCTCTTTCAAGTTCCTCCTCCTCCTCCACACCTCCGTCAAGTCACGAGTCCTCCTCCACACCTCCGTCAAGTCACGAGTCTTCCTCCACACCTCCACAACACATACTCCTCCCGTGATGTAAAGATGTATTAAAAACATCAACCACCTCGAGGCCTCACATACCTGGCGTGTCTGAAGTGTATGTTATTACACAAGCCCTCTCATCACACTCCCTCACCCCTCCCACTCATCACACTCCCTCACCCCCCTTCTCCTCATTACACTCCTTCTCCCCCTCATCACACTTCCTTACCCTCCTCATCACACTCCCTCACCCCCCTTCTCCTCATTACACTCCTTCTCCCCCCTCATCACACTTCCTCACCCCCTCCCCCTCATCAACACTCCCTTACCCCCTCCCCCTCATAACACTCCCTTACCCCCTCCCCCTTTTCACACTCTCTGATCCTGGGTGACTTTTGAGGTTTGTTAGGCCTCCCCGGGTACACTCAGACGTTTGGAGGGGAGAGGGGAGAGGGGAGAAGGGGCACTCAGGCGTAAGGGATGGGTACAATCGCCTGCAATTATAACTGGTACAGTGGCTGGTGCATTTTGTGTGATGTGGCAACTCTGTAGAATACTTATTTAACATCCCTTAGTCTGGCTGCTACTGCGAGGTTCCTTAGGGCCATTCAAGGAGTTTTAATACATTGTAAACAAACACAGAGTTGCCACATCTCACAAAACGAGCCACTCACTGTACCAGGTATAAGTGGAGGTGACTGTAATTGACACTTGGTTAGAATACCCAATTAGGGCGATTTGGTTGGTAAAGGGTTATTTCTGTACGCTTTATGAGGTCTAATAATAATGAGTATTGTCCATATTTTGTTTTCGAAGTTTTCAGTTAATATTAAATGTTTGATTTTATTCATTGGCTTTTACACACACACACACACACACACACACACACACACACACACACACACACACACACTAGCCTTGATGTTCTTGTTGATGTTATAATATGTAAATGAGAGACTCGTCAGTGATAAGACACCTGCTAACACTTGACATTACAACACCTGCTAACACTTAACACTAACACACACACTAACAGGTGCTGGTAACTTACGAGTGCTCGTGGTCATATTATTCTTGACCTTCTTCACGCTAAACTTGGGTAAGTCCTTGTCACTTCCCGCGTGCTTCATACTAGAGGTGCCACTTGTCTCGGCACTGGTCATACTTCCTGTACTGGCACTACGAAGAAGGCTGAACTTAGGGGGAGGGCCAGCATCGAGCGGTTCGAATTTAGGCGGCTTGCCTGTGGCCTTGGCGATGGCGGCCTTGCTGCTCGACACTCTGGAGGAAGACCCGCTGGTGCTCGTAACAGCAGAGGCGAAGGACGAGGACGAGGTACTCTTCATCTCGCTCCTGCTGCGTCGGGTGCTGCTGCTGGTGACCGTCGTCTGGCTGCTGCTGATCTGCTGTTGCTGTTCTTGCTGTTGCTGTTCTTGCACCACGACAGCAGGCACCTCAGGCGTCGTCACTCTTGATCTCACTTCACACTTGACTTGAGCCGAGTACTGGATAGGCTGCTGGACCACTGTTTCCGCTGATGTTGAGCGGCTCTCAGTGGAGGTCTGAGAGAGAGTCTCAGAGTACTTGCTGATCTCAGACAGAGCTTCTTCAAACACCTTGTCCGTCTCAATGGTGGTGACCGCCGCGGCTACGGGTTCCTGTGGTGGCTGCGTTACCTCAGGAGGTGGAGGTATGGGTGCTTCCTCGACTGCAGGAGCTAGCGGGATCTCTGGCTTCTCGACCTCCGGGGGCGGCAGTGTGGCTACGTTCTCAGCCTCTGGGGCAGGAGGGGTCGCCGGCTTCAATTCAGTAGCAGGGGGCGGCGGTAGCTTCTCCTCGCGGTTCTTCCTCCAAGGCACTGGGGGTGGTGCGGTGGGCTTGGCATCTCTGGGTGGCACTGCAGGGGCGGGCTCAGAGATGGGGATTATTGGCTCGGGCGCGGGTGGGTTGGGCGCGGGGGCGGGTTCTGGAGCTGGTGAGGGGGTGAATTCATAGATGGGGGCGGGCTCTGGCTCAAGGACTGGCACAGGGTCGGGAACAGGTGCCTCGGGCGCTGGAGGCTCAGGCCTGGGCGGAGACGGGCAGGCAGCAGCATTGGACACAGGCACGGGGATGGGCACGATCTCCGGGGGCGGAATAACAACGGGTGGGGCCTTAGGCGGGGGCACGGGCGGGGGGTTCTTCTTCATGGTGGCTGGAGGCAACACCGCTACGGGCTCTACTGCCTCTACTAGGCTAGCAGACTCAGCTGCCTCGCCGTCGGTGAGGAAGGCTGGAGGAGGACGTATGGGCGTCGTCATAGGCTGAATGGGTTCCTGGAAGATGGAGGCCGTCTCCTTTACACTCTTAAAATCTCCCTCTACTTTCTTCACCGACGTGGTCTCCTCGTGCTGGGAGAAAGTGTTGACCATATCTCTCACACTCCTGAACTCGACGGTCTCTGTCTCGGTCTCCTCAGAGGACGCCACACTGCTGGACATATTCTTTATGTTCTTAAACGCCGCGGCATTTATCGACGGTGGTGGCGGGTTAGAAGTCTCGTCTGGCTGATTAAACTGTTCCGCCAAGTTCTTCACAGACCCAGAGCGGCCGCGTGGCATTATCACCTCCGGGGGTCCTGAGGGAATGTCCTCAGTGGACAACTGTTTTTCTAGTTTCCTTACACGGTCTCTCACCCTCATGGGCTGCTCCACCACGACTTCAGACTCGCCACCACCACGAACAGTCGGCATCGGGCCTTCGTCAGGGATAACTTGGGCGAGGAAGGCTGTAACGATGCCATTATCTGACGGCACCGACGGAGGCGGAGGTGGAGGCGGTTCTTTTGGGGGTCCTGCGGGGACCTGAGTCAGCCTGGGCGCCCCCACACTACCGTTGACACTAGTGCTCACCATACTGCTGCTGTTGCTGCTGCTACTGCTGCTGAACGACTGTTTGATCATCTTGGAGGAGCTGACGGAAGACTCCTCCACGACTTTAGAGGAGCTGAAGGACTGCTTGGAGCCTTTAAAGCTGGAAGTTACACTGCTGTCCTTCGCCATTTCGTTCACTAAACTCTGGAAGTCAGCCTCCACGTCACCAAGATCACCCTCAGGAGTCTTAAGGTCAAAGCGCTCGGAGCGCTCCGTCTTGACCTCCTGGCGGTGGAAACTCTGAGTCATGGCAGAGGTCTGACCCACCACCTCAACGCTAGCCATCTTGCTTGGCACGTGACGCCACGCACAGCCAAAAATCAACACCGGAGCGTTGCCACCGCACCTTTATCTGTAGTGTTATCGGTACCTCGTGCCCACACCCACACTGTCACCGCTCAAGTGCCCACTCTGTCACTTATGTCACGCGACGACAATACTAACAACACCAGATGGGCGCAGGTCGGCCATGGACACGGCCCGCCGTGACCTGTGACCTTGTGTTTGGCGTGGTGGTGCAGGCAACAAGCAGTGGCGTGGTGGTGGTGGTGGTGGTGGCAGGAAGATGATGGTAGTGCCACGAGAGGCCAGCGAGAACTGAGTGTTGCCCTGACACCGCGGGGCAGCGGGTGTGCGGCTCTCATGCCCGCCCGCCACTTGGCACCAGCGCCTCGAGTATATTTAGCGCCAAGACCAAGATAGCGGCTCACACACACCGATCTTACCGTCGCCGCTACCTGCCGAGTCTCCCATCACTACCGCTACCACGCCCGCTCCTGCCCGCCATTCTGGACAACCCGGGCGTGGGCGTCGACGCCGCTAAAGGGGCGGAAGGTAAGAGAAGGGAAGACCCGCTCAAGGTCACCAAGACTCTACGCCGAGGTTGAGACACACGGTCACAGCTCCACGAGGGCCAAGTTGACCTGTGAGGGCGGCGCTGGTCCTCCTCGCCAGCCATTACTCCTCTCAACATTTCCGACCACAATCCGTCAAGACGCGCGTCCTCCTGTTTAAGACGCCCCTAATCCTGTCTTACTTTACGAGGAGGAGGAGTCGTTGGCATTCTTGAGACTCCACGCCCCAAGTTGTAACTCGGCCGTGGCACGTCGAAATGACTCCCACTATTTTCCTTCCATCTCCCGGACGCTGCTGGCCCAGTGAACACATTCCTCAACCTATTGTCAACAACTGTTTCATCACCTTCCTAGACCCACCTCCTAACTACCTGCCGGCGGGGGGCGAGGTAGGGAAGGCATGGAGGCGAAGAGGGAGGGGAGGAGGCTAGAAGGAAGGAGAGGGGAAGGAGAAGAAAGCGAGGGGGTAGGAGGGGGATGCGAGAAGTCAGCCAAGGTTTCCGTTTTTTACATTAGTTTTCTTTACACGTTTCTATTCAGTGTTTTTCCCCGTCTCTCTTGTTCTCTTCTTCTTAAAAGTTCCTCTGTCCTTACGTGTCTCTTCTTTGTTCTCCCCAAGACTCATCTCTCTCCCTGTACACGCGCGTCGACTGATTTTTCAAGTACAGTTCACTTCCATGTTTGTGCTCTCTCTCTCTCTCTCTCTCTCTCTCTCTCTCTCTCTCTCTCTCTCTCTCTCTCTCTCTTAATCTGTCTAACAATCTCACATAACAATCCTAAAACGTCTCTCCTCAGTACTCCAATGTTCTCTCAGATCTCCACCCACCCCCCAAAGACTTTCTCTATCTCTCGGTTTCTCTGTCAGCACCCCAGTACCTTCCCCCCACAGACAACTAAAGACACACCACAGGAGTTGGTTTTGGCTTCGGAAATAATCACACAAATGAACTTTTCGGACAAGCAGATTTGTACCTCAGAATGTGACTAATTTGCAGTGGAAATATCTCGGGCGTCTATATATCTACACAACAAATCGTCCATCAGTCAGTTGGGGGGAGGGAGGAGGGGGTAGGGAAGAGGGAGGGAAAAAAAAAAGAAGGAAGGAAGGAAGGAAGGAAAGAAGGAAGAGAGAGAGAGAGAGAGAGAGAGAGAGAGAGAGAGAGAGAGAGAGAGAGAGAGAGAGAGAGAGAGAGAGAGAGATAAGGTATGGAAGGAAAGTTGGAATACAATCAAGGAGAGAGGGAGGTAAGGTAAAGAAAGAAAGAAAGAAAGAAAGAAAGAAAGAAAGAAAGAAGAAAGAGAGAAAGAACGAAAGAAAGAAAGAAAGAAAGAAAGAGAGAAAGAAAGAAAGAGAGAAAGAAAGAAAGAAAGAAAGAAAGAAGGGGTGGTGTCGTTCCCACAGTTTATTTACAACAGCTGCCTCCAACAGCTCCTCAGGTGTGTCAATCACTCCTCTGGTGTTTTTTTTTCCTTCTTTTTTTTTTCTTCTAAGGTTGTGAGGAATAGCAGAAGGAGTGTGTGTGTGTGTGTGTGAGAGAGGGGATACAAACATAAGCCTGGCGTCGTAAGGTTATTCTGATGGTCTGACACACACACACACACACACACACACACACACATTCTCTCTAACAGGTTTACGAAACAATGAAACAGTGATGGAATCTTAAAAATGCCGTTTATGAAATGTCCCTCATAATTGGACACAACAGAACGATTCTAAGTGTCTCATACAAATAAGGACACGAAAGATGGCGACTGTAATGACGTCAAAATTTCGCTGAGACTCTACCGGTGAGTATAAGTGCTTTGTTCTGCCACTAAATTTGGTGGAAAGAAAAAGGTCGGAAGATTATTTCAGAATCTAGATCCAAAATACGTGACGTCATCCAGCATCTGATGTCATAGAACAAACGTGACGTCATCCAGCTAACGTAACGTCTTGGTCTAAATATGTAAGTAAATAAAATGGCGACGACACAACAACAAAACCATTACTATTGACACTAACGACAACAACAACACAAGTATTCGTGACAGGCGGACAAGAACAATCACAAAAAGTTACATAAACAACAACAACAACAGTAGTCAGGGTGTCTTAAAATAACAAGAACAACACGACAAGATTAACAACAGCAACAACAACAACAACGACGACGACGACGACGGGATTAAGTAGAGCAATAACACCTCCTCCTCCTCCACCTCCCCTCCAAGACCTCCTCCTCCTCCACCTTCCCTCCAAGACCTCCTCCACCTCCACCTTCCCTCCAAGACCTCCTCCACCTCCACCTCCCCTTAAAGACCTCCTCGTCCTCCACCTCCCCTCAAAGACCTCCTCCTTCTCCACCTTCCCTCCAAGACCTCCTCCTCCTCCTCCTCCTCCTCCCCTCCAAGACCTCCTCCTCCTCCACCTCCCCTTAAAGACCTCCTCGTCCTCCATCTCCCCTCAAAGACCTCCTCCTTCTCCACCTTCCCTCCAAGACCTCCTCCACCTCCCCTTAAAGACCTCCTCGTCCTCCATCTCCCCTCAAAGACCTCCTCCTCCTCCACCTTCCCTCCAAGACATCCTCCTCCTTCTCCACCTCCCCTTAAAGACCTCTTCCACCTCCACCTCCCCTTAAAGACCTCCTCCTTCTCCACCTCCCCTCAAAGACCTCCTCCTCCTCCACCTACCCTCCAAGACATCCTCCTCCACCACCTCCCCTCCAAGACCTCCTCCTCCACCTCCCCTCAGAATTATCACTAATCATCAATATATGTAAATTAATTGTCACTGGTCTTACTTAAACTATCATCAATAACCATCATAAACATCTATCATTATTCTGGCTTATCATAATTAACATTATTTTTATTTTTAATTAGTCTGTCTATTATTATCACTACTGTTATAATTATCATAAATTAAAATAAACTACTATTATAATTATCGTTAATTACTATCAGCCTTACTATCACCAAACTCACGCACATCAGAATTAAGTATAATGAGTTCTATAATCACTGTTATTACCAAATATCGCTCTTATTAACACTCTATCACTAATTACCACTCTTAACACAAATTACCACTCCTACTATCATTCTCCACCAATCCAAATCTCCCCATACAATCACCCACGGGAGGATAGTTGAAACGTGGAGGGGAAGATCCTAAGAGTATGTGGCCTCAAGCTGCGGCAACCACCACAGCTTATAAGAGACCACAGCCTATCCTTCAAGCTGTGTTAGCCACCCCACCCCCCTAAACACCGCCTTGTTGTAGGGTTGTCGGGCAGGAGGGAGGGAGGTGTTTATTAAGTCCGGGTTAGTTTCTGGTCGAGTCTCGGTGTGTATTTTGAGGTTCATTTTAGTATTTGTGTTTCTTAGTTGATTTATATGAGAATCTGTCTATTTATCTGTTTTTATGTGGTAAGGTCTCTCTCTCTCTCTCTCTCTCTCTCTCTCTCTCTCTCTCTCTCTCTCTCTCTCTCACTACCTATTTATATCTCGTTATTTCTATGTATCCGTCTCCCCTCTCCACCTCGCCTCGCCTCAGATCTCGCCGCACGAGACACTCTCAAAATAACAATACTGCCGTGGCGACACACCCGCCTCTCTCACTATATACGAGTAAGTGTATATATTAAACACTTTTTATAACTTATAATCGTCAACAAAACTCAAACATTATATATGGCACAAACTTGGCAGTGATTGTGACACATGTCATAATATAACTATAAATAAAAGTATATATATATATATATATATATATATATATATATATATATATATATATATATATATATAAATGTGTATGTGTGTGTGTATGTGTGTGTGTGTGTGTGTGCGTAATCGTCATCACAGCAGTAAACAACAACAAATTTGTAGGTTATATTTAAGGTTGACTCACAGGGCTCAAGTCACCCTTGAAGGTTATACTCGAGGGTGACTCACAGGGCAGAAATACCCGCAAACCAACGAACAATAACACAAAAAATAATAAGTTAAATTTGGTGTCTTAACTTCCGTTTTCTGCGAGGTTAATTTTCCTCCCTAACTCTCGTTTTCTGTGTAAGGTTTGTCCCCGCAAGTACCGTTTTCTGTGTCTTACCACGTATCAGGGAAGTATTTCAAGCTCACTTAAATTCAAATGGGGGATTCAGGTGACGATTTAACGCACCAAGTGACTCAACACACACGGAGGCCTAACGTTATCAGCATTTAATCCAAGGCCACAAGTCGTATATACGAATAACTAACTGGACTTCCCACAATCAATATATTACCTGGAAGACAGCCATTGCTTCGAGTCAGTAACAATTCAAAATATCAACAGGTTACAACCAATAACGTAGTTTGGCCTGGATTATGAGAACAACGAACTAATGGTACATAAAACTGTAGCCAATCTCAAATTAATACCATTTTGTAGTCAGCCCAACCCTGTACCCCGTCACTCTAATGCATCAGCCCCTGTTAGTCTTCCGGTCCTCTCTCCCCGGCTCGTGAGTGTTTCAGAATCATACTTCGATTCTCCCTGGGTTCACACATTATGGAGAGAGAGGATTGGCAATGTTAACTGTACCAGGTGGAAGTGGTGTAATTAAACGTTCCTTGATATACATGTTCCCGTCTCTCTCTCTCTCTCTCTCTTCTGCCCACACTACACACCGTAACATCACTCCACTTTGATCAAAAACCACGTTAGTCCCAGTTGAAAGTGAGACATTCCCAACGGAATGATGCGGGGAATGATGTACACACACACACACACACACACACACACACAGTACATATACACACATCGTAGCTCCATAGACGCCTCAGCTATGTCCAACTCCCGGAAGTCTTCCCCTGAAATTCCATTTTCTATGAACCCTACAAAACCCGCGGAGGGAAAAATGTGTATAGTTAAGGAGTCCCTATCCAGGACGACCAGATAGAGAGAGAGATACGCACGATACTATCTCCTCCCAGTCTCCTCCCGTCCTTGGAGAGATAACACAATACAAAAAAAGTTTCGGTAGAGTCTCAGGGCAGTTTTGAGGCCATTATACCCCGCTATCATCGTTGAGTCGGATGCGGTGTGTGTGTGTGTGTGTGTGTGCGTCATCTCAACATGGGATGGTTGTGGGCTTTTCAGACTCGTGAGAGAGAGGGAGATTTTGCCCGGTTTTGACGATGATCCCGCCAGATTATACAACTATGTACGGCCACTGGATCATGGGTATATATAGATACTTTCATTACGAGGGAGAGAGAGTCCTACCATTCTCGCGTCTCTTGTAATTATTATTATATTCATCTCACTTAACCGATACTTCCGAACACTGGTTAGCTTTAGTCGGTTAAATCGGCATTCTCAAGTAGATTAATTCGGCATTCTCAAGTCGGTTAAACCGGAATTCTCAAGTCGGTTATTTCTGCATTCTTAAGTCGGTTAATTCGAGATGCCACAATCGGTTAATTCGGCATTCGTTAACTCGGGAGTGAAATTAAAAATCCCGAATATATATTACTTGATGGTCTGAATATTATACAAATTATTCCCCTAAACAGTAATATTTAAATTTTCTGTTGATATATAAAAAAAAATATTAAACTACATTACCCATATATTACAAATACCGTCATTATTTCTACAGTAGTTTAGTCTTAAAATTGAATTCAAAATATTACCCCCAAAATATAAAATTATCTTCATATATTTCCATTACTCTACTAATTTATCTAATACTGTATTTCCTTCGTATTATCTCTATCTACTAATTTATCCATTCTCTCTGCGTAAAGAGGAGGAAGAAGATATGAACAAGTACGTGAGGATGTTTCTTCTTGTTTTGAACCGTTTTCTTTGATGTTTTGCTCCGTTTTCTGTTATCTTCTACACCTGTTAATTTCGTTGTTTTCTACCACAGTTACTCATTGTTCTCTACAACTTAATTATGCAACACTGTTTTGATAATATAACACCATCTACCCTCCGCAACACTATCTTAATACTGTAACACCATCTCCCCTCCGTAACACCATCTCCCCTCCTCATAACACCATCCCCTTCACCATGTCCGGCCTTTCACTGATAATGTTCAACACTTGTTCAAACATAACACAATGTCTCCTTTAGCCCCAAACAATTCTCTCTCTATGTTTCTTAATTCTTCTCTAATCTTTAATTTTAGCGGTTTATGTACATTGTTTGTATACCTGTACTGTTAATGGTATTGCTAAAGATAATTTTACTTGGTATTACCCACTACTACTACCACCATCGCTACTACTCTAACCACAATTATTACTACTACCACCACAACCACCACTATTACCATCATCACCCCTACGACCATCATCTCCACCACAACCACTACTACCAACATCACCACAACCACCATCATCACCAGAACCACCACTATCACCTCCAACACCACTACCACTACCAACATCATCACTACCATTGCCACCTCCTGTCCCATGAGTCACGTGCTTGATACCAGACACTCGTTGACCAATTAGACATAAATGTGTACTCTCTCTCTCTCTCTCTCTCTCTCTCTCGCTCTCTCTCTCTCTCTTCCGCCCTCTCTTTCCCTTCATCAGTCTTTCTCCCTCTCCCTGCCTCACCCTTTCCCCTCCTCCCTTATTTTTCTCTCCCTCCTTCCCCTATTTCTCCCTCCTTCCCTCCCTCCCTTCCCTCTCCCTCTTCTTTACATATCAAACACATTTCTCTCTATAACAATTTTAAATATATACATAATAATCATACACATAATACACATCGCTTATATAGTATCAGATATAAGGGTGATCAAAAAATACCTGTGCACCTATACTAATTATAAATACACATTACTTATTCTTTGATATACCATATTTATTATAGACCTTCTACTTATAATAAATAGTAGAAATTCTAACAATATCTACCATTTATTGAGACCATTTTCAATATTTACGACAAGGAAAATAACAATTAAGGTCTAACAAGGAACAAGTATAGTATATAATCGATTCTTGTAGGTGGGCAGGTAATTGTTCGATCACCTGGCCAATATAAACGAGATCCAGGTATATTAAACACAAGGTAAGGGTCTTAAAGCCATAGAGATATTGACACTTACCTTATTCCTGTGTTGATATGCCACTGTTGCTCTCACCTGTACCTACCTGTGTCTACCTGGTAATCTGTCATTCTCATTTCATTAAGAATCTGTGGTAAGTTGAACCCCAAAGCTCGTTTCTCCTTATTACATTCAAATATACACCTGAAGATTGATCACCCTAGTTTATTTCACCTGATGATATACCATCCTAACGCTACCTGGGGGGAGGACGCGTTACGGTAGATTAGGTTAGGTTAAGTGTGAGTAAGGTAAGGTAAGGTAAGGTAAGGAAAGGTAAGGTAAGGTAAGGTAAGGTAAGGTAGGGTAGGGTCGGGTAAGTATGGTTAGGTAATGGCAGATGAGACATGATTTTGATAGGTTTAGTTAATGTGGTAAATATTCAGGTTAAATACACAGGGATGTCTAATCTTCAGGTGACCCCAATCAGATCTTACACTTATTACTACAAGGTCTTCCACACATGACCCTCAAGTATGGAAAGCATGAACCAATACTAATCTCAGTCCACTAACTTAAGGGAGCAGCATAATGAAAAATTTACGAAAGAGAAAAAATAAATAATAGTAAATAATTTTCCTCATGCAGCAGTTAATAAGAATCTTAGGATAACATGTGGTAATATGTATCCTAACACATATGATACAGCAACCACATAACACATACCTGCCACCACATATTAAACAACATCTCAAGTATCTGTGCATACGGTGGTAAACATATACCTCAATGGAATAAATGTATAATTACCATAATTATATAATTAAACTTAAAACACACTATAATCATTTTAAGTTATGTAATTATAGTAAAGTTATTATAGAGTTATGAGTAAATAGTAAATTATAGCCGCATTCTGTTAGTTGTTAGGGCTTATTTCCTTCACACAGGCAGGTTAGTTCATGCACAAGCGTTATGTAATGAAAAAAAGTCCTTATATACTGCAATATAACCAAATATATGAACCTTATAACAGGGGTATACTAAAGAGGGAGTAGACCCCCTTTATAAGCCAGGGGTATGTATACTAAGGGAGAATATAGCCCCCCCCTAGTTTATAAGCCAAGAGATATACTAGGATGGAAGGCGAATATACTCTTCATAAACCAATTTTCTTGTTTAAAAATTAATAGGAGTTTGTGTTAATAGCCGTAGCTGCTTGGCATAAACGGTTAAGCCACATAAAACACAACGAAAAGCGAATTATTTGCATCTCTTCTTCACAAATATTATCCAGAGAGTAAAAGAAAAAAAGAGATAATGAAGGGAGGAAGAAGCAAGAACGGATAAAAGCTGGAATTACTGCAACAGAAGATTAGTAAGTGAAGCCTAAAAAGAAGCTAAGGGGGACTAGAAGGGGAGTTAAGTGGGTGATGGAAGGGTTTAAAGGGACGAAGAAGGGGGGGTTAAGGGGACGAGGGAAGGGGTTTAGGGAACGAGAGGGGAGTTAAGGGGACGAGAGGGGAGTTAAGGGGACGAGAGGGGAGTTAAGGGGACGAGAGGGGAGTTAAGGGGACGAGAGAGGGGGTTAATGGAACGAGAGGGGAGTTAAGGGGACGAACGAAGGGTTTAAATGGACGAGGGAAGAATATAAATGGTTAAGGGGACGAGGTAGCCTGAAGCTTAAAGTGTTATCCGGTACACACACACACACACACGTGAAGCTCGCTGAAGCTCATTAAAACTGAAGCTTTCTGTAAACCTCAACTCACTTTAAGCTGAGGTTCAATTAAAGCTGAGACTCACTGGTTAGTTAGTTCACTCTTAAGGACGTAACAAGCAGAATAGCAACGGGCTTCAGCAGACAGCCACGCCAATAATGACTTCTAGCTTCACTGACACTACCTAACACGAAGCCCAGCAATGACAAGCTTCTCATATAAGTAGAGATATTTATATATATATACAAGAATTATATACATGATCCATTTGTAATCGTGAATAACAATGAACCAACAGCGGGCTTCACCTTTGCTTGAATCACGTTCCGGAACTAGTGGTTTGCCGCCGGAAGTCTTCGAACTCGGCTTTTCCAACTTAACCGGTTTTTCGAATGTGTCCGGTTGACAGGAAGTAGCCGAGATGCCGTTCGCTTTCTCCGTTCGGTTCTTGGAGGAGGACAGCGAACCGAATCCGAGTATTTGTTCGATCTCGGTCAGGAGGGTCGACTCGTCCAGACCAAGTTCCTGTAAGGCTGTTGGAGAGGAAGGAATGAACGCTTCGAGTCAAGAGTCAAGGCGGAGGTGGTGGAGGATGTGGTGGAGTAAGTAGTGAAGAAGGATGGATAGATAGAGAGAGGGAGAGACAGAGAGAGACAGGAGAGATCTAAAGACATAATTATGTGCTAAACTAAACTAAAAAAAATAACCAATGCAAACTAAAGGATTTGCTGAGGTAGTGTATTACATCACTAAGCCACATCAGTGCTAAAGTGAACTAAAAAAAATAATAACTAATGCAAACTAAAAAAAGTTGCTTAACTAAGTGTATTTAGTGACACAAACATCACACACCAACTGTGCTGAACTAGTGAACTAAACTAATAAACTAACAAGACAAGTATACGTAAATAAAATATATACAATAAATATATCATAAGAAAGTATATACAAACACACAAATACAAAAATATTACAAACATTTCAATTCTGTACATAATTTCAGCTACTGTACTGACAATAGGTATAAATACACTCTGAATACAACAACACGACGGGGAATCAAATATACACTCGTACACCTCATAAAGTGTACAATGGGTCTCATGTAACCAACACAGGCAGCAGGTATTATGGCGGGGAATATAACAGAGGATTGCGGAACACAGGTCAAGGGAGAGTTACGAGAGAGGTAAAACGTAAACACATGGGAGTATTAATTGGCTGTCACAAGATACCACACAAACACACATATACAAACACAAACATACAAACATAAACACTTAAAAACACAAACACATAAAAACACTCACACAAACACAAATGGAAAAATAACAAATAATTAAAAAAAACAAAACACGGTAAGTCAAACACACACGGCCATTTCTCCCCCCTGCCATGACGCGTCGCCACAACAAGGAACTATTATAAGCTGTTTTACGTTCCGTCTGCTGGCGTTCCGACCTCCTCCCCCTCCTAGCAGACGGACGAACGAACAGGGGGACGGACATATTCCCCATCACCTGCTCACTACCACACAGGAGCTCAAAATATTCTGGCGCCACAACGAGTAATACTTCATTTTTCGTCCCCCCCCCCCCCCTAAGACAGTAAAAGCCGTTTGTGGAAATGTGTCCCTACTCCCCTTGTGGTAACCCGTGTCTCCAAACGGCACCGTCGCAGTAGTAGTATCACTATTTATGAATGACTGGGTATTGGTGATGTAACGAGGGACGTGATTGGTGGATAGGTTTGCTATAGGTCATATAGGTTGGCCGTTTGGTGACATAGGTGACACATTTCCACAACTGTATCAGTGACAGAATACACGACGGCATCTCTTAGCATCAATTAGACGTAAAAACACCTTAACTACATACGTTTCCTAAACACTACAGGGACGACAAAAATAATGTACCGAATCTATTGAAATATTTAATAACTTAATTTTGTCCAGTGTACTGTAAACGTGTAGAGTTAAGGGATAATCTAATACCCAATTTAAGATACATTCTCACATCTTCACTTAACGAATAACCTTCATCGTACGAGCCCTTTGAGAGTCTGGATATGTGTACTCGTGAGTCTTGTGAGTTTTTGTGAATCTGGGCCAAGACTCATAATTTTTGTGAATCTTATCGCATGAACCTTTGTGAGTCTAAAGGTGTTTAGTCATAAGTCTTGTGTGTTTTAATTATAACCCGTCTCTCCTTGTATTCTCAGACGGTCTTAATAATGGCTGGGTAGTGACAAGGTGTGTGGGGTGTAACACTGGGTCGTGACGAGGTGTGTGTGTGGGGGTAACACTGGGTCGTGACAAGGTGTGTGGGGGTAATACTGGGTCGTGACAAGGTGTGTGGGGGTAACACTGGGTCGTAACAAGGTGTGTGGGGGTAACACTGGGTCGTAACAAGGTGTGTGGGGGTAACACTGGGTCGTGACAAGGTGTGTGGGGGTAACACTGGGTCGTGACAAGGTGTGTGTAAGGGGATAATACTTCCCCTCTATCTGCCTGGGTCGACGTTAATATTCCCCCCCGTAAAAGAACGCTACGCCACTGCAGGCACAACCACTGGTGAGCATCCGTCAGGCGTAGCTTACGATTGTGTCATTGTAATGCAAGGAGATGGGGTTAGGTAACGGAAGGCGATGCTGAATGTTCGTTAAGCGAATGTACATTAAACGGAAATTCGTTAAGCTGATCGTTAAACGGACACTGGCTGTACATATTTGTTCGCTCGCTCTGGCGGTGTCTTTTATGTCATGGACCTAATGATCGCACCATAAAAGAGAACACTGCAAGCAGAAAGCGAGCGAACGTGCGTCAGGCGTAGCTCTCATTACACAGTAGAGAGCGTCCAGGACACATTTGATTGCTCGTTCTGGGGATGTTTTTATGGGAAGCTTTGAGGCAGCGGACCGTGACGTGTGTCTGGACCCGTTATTAACCCTCCGAGGTCTTTATTCGTGCGGGGGAAGGAGCTTTTTTAAGAGATAATTCTCCCTTGTGCACCAGGACGTTCTCAGCGAGATACTCAGAGATACTTAGAGATAATCAGAGATAACCAGAGATACGTATAGATATCCAAAGATAGTCAGAGATAGCCAGACATACTTAGATATATCCAAAGTTAGTCAGGGATACCCAGAGACACCTAGAGATAACCAGAGATACTTAGAGATAACGAGAGATATTTAAAACTAACCAGAAATAATGTGGTAAAGTAAACATCCATTACCTTAATTGTTTTTTAATAATTCCAACCCTGGTCTTATGGCAGCACTAGTCAACACCCAACGTTATCACCTCACTCTCTCTTGTACACAGAGCCAACACAAGCAGGTGTATACAAGCAGGTGTGTGTGTAATAGACGCTCATTACCATTGACACACCTGACGCACCTGTTACACCTGTTGGCCGTCAGCTCCAATGTGAATACCACCTCTCTCTCTCTCTCTCTCTCTCTCTCTCTCTCTCAGTATTGCTCCGGAGACAACATGGCGTCTCTCTACACAAGGAGATTAAATTTCAAGATTCTGTTATTGTAGTTTTCTTTGTTCCTAGTACTTAAGTAACTGTTTTTGTTTCTATATTTGTTTTTTTATATCTTGTTCTTGTCTTTGTTTTATGTTGTTAATTATGTTTGTTTGTTTTGTTATTATTATTATTATTGTCGTCTATTTATTTGTTCTTGTAATTGCTGTTGACATCTTTCTAGTTTTTTGCCGAGAGAGAGAGAGAGAAAGAGAGAGAGAGAGAGAGAGAGAGAGAGAGAGAGAGAGAGAGAGAGAGAGAGAGAGAGAGAGAGAGAGAGAGAGAGAGAGAGAGATACCCCCTTGACCAACAATAGTGTCTTCCCCTACCCCCTCCCCCTTAACCCCCACCCCGTCCCCCTTAACCCTCACCCCCACCCCCTCCCCCTTAACCTCCACCCCTACCCCCCCCCTCCCCCGAACACCAGAAAAGCATAGTGTCGTAGAGAAAGATATATATTTAGTGTCCTATTCTCGTCTCTTCGTCGTCTGATGTCACTCTGACCCGCCTGGGCCTCACCCATGCCAACTATCCTCCCTTGATGACGTGTAACAAAAAACATTTAAGAGGGGCCTTTAAATTTTAGGGCCGGAGAGAGGTATTTAAGGGATGGAGAGGGAGAGTGGGCTGGATAGGGGGTGTTTTAGGGTTGGATAGGGAGGTGTTTTAGGGTTGGATAGGGAGGTGTTTTAGGGTTGGATAGAGAGGTGTTTTAGGGTTGGATAGGGAGGTGTTTTAGGGTTGGATAGGGAGGTGTTTTAGGGTTGGATAGGGAGGTGTTTTAGGGTTGGATAGGGAGGTGTTTTAGGGGTTGGATATTTCGTAAGGGGACAGTAGACTTGGAGCAAGGTGGTTTTACAACTATGTTAAACGAGGTACAAGTCCGGATAACGCATATTCTATCTACGTTAAGTGAGGTAAAAATCATATATAACGCCCTGACATGACCTTTTACGCCCTGACATGACCTTAACGCCCTGACATGACCTTTAGCGCCCTGACAGGACCTTTAACGCCCTGACAGGACCTTTAACGCCCTGACATGACCTTAACGCCCTGACAGGACCTTAAACGCCCTGACAGGACCTTAACGCCCTGACATGACCTTTAAGCCCCTGTGTGTCCTATGGTCAGGGAAACAGGCCAATTAGGGGCCTTTAACTGCTCTTCCTCTCCAGTAGAGGGAAAATTGGATCACCTGAAGAATAACCACCCCAGTTTATATCACCTGTAGATTAAACATTACAAGGCTACCTGGAGAAGTAACGGTAGGGTAGGGTAGGGTAGGGTAGGGTAGGGTAGGGTAGGGTAGGGTAGGGTAGGATTGGTTAGGTTAGGTAAGGTTATGTCAGGATTTTGTAACATTAGGTTAGGTTAGGTTAGGTTAGGTTAGGTTAGCGTTTTGTGTTAATCTTCAGGTGAGCCGAAAAAGGTTAAGACGCCACATCTCAAGTTCATTATAACCAAAACAGATAAGTCTTGCAGGTCTACTTAAACATCGTTAAGTTGAACAAGTCTAAGCCAATTAGGGGCCGTAAATGTTCACCCCAACAAAAACAAAAACAAAAACAAAAACTATAACAACCAGTTTTCTTTGTAACAAAAACATTGAAGCATCTCGTTCAGTGAAGCTCGTCACAGCCAATCAGGAGCCTCAATGCCTCTTTAGCGTTGACAACAAAAAACGTAAGATAAGGAACGTTTTCCTTACATGGTGGTGGTGTATTGGTAGTGGCGGTAGTCGTGGTGTGGTGGTGGTAGTAATAGTGGTGTGGTAGTAGTAGTGGTGTGGTAGTAGTAGTAGTAGTGTGGTGGTAGTAGGAGTGGTGTGGTGGTAGTAGTGTGGTGGTGGTGGTGGTGTGGTAGTAGTAGTGGTGTATTGGTAGTGGCGGTAGTAGTAGTGTGGTGGTGGTAGTAATAGTGATGTGGTAGTAGTAGTAGTGGTGTGGTAGTAGTAGTGGTGTGGTAGTAATAGTGGTGTGGTAGTAGTAGTGGTGTGGTAGTAATAGTGGTGTGGTAGTAGTGTGGTGGTGGTAGTAATAGTGGTGTGGTAGTAGTAGTGGTGTGGTAGTAGTAGTGGTGTGGTGGTGGTAGTAATAGTGGTGTGGTAGTAGTAGTGGTGTGGTAGTAGTAGTGGTGTGGTGGTGGTAGTAATACTGGTGTGGTAGTAGTAGTGGTGTGGTAGTAGTAGTGGTGTGGTAGTAGTAGTGGTGTGGTAGTAGTAGTGGTGTGGTGGTGGTAGTAATAGTGGTGTGGTAGTAATAGTGGTGGTGGTAGTAATAGTGGTGTGGTAGTAGTAGTGGTGTGGTGGTAGTAGTAGTAGTGTGGTGGTGGTAGTAATAGTGGTATGGTAGTAGTAGTGGTGTGGTATTAGTAGTGGTGTGGTGGTGGTGTGGTAGTAGTAGTGGTGTGGTAGTAGGAGTGGTGTGGTAGTAGTAGTAGTGTGGTGGCGGTAGTAGTAGTGGTGTGGTGGTGGTGACCTTGTGGCGGGTATTCTCAGAGGCCAGGGAGACACCACCGCCATGACGGACTGTGTCAACTGAGAGTCAAATGAGCGACTAATGTTTTCAAGGATGACGTCAGAGTTATATATACACATAGGGCCAGCCAGCCAGCCAGCCAGCCAGTCAGCCAGCCAGCCAGTCAGCCAGCCAGCCCCTTCCCCCTCCACTACACAAAGACCATCACACTCCTCCGCTGGACTTAGGCCGTTGTTGAGGTTTTAATGTAATACCACGCTTCATTAACTCAGGTATTCGACCAGGTATTCTCAGGTAGTAAAGACACTCTCCCAACATGAGCTAAAAATAAAAGAGTGATATATGAGTGGGCTTACATAGTGATGAAAGGGAGGTAACGAGTGTTGTAGCTTAACGTGAGTGGGCAGAAATTTAATTACTCTCAATATTAAACCGACATTTCACACAACATCCTCCCGGGGAAAACATCCACCAGTCAGGTCAAGAAATTCCACTCTGGGTTGCCTAAATATAACCCCTTAATAAACAATGTAAAATATCCCTTAATTAGAAAAAATAACTATGCATGGAGGAAAAATCATATTAATACCGAATAAAAATTTTAACATTAAGGCCTAAAAATAATTGTTCACATTACGTTGTTTCTCAGTTTATTTTAAGCTTTGTATATAAAGATGTTTTGAGAGGATATTTATTATATAACTGAACCAAAAATAACAGTTATCTTTATACAATACATCTTTAATTTTATGAATGATGCTGAGATAAATTAATAATAACTCACATACCTGCATCTGGCAACACTGTCAAACATTAAGAGCTATTTAAATATTACAGAACATAATTATTAAAACAAATTATATATCCTCTCAGTTATACAAATACTATTTCTACGCAAAACACTTTAGTGAAATTCGTACTTGTATAACGAAACAAAGTCGTAAATTTAACTCTAACTAGCAACATAAGGGTTCAGCTCTCAGGTGCCAAACAGAATAATTAATTTGTCATCGAGTAAATTTTTTTCACCGGACACAGAGTAATGTGGTGAATGATTTAGCCTGTCCCGCCAATCCTCTCTCTGTACGGGGCCCCCAGGGTGACAAAAAAAAAAAAGATTACTGGTATAATAAGAACAGAACGTGTGTAAATGAGAGAGAGAGATATATATATAGTGCTTTGTGATCAATACTGTGTTGGAGGCGAGGACTTGACTGACACACACACACACACACACACACAGACATACCGCCTCTCTTTCTCTCAGTTTTACTGTCAATGAAGATAGGATCACCGCTCGTCGTGTCGTAGAACAAGACACACTTTATCTCTCGTCGTGTTGTGTTGCCATCATGTTTATTCTGAGTTTCAATTCTACGTAAGAGGAAAAACAAAACAGAGAGAATAAACAAAGTTAAACAATAAAAACAAATGAATAGCGAAACAAAAGATGTATAATATTTAATCGCTTTTGTTTCGTCTCGAGTCTGTTCATAGTATGTTTGTTTTGATTACTAATTAAAAGTAATAAATAAAGGATTGTTATTAATAAAAGTTGGAGGAGATGAAAGAGTAGAGAGAGAGAGAGAGAGAGAGAGAGAGAGAGAGAGAGAGATGAACGAGTACACAGTATCCTCGTGGTGTTGACAAGCTTGGTTTAATTATATCGAACCTACCTACACACACACACACACACACACACACACACACACACACACACGCACACACTCAATAAAATAGAGAAACAGGCAAAAGAAAATGGACTGAGAATATGAAGGAGGAGGGGAGACTAAAGAAGATAGAAGTGGCAGCAAAAACGAATAAAAAAGAGAGAAAAAAGAATTGAGAGTCTTGGGAGGGAGGAGGGAGGGAGGGAGGGGGGGGGAAGGCTCACTGGACAAGTTAGCATCAGCAACACTACATAGCTCTTTCTTGCTCACATACCACAGTGAGGTATTCTTTAAAAAAAAATCGTAAGTTATTTTTTTTTTTACCCTTAAGATTAAAATATAGTATTTAAGTCTTCATCTCATAGGACTCGAAATTCTCAAAGGATAATGAGTTTAATATTTTTTTCTCACGTGTAGGATGTGTGAGCTGAGTCAAATAATCTCACTTACGATAATTTCAAAATCACAATCGCTTTTATGTGACTCTTAACTAACTGAACTTGAAACTGCGACGTGAAGATGGCGAGCAAAAATGTCTTCCGAATTGTTCTGACACTCGAGAGTAAACAAAGGCGTTAGTTAGGAGTCGAGTGACGAGAAAAAAATTTACTTATCTTGGAGAATCTGAGAACTAGTGGAGAGAGAGAGAGAGAGAGAAAGAGAGAGAGAGAGAGAGAGAGAGAGAGAGAGAGAGAGAGAGAGAGAGAGAGAGAGAGAGAGAGAGAGAGAGAGTGTGTGTGTGTGTGTTTTGTAATACCAGCAAACAAAAAAGGTTAAAAGAGTATTAGTATAATGAAAATATTATCAAAAAACACCAAACAATAAACAAACACACACACACAGACCTTCCTACCTACATATATACCGCATCGACCTCCTCTACCCTTCACATATACAATAATATACCGTATATACCCACAGTACCTCTAAACGTCTTACGCCCACGTTGGCCATTTACACAATTTACACACACACACACACACACACACACACACACACACACACACACACACACACACACACACACACACACACACGCCTCTCTTCTTAAACCTCTTTTGCAAATGGTTGGATCATGTAATCTGTCAGGAGGCACTTGGGTAAAAAAATGTGCAAAGTGCTTCAGACAACAAGATTACCTCCCTGAGAAAGTCTCCCTTGTAACTATCTTCACATAGACATTTTCTTTGGTGCGTTTCATGTTTTTTGTTTGATGTGTGTGTGTGTGTGTGTGTGTGTGTGTGTGTGTTTTACTGTCACCTATATTCTTAGTAGTAACGAATGTCGAGACACGGGAGTATTTACAATTCCTAGGAGTGTGATAGCATTTCCTCGCTACGTTTACGACAGCAGTACTGGTATAAAGTGCTTCTCTTCTTGTAGTGTATCGAGTGTTGGTGGGGGCGACCCTTGGCACTCCCTGGCTCTAAGTGGTGCCATACCTGTGGTCCGGCTGGTATTTATGGCCGGATTTCAATGAGACTTATTTCCATCGCTGACGACCTATCAGGCTATTCTCAAACTCAGTGCAAGAGTGTCACCAATACTGACATAACATTTAATACATACATACATACATACATACATACATACATACATACATACATACGACTGTTTGAGTTTTATCTTGAGGACGACCCAGCAATGTGTCAGCCTGTGTTAGTCATATACGATCAACAATCTTCTTCTCTCTTTCCCCTTCCCTTCTCCTCCTTCTTTCCTCTTCCTTCTCTAACTGCTCTCCTCTTCCCCTTGCTCCTCTCCTCTTCATCCTCCCCTGTTCCTCTCCTTCTCTTCTCCTTGATCCTCGTCCTTTCCTCTTCTTCCTCCTCCTCCTCCACCTGCTTCCCATATTCCACTTCTCTTCCTCTTCCATCCTCTTCCTTCTCCTCCTACTCTTCGTCTACCTCTTCCTTCCCCTGTTCCTCTACTCCTCCTCCTTTCTTATCTCTCTCTCTTATCCCCAGACCATCAACCTGCACCCCCTCTCTCACCCTCACCCAAACTACAGATAAGAACCCGGACCTAACCTAACCTAACCTCCGTCCATTACCTCTACCCCCCTCTCTCTCTCTCTCTCTCTCACCTGGGTTCTGACGTGATCACCAGGTAAGATCTCCCACAACCTCACCTGTAACCTGGGCTGAACCTTCTCCTCCCGGTATCAGGAAGTGTGTGTGAAGTGAAGTGCCACAGTGCCAGAGGTCCATGTATGGTTTAGCCCACATACAGGTGACACTACTTCATGCCAAGATATGAACGTGTCTTCATTTGCCAAAACCTGGATGTGTTTAGTGTGCAATGACCTTAATAGTCTTGGTTTGTGTTTATAATCTTATTCTTATTCTTATTATTATTATTATTATTATTATTATTATTATTGACATTATTATTATTATTATTATTATTATTATTATTATTATTATTATTATTATTATTATCATTATTAAAAATGTATTGACCCTTCGCTTAGTTGCTGGTGATAATAAATTCATTAGTCAAAGCTGGAGAAAAAACGTCATCAAATCTGTCATTCATCGCTAAAATAAGGCAACTTTTTTCATAATTATCAAATTAGTGAGTCACATTCTCCTACCATCACGATCACCATACATAAGTCACCATCATTGTATTCCAGTCACTATCACCATACATAAGTCACCATCATTGTATTCCAGTCACTATCACCATACATAAGTCACCATCATTGTATTCCAGTCACTATTATCACTATCACTCAGTCACCATCACAATACATGTTATTTTCACCAATATCCTCATCGTTAAGTTATCATCATCATCATCATCATCATCATCATCATCATCGGTCTTTTTCTCTGTCTGTCTGTCTATCTGTCTGTCTGTCTGTGTCTCATTCTCTGTCTACCTGTCTATTTATATCCCTGTTTGTGTATATAACTATCTGTCTGTATGTGTATCTGTCTGTCTGCCTATTTATGTCTGTCTACCTCTGTGTGTGTGTGTTTCTGTCTGTTTCTGTCTGTTTCTGTCTACCATACGCCCCTCTACTGGACACTACAGAAACGAGCCAATGTTTTGTTTACTTCCTGGGTAGGTAAAGTACATTTCCTCTTCTAGTTCTGTTTACTGTCTACCATACGTTTTGTGTTTGTTCTTTATTATCAAGTTTATGTTTTGAGTTTCGTTATATTTTTGTTTAACTTCAATAAAAATGAATCGTAAATTTGGTAGATTTAACATAATAAAGATTTGAAGTTATAATGTTAAATACTGGTTGAAGTAATGTGATACAGAGTCCTCTTACCCCTCTCTTCCTTCCACCTCCTCCTCCTCCTTCCTTCTACCTACCCCCCCCCCCTCCTCCCACCAACGCCTTCACCACACCTGTCACTCCTACACCACACCTGTCACCCTCCACCCAGGAATAAGGAAGACTCAATAAAGAAATTACGTCATGAGAGAACCAGGTATTTCTGAGGTAAACTTTGACACACACACACACACACACACACACACACACACACACACACACACACACACGGTGCAATGGTAAATATTTCCATCTGACAGGTAAAGACGACCCAGAGGTCTTAGGAATTTTTTGGCTCACTTCTGTAAACGTTGTGCAGGAGTCGTGCGTCGTGGCAGCGGGGCAGTACCGGCAGCGGCTCTCAGTATGTATTATCACAGGTACTCGAGATGCTGTCCTGCTGTTTTTGCTGTTACTTAAAAACTTTCTTACGAGGTTTATATATAGCTCCGGGTGTCAATGTGAGCGAAATAATTCCTTCTTGAGTGATCGCTTTCATGGGAGAAGAACTGGAGCAGGTAGAGGAGGAAGGGATGAAGGTGAGCTGGCAGGTGCCTTAGTGTGTGTGTGTGGAGCCGCCAACGTCGTGTCATCAGTGATCTAATATTAGCCTCGTGTTATTGAGTAGTAACCTGTATAGCCTTATCTTGCCCCGTCAGTGTCTTCTCCCTCCCTCCTCGTCCTCCTCCGGTACAACACAATCCCTTAATACAGCAAAGTACAGAACCATTCCACCCGAAAAACCACCAAACCAGAAAAAATCGAATAAAAACACAATAATATTTCAACACTTCTCATGCTTCCACACACACACACTAACTACAGGTTGTGAATACATCTTCATGGCCACTTATAAACTAACTGGCTCCTGCCCAGGTAGAGCCCTAGGGATAATGTGGCACTGCAAACTGTCACATGCTACTATTAGGGTAAGCTGGGGTCGGGGAACGGGTGGAGAGGGGAGGAGGAGAGGTGGAGAGGGGAGAGGTGGAGAGGGGAGAGATGGAGAGGGGAGGGGTGTTGAGGGGAGGGGTGTTGAGGGGAGGGGTAGGGAGGGGAAAGGGATGGGGGGGAAGGAAGGTGAAAGGAGGAAGGGGGTCAGGATGATTTGTTGGGTCATTTGGCACACTGTCATTACCACAACACACACCTCACAACAAGTAATACAGGTCACCCATATAATGGCACTGTCAGCAGCTGGTTGTTCCGTGTGATGACTACAACAAGTGGTTATGGCACTGTACACACGCGGGTTAATGGTGCTAACTAGTGAGTGTCGCCCCAGACACTGGTGCTCCAGCAGGAGGGTTACAACGGTGGAAGGTTAGACAGGCGGAAGGTCACTACAGCCCTTTAACAGGCTCTCTACCGGCACTTGATCTTGACCCCTATGAGGTCGCGTAGCTGGGGGGCACGGAGGTTAAGAGTTCACAATACAAGCAGGTTGACGTGTGCCCCGGGGGCTGGGGGCTGGCACTACTGGCACTCACCCTCGGGGCTCACAAAGAGTCCCAGGTCCTCCACAATCCTGCCCTTCACCTCGCCTCCGCCCTCGATGGTGGGTGTCTGGGGGTCCTCGCCAGGGGTGAGAGGGGCGCCCACCGTCAACTCTAGCGTCTTCTGGGCGTCCTTCTCCTCGTCCTCGTCGTCTGTATCGCCATAATGGAGATCTTTTTCCTTCTTGCGGTCCTTCACCCGCTGCAGGAACTCCTCCACCACCATCTCCCGCTGTGTGGGCGGCGTCGCCTCCCTCTTGATCTCTCGTTTTGCACGACTCACTTTGATAATTTTTTTCTCTTTACGGTCCACTCTCGTCTCCATCGCTTCCCAGTACTCCTTCATGAGCTGCTGCCTCACCTTGTCCTGGTCAGTGAGAGGCGGCTCCTCCACCAGGTGTCGGGGCTCCCCACAAGGTATAGGTTTGAAGTAGTTAAGGAACCTCTCCTCCGCCTCCAACATCTCCCTGGTGGGCGGGATGCGAAGTTTCCCTTCTTGTTCCTTGTTCTTGTCTTCGTCCGACATGTGCTTGGCCTTGGGTGTTCCCTGGAAGTACATCATATAACGTTTTTCTGCTTCCACTTGACTCAAGTCAGGTTTTCTGTCAATGTCTATATCACTGCGAGGTCTGGGTCGAGGAGGACCCGAGTTGAAGTAGCTCAGGTAGCGACGTTCAGCCTCCAGCTGCTGGAGGTCCGGTTCAGGGGACTTTTCAGTCATGGAGGCCGGCCTCGGGCGTGGACGTGGCGGACCTGGCTTGAAGTATGCCAGGTATCTGCGTTCTGCTTCCAGCTGTTCGGCGTCAGGTTCTGGAGTGCGTTCATCATCTTTTCTGGGAGCTGGACGGGGCGGCCCTGGGTTAAAATACTTTAAGTATCGCCGTTCAGCCTCCAGCTGCTCAGGGTCAGGCTCTGAGGAAGACTCAACCAGGGAGGAGGAGCGTGCGTGTGGAGGACCAGCGGTGAAGTAAGATAAATACCGTCGCTCGGCCTCCACCTGCTGGGCGTCGGGCTCAGGGGGTTCTAGTGACTTGGTAGATCGAGGTCTTGGAGGTCCAGGATGAAAGTAGGACTCGTAGCGTCTCTGAGCTGTGAGCTGAGCCTCGTCTGGCTGGGGTGACCTCTGTGCCTCCTCCCTCGTGGGTGTTGAGGCACGGGGAGGACCTAGGAAGTAATTGTTATAGCGGCGCTGCGCCTCCAGCTGCTGGTACGTGGGCTCAGGCGGCTCCTGAGAGGTGCTCCGTACCTGGCGACGCTTGTGGGGCGGTCCCTCAAAGTAGGACAGGTAGCGGCGCTCAGCGTACACCAGCTCGGGGTCACGCTCATCAATAGGCGTGCGTGGACGTGGCGGCGGCGGTGGGGATGAAGACTTGGTCTTGCGTTCCGCCGAGGGATATTTTGCTGACTTCACTATACTTTCCCGAGTGATGGTCTCCTCGGGGTCTGATGGCGGCGCCTCTGTCTTGGTCGGGCTGTCGTTCACTTCACTGTCGCCATTCACTTGTGGTGAAGGTTTGAGCTCCATGCTTGACGGTAACTGACTCAAAAGTTTATTTGTACGATCAAGACGGGCGAAAAAAAGCCACTCGGCAAGGCCCTGTGCTTGCAGCCGCTGAGAGCCGTAGGGCCCGGCTAGGCTTACGGGGCGGGTCCTGGGTGCCAAGTGTGTGAGGGACGTCACCTCACCCTTCCTGCTGTGGCTGCTGGCTCGACCACCTAACGACTTGGAGTGTTTATGGTGGTCGTGAGTAGCTGCGGTGGGGTCGTGAAGTTGGTCGTGAGAGATGGCGGCCGGAGTGAGCTGAGAGCACCAGGTGAGAGGCCGTCGAGGCCGCCCTGTGCGGTACGATAGTTCTGGGTCTGTCGGGTAGCCAGACTGGGCATGGGATGGCTGGCACGGGTATAGCGACTCTGCCGTGGCTACGCCACGATCAACACTGGCAGTGCCTGGCGCCAGGAGCCAGGCATCGCGGGAGCATCTGGGGGACGTAGGTGGGGGAGGGGGAAGGCGAGGGGGAGGTAGGGGAGGTGGTGACTCTTGTTGGCTCGTTGGGATGTCACAATTATCTTTCACTGGTGGACTATGGGGAGCACCACCAGCTGAGGACACGACTGAGAGACTTGATAGTTTCTCTACATCATTAAGACACCGATGTTGTTGATTTAACAGATTAAGGTACATTCGGAAGACATCTTCTTCACGACGTCTACTGTCACTTAGTGGGTCATCTTCTGCTTGTGTGTTCATATCTGCTGTTCTAGGAATGTTAGCGCTAGGTGAGAGAGGCTCATCAAAAGCTGACTCAAAGGGAGGGGGAGGAAGAGGAGGAGGATCAGGAGAGGAGGCTGCTACAGGAGCTGGGGGCGCCTGGGGGGTTAGTTCCACACTTCCCTTACCATGTCCTGCCGTGCTCTGGGGCGGTTCTGGCTCTGACTGGGCGGGCTGACCCAGGGGTGTCCAGGTGCTATGGAGAGTTTTCTGACTCGCTGCTTCGGTCTTCGTCACAACCTCAGTGTCGGTAGCGTAGCCTCGGTCCTCTGGCCTCGAGATCGAAGGCTTAATTTTTGACGTCATTTGTTTATAGCGTCCGTTAGTGCGTCGGGCTCCTGGGTCACTCTGGTAGCCGTCCTCCAGCGCCTGACCCTCACCTGACAGCCGACGGATCGCTGGCCGAGGTACTGGAGGCTTTCCTCTGGGGATCTTAGCCACGGGGGCGAAGGCTGGGTACACGTTGGCTCTGACCTTAGCTGTAGTTATGTTCTCTGCTGGCTTAGTATCAACACACGTACCGTTACCTTTAACATGCTTGGCTGGGCTCTCCTGATGGGGCGTTGCTGCCTCCTGCTGGCGGTATGGCAGGTCTCGGGTGACTCCGGGCAGTGCTTGATGAGTGTCGCCACCGCTGCCGCCCACCATTCTGGCACTCGTCATGAGCGCCTCCTCGGGTATAGTTGCCAGGTCATCTGTGGATACTGAATATGACGGCCGCCTATCTAACCTTCCGTTCATCTCAGATTTAGTGCATTTATTCTCAGGAGCAAGAACTGGAGTTTGCATTATAGGGTTAGGGAAAGAATGAGGCTGGCTGGCAGGGTCAGCAGGCGAGCCTTGAGGCACAACAGGGAAGTGCGAAGCGTCTGACTGAGCAGATGTGAAAGGAACTAAGGTGTTGCTAGGCTCCAGGGGAGTATTAGTAGCACTAGTAACCAACCTACCGTTATCCCAGGTGAGGTCTGAGTCCCAGCGGGGGGGAGGCTCGCCCACCTTCTTCAGCTTGGGTCCGGCCTCGTCCACGTCGGAGAGAACGTTCTTCAGCTCGTCCACCACCTTCAGGGGCATCTTGTCTTGGAATTGACGTGGTGGCGCCTCTGGCTTGTCCTTCTCTCGCCGCTCCTGCATGACGGTCTGTTTCTGCAGCTCCTGTATCATTGCCTGCTGCTGTCTGTGCAGCTCCTGGAGCTGGGGGTCTCTGGGTGTGGGCAGCGGCACCTTGTTCTCTCTGGTCGGTCGGTATAACCACTTGCCGGGGTCGTATTTGTCAGTCGTGTTTTCTTCTATTTCAGATTCGGTCTCGAGGTCAGTTTCATACTCCGTGTCGGTCTGTGAGGCGGCCTCGTACATCCGAACATACCTGGTGGCGTCGGTCTGTATGGCGATGGTGTTGCTCCTGGCCACCTCCCTCACAGACAGGCCTCGAGAGGGTATCTCAGGCTCTGTTTGTGTCACAATTTCTTTAGTCTCTTTCTTAACTCGAATTTCGTCTTGTGGTGGTAGTGAGAGCGTCGTGGAGGATGTAGCCTCAAGTTCCTCAGCTGTTGTCACCGATTCATCAATGACTTTCTCCGTCAGACGCTCTGACTTCATCACAGATGTGGACGTATCAGATACTTCATTGACCTCAGCAACCGGTGCTTTATAACTTTCCTTTTGCTTGTTTTTATTCCAAGGAACTTTTTTATCCAAGCCGTCGGTGAAGTTAAACATCTCAGCGGTCAGAGCTGCAAGCGCGTCAAGGTCGACTACTTCATTCTTCTCCAAGTCAGGGCTCTGGCGAGCTGCCTGCGGAAGACTTAAGTGGCCTGACGTCACCTCCTGGGCCGGTTGTGGCACTTCACATGTCTCTACTTTCGTCAACTCGGAACTAACGTTTACTGTAGTGGTGGTAACAGTTGGAGGCTCAGATACTTCGCCCTCGAGAAGTCTAGCCTCCAGCTCCAGCATCTCCTTGAAGGGGTTGACGTTATCATAGAGGGAGGGAAGGCTTTCCTCCCCAGCCTGCGGGGTGGTTGGTGCCGACCCTCCGAGGCTGCTGAATGAGACGGTGGGCTCGCTGGGAGTGGGGAGGGACACCTGGTCCTCCTGCAGGGACTCGGGGATTACAGGCAGAGGTAAGGTCCTGGCGGGGTACACCACCAGCGTGGCACTCTCATGTAACGGAGCAACACATATGGAGGCCACGGAGGTCACAGGCAGCGGCGACACGAGAACCTCCACCTCAACAACTGAGGTGGAGAGGCTGGATGGTGACGGGGCGGGCGGGATGGGTGGTGGAGCAGACACACTCTCCGTCGTAGTCCCAGTAGATGCGGCAGCTGAGGACGTGGCAACAGTGGCAGAGCGTGGTGGTGGTGGTGGTACAGTAGTGGTGGCAGGAGTGGAGGATGTCACAGTGGTGTCAGGGAGTAGCGTCATCGAGGTGGATGAAGATACGGATAAGGATGACTCAATATTCTTAACACTTTCTTCGGTCACTGTCATTACAAACTCTTCTCTCACCTCCGAGGTCTCGCCCTCAGACCGGGTCATTTCCACCACCTCAACACATTTGGGTTTAGTTTTAGGCAGATCGATAATTTCTTCATATGGAGGGAGGGGCGGGGGTGACTCCTCCTTGGCTACCTCGTTGACTCTCAGCGACTCCGTTCTGGGATCCACCGCCTTCAGTGAGCTGTTGGAGGTCACAGTGGAGGTAGAGTTATCAGAAAGGTCTCCACCACTCAGCTCCTCAACAGACGTGGGGATGAGTTTCTTCTTCTTCCTGGGTGGCCTAACTCTCTCAGGCAGCCTCGGGAGTAATGTTTCTGCTCGGCTGTTTATGTCGAGTACTGTGGTGGGTAGCGGAAAGGACGTGTCGCTCTCCATATCCTGCGTCGTCTCTTCGAACTCCTTCAGTATGACGGTCTCCTGCAGCTGCGCCTCACACGTGATCATCTGAGGACCCGAGTATCTGTGTTGCTCTTTCCACTTCTCCTCGACTCTCACCGGTGTTGTTAGCTCGGTTCTGGCGTCTCTGCCACTTGTATCCTCCAAACCTTTCTTCTGTTCTTCACCGTCAAGATCAAAGCGAACTTCCTTTTTGAGTTCTTGTGAGGTGCTCAGCGATCGATTGCTTCCCTTCAGACTTGACTGACTTCCCGTAAATGGTACTTTCCTCTGAGACAAACTGTTACCATTTCCGATATCCTTCTTCCCGGCCTCTGGGTCCTCACTCTCGCTCTCTGACGTTGTCAACACATCTGATTTACGGTTCTTTCTCTCCTTGTACTTCTTTCTCAGGTACTTGGGTGAACCTTTCTTCAAGAACTCTGTAATGTTGAAGCTCTTCTTGCCCTCCTCTCCCTTGGTCACATCTGGAGTCTGTGGTCTGCTGGACCTGGAGTCTGGCGTGTCTGGTCTGAGTGACTGAGGTGTGATCGACCTACTGATCTGAGGAGTTTCTAAACGACCAGAATCCTCAGTCAAGCTCTTAGAGTCTTCTCTCAGAGTTGAGGTTGTCTCACAGCTGGCGGGTGTCTCACAGCTGGCGGGTGTCTCACAGTTGGTGGGTGTCTCACAGCTGGTGGGTGTCTCACAGTTGGTGGTGTCTATGACCCTCCCAGCTCTACGTATTGTTATCATCTCCAAAATTCTCTCTTTGACCTTCTCAAACTTGCTTGTGGCAGGTGATGGTCGGGGGGGTTCTGGCGGCACCTCATCAGCCACCTGAGTTACGGTCTCTGGCGTGGCGGCGACTATCGTCTCCTCCTCCAGTTGAGGTGAATCCTCGGCTTCCCGAGTCCCGTCCTCGACATCCTCGCTGATGTCCACCAGCAGCTGACGTAGGAAAGCTTCCTCAATGTCGTCGGAAATGGCCGTATTTTCCAGAGCGTCCAAGAAGTCGTTCAGGTCACTCTCTTGGTAACTACGGCGTAACCTCTCCAGTTCCTTCAACACTCTGTCGTCGTTGTAAGACTCTCGCGAGATGTAAGGCTGGAGCTCCTTAGACCTCGACCACAAGCGACGCTTAACTTCTAGCTTGGGCGGCTGGCCTCCTGCCGTCGGGGGAAGAGGCGGCTTCACTTCCGACTTGGAGTTAACCACTTGATCTTCCTTCGTCGGCTTGGTTGTTGAGTCACCATTAACAGTAAGATCTGCCGGAGTGACTGAGATTTCAACACTTGGACATGGCGTCTCCTTATCAGTCTTGGCAGGTGTAATGATCGTGTCCACTTGCTCGCTGGATGACCCGGTGTTCGTCTTATCCTCCTCGGAAGTGTGTGTCGGCAGTGTGTTCTCTGTTTCTTCTACGAGAGTCTCACTTCGGAGTGATGGTGAACTTGGCGTCACTTTTCTCTTAGACTGTGGACTGAACTTCTCACTGAGAGTCACTTTAGTATCACTCACACTAGTGGGGAGGACAGTCACTGTGTCAGAGGCTGAGACTGGTGTCGTACGATCGTCCTCGGTAGAGAACTGTCGCTTCTGCAGTAGCGTCTGGGCAGCTTGTTCAATACTCTCAAGCTCATCAATAGCGTCCTTGATGCTCGTCTGCCGCTTGTGGTTGGACTGCGGTGTGAGTTTGTGTGCGGCGCTTGGGTCTACCCCAGAAGGGGTAGAAGAGGGGTGTCTCACCTCGTCCTGAACCTCATCCAGGCACGAGAGACGAGAGTTGACAGACGAGAGCTCCGACATGTCCTTGGCCAGAGTGTCATCGCTGTCTGCAGTGGCTGTGGACGCCACCGTCGCTGTGGACGCCATCGACATTCTCCATTCTTCTGAAGACCGAGGCGACGAGGGTAAAGATCCCGACATTTCGCCTCTGGAGGGCCCGCCCCCCGAGGCGCTGGAGTAGTACTGGCCCATGTTGGAGGTCTCCAGCTTCTCTCGCTGCACCACCACCACCTCCTCCTCCTCTTCGTCCTCCTCAGTGATGGTCGCGCACCGGTTGAGTTCTTTCACTGTTTCACAAACCCACAGAGGAACGTCTACGAGTTCTTCCTGTTCTTCTGTCTCCTGGCCGGCTAATAAATGTTCAGCTTGCAAGTTCGGATACTGCCTTTCCACTCGCTCTAACTCTTCCTCAAAGTTCACAAAGAAGGAGTCGCCGTTCTCCCCTAAGGAACTTAAATCCTCGATGGTCGGGCTTCGTGTGAGGTCCTCGTCTCCACTATTATCGTTCAGGTATTCAATAAAGGCTCCTGTGGTCTGCTGCTTCTCGTATAAAGTTTCTTTCCGGCTTAAATATTCTATAATTCCCCCGGAGCTGTGGTCGTATGTGTCTCGTGTACCTGGATACTCTATGTACGCACCAGAGCTGTGGTCGTATGTGTCTCGTGTACCTGGATACTCTATGTACGCACCAGAGCTGTGGTCGTACTCTCTGTACGTAACGTGAGCGTCGGGGTATTGTATGAGTGTGTCCGGAGTGTTTTCGTATTGGCTGTGTGTCACCTCAGTGTCCGGGAACTCTATGAAGGCTCCGGTCACCTGGTCATACTCCACATACGCCTCCCTCACCTCCACAACATCAGTCTGGTAGTGGGTGACGTCAGCGACCAGAGTGTCAGTGGAGGTGTCGGTCTGAGATCCTGGGTCGGTGTAGCTGCCGTCGTCGCTTTCATTCGAGTGTCGGTAATCTGGACTGAATCTTAGAGTTGAGACTCCAGATAGATTGGATAAGTTTAAGGAAGAGTCGCTGGTTGGTGGCGAGGAGTCTTGGGTAACCTCAGTGCCGGTATCTGTGGAGTCTTCTTCCTCCTGGTCGCTCCTCAAGATGTTAGGGTCAGCGCCGTATGTTTCAAGGATGATGACTGACGAGCTTGAATCCTCTGAAGTTAGATGGACGAACGAGAGCATCAGTTATGGCTACAGCAAGACCTTCACTAAAGGATTAGTCACGAACGACCAAATTCTGAATTACGGCACAGGAAGACGGAGGTCAACTGGCCTCCTGAAGAAGAAAAAACACCGATTGTGTTCCATGTCCGACTCTTTCAGAATTTGGTGTTTTAAGGGTTAAGTTGCAGTCTTGAGTTGCGGTTATCTTGTGTTAGACTCTGTGCATGTTGCAAGGATGCTGGGGCGGGGGGGGGGGGGGGGGGTCGAGGCATAAGACCGTACCACAAAAACAGCGCCAACAGAGCAATCACGAACACCTAGAAGGGCGTTCCGTTCCCCTTCAGCTAACAACAAAACGTTCATGGAAACTTCGACAGACGAACATTTGCCAGCCCTGTGCCTGTAGTAGCGCTGTTTTATGGTATGAGTGAGTGAGGCGGCGAGGCACCTGTTTATAACTGTCTTTTGCCTCACAAAGACACACATGCTGCCATACTCCTTCAGGCAGTCTGCTACTACACCACCATAACAGCTGGTGTAGTAGTAACAGTATTGGTCATCAACAACATGCTGTAGTAAGTCAACTGTAATACATATATGTTGTAAACCTAAAGAAATGGAAGACTGAAATGGTCCTGGTGTTAGATCATCTCCATGCTGTAATGTTAGACAATATTATGTAGTTACTTGTAGTACAGGTCGTGTGTTACAGTACAGATAACGTTACTCCTCAGTACTTAATAACCCCATGTTAACCTACAGTCAACAATAACACATTAACCTACATTTAACACTAAGGTTTTAACACTAATGAACTTCCAGGATGTTAATGTCACACTCGAGACAAAAACAGATTACCATAAACTTTAAATAATTCAACCGAGATTCAGCAGTGTTAAAATTAGCCTCCAGTGTTCTTACTTTATTTAACAAGTGAAGTACAGGGTGACGCAGAAGTAGTTCACCAACGATGTGTCCAAACAAGCACACAAGCGGATGGAGGAATGAACGTACGTGTGTGTGTGTGTGTGTGTGTGTGTGTGGGGTAGAGAGGTGAGAGGCAGCCCCATCCCCCTGTTCGTTCAAGCACCCTCACCTCCCTCCATTCCTACTCCCTCCCTCACTTTCCTCCACTCTCTACCTCACCTCACGTCCAGGTAAGTATTAGGGGAGAAGTGTGTTGAGGATGTCAGGTGTGTAAGTGGTGGTTACTGGGTGGTACCTCTCTCTCTCTCTCTCTCTCTCTCTCTCTCTCTCTCTCTCTCTCTCTCTCTCTCTCTCTCTCTCTCTCAACCCACCTGCACACTCGTCCATATTAAATTAATTCACATTATGGTACACCCAAATACATTAAGGTACAGAAAGGTACACTATAGTACACCCAGGACACGAATACAATATGATACACCCAAGTGCATACAAAAAACCCAGGTATACCCAGGTACACTAAGGTACACCCAGGTACACTAAGGTACAGCAAGGTACACCCAGGTACACTAAGGTACATTAAGGTACACCCAGGTACAATAAGGTACACCCAGGTACACTAAGGTACACCCAGGTACACTAAGGTACACCCAGGTACACTAAGGTACACCCAGGTACACTAAGGTACACTAAGGTACACTAAGGTACACCCAGGTATATTATGGTACACTAAGGTACACCCAGGTACACTAAGGTACACTAAGGTACACTAAGGTACACTAAGGTACACCCAGGTATATTATGGTACACTAAGGTACACCCAGGTATATTATGGTACACTAAGGTACACCCAGGTATATTATGGTACACTAAGGTACACACAGGTATATTATGGTACACTAAGGTACACACAGGTACACTAAGGTACACACACTTACATTATGGTACACTAAGGTACACATAGGTATATTATAGTACACTAAGGTACACACAGGTATATTATGGTACACTAAGGTACACACAGGTTCACTAAGGTACACACAAGTACATTATGGTACACGAAAGTACACCCAGATACACTAAGGTACACACACAGGTATATTATGGTACTAAGGTACACACAGGTACATTATGGTACACTAAGGTACACACAGGTTCACTAAGGTACACACAAGTACATTATGGTACACTAAGGTACACTAAGGTACACACAGGTACACACAGGTACATTATGGTACACTAAGGTACACACAGGTTCACTAAGGTACACACAAGTACATTATGGTACACGAAGGTACACCCAGATACACTAAGGTACACACAGGTATATTATGGTACACTAAGGTACACACAGGTACATTATGGTACACTAAGGTACACACAGGTTCACTAAGGTACACACAAGTACATTATGGTACACTAAGGTACACTAAGGTACACACAGGTACACACAGGTACATTATGGTACACTAAGGTACACACAGGTTCACTAAGGTACACACAGGTACATTATGGTACACTAAGGTACACACAGGTACACTAAGGTACACACAGGTACATTATGGTACACTAAGGTACACTCCACGTGTCCTCCAACATGACCACAAGAAGAAGAAGAAGAAGAAGAAGAAGAAGAAGGAGGAGGAGGAGGAGGAGGAGGAGGAGGAGGAGAAGAAGAAGAAGAAGAAGAAGAAGAGGAGGAGGAGGAGAAGGAAGTTTGTTCAATGACATCATCTCACTGGAGGAGACGATGGTGAAGTCACTGTACAAGAGGAGGGATTCGATGTTATTTTATTTACTGAATGACGTCATTACCCTATGAGAAAGGGGAGGGGGAGTGGCTCGGTGACGTCATAATAGCGCCACCAATGGAATGATGACGTCACCCTCACCCAATACTCGCCTCTCCTACGCATCACCAAACACACTCATGAATGCGTCACTGTATAGAAGCGCCCTTTTGATAGGGAACGACCTATACAAAATACGCCTCTCTCATATGTTAAAAGCGTAAATAATGACGCAATTGGCACCCCTAGCTTATTTCACTTGATTAAACACCGTAACGCTAACCTAACCTAACTTAACCTAACCTAACCTAACCTAGCCATAGTTCCCCAGAAATCCAGGTGAGAAAGATCGGGTCATTAGGTCCTGTGAGGCGACCCTTAAGGAAGCTCTCAGGGACACGTGTGCTTAGAGCGGGAACTCACAGGGGCCCTAAGACTCAAGGTGGGAACTCACAGGGGCCCTTAAGATTCAAGGTGGGAACTCACAGGGGCCCTTAAGACTCAAGGTGGGAACTCACAGGGGCCCTTAAGATTCAAGGTGGGAACTCACAGGGGCCCTTAAGACTCAAGGTGGGAACTCACAGGGGCCCTTAAGACTCAAGGTGGGAACTCACAGGGGCCCCTTAAGATTCAAGGTGGGAACTCACAGGGGCCCTTAAGACACAAGGTGGGAACTCACAGGGGCCCTTAAGACACAAGGTGGGAACTCACAGGGGCCCTTAAGACACAAGGTGGGAACTCACAAGGGCTCCATCACCTCCGAGTGGAACAACACCATCCCCTGTGACGCCCCTCTCCCCCCCTCCTGCCCCCTCCACTATGATCGTGCCGCTGGCCAACCTCACTATTCACCCCACAATCATCTCCGCCAGTTCACTCCCCCCCCCCCTCTCCCCTCCTCTTGTGATCACCCCCCACCCCTTTCCCTCCAATCACCCCTCTCCCATTGTGGTTCATTTACCCCCCCTTTCCACCCCCCAAAGCATGAGGTACATACATACATACATACATACATACATACACTCGGGAAGTTAACTACAGGTAACCCCCCCCCCCCTTCCAGGTAGGGTTAGGACGTACAACCTTACCTGGGCGGCGTCAGTATCCGGTCATGAGTTACTGTTATGCATTATTGGGTCTCTCTCTCTCTCTCTCTCTCTCTCTCTCTCTCTCTCTCTCTTCATTCCTCTCCTCACCACCTCCTTCTCACCCATTCTGCCCCTCTCTTAATCTCTCTCCTCACTCTCTCTCTCTTTCCTCATTCCTCTCCGCCATCACCCCCCCTCTCCCCTGTTTCATCACCGTGGTTAATATCATCATCATCATCATCATCATCATCATCATATTCAGTACATGTGTGTTACCTCATGGGTGCAGTTGAAACACAAGATTCTCATAGGTTCCTAGGTTAAATGGGCCACGTAATTGAACATGCTTGGACGCACTTAAGTGACTCATATTAAAAAATAAAATAAAAAAATAAAATTACAGACTCTAATTAAGGTAAATAATAATAATAATAATAATAATAATAATAATAAATAATAATAATAATAATAATAATAATAGCCATCCAAAGATTTATCAAAAGCGACAAAATAAAAAAATAACAAATCCTCCTCCGACACAAACATTTACAGAAAACGGATCAAAATACATAAATTAAAGGGGTAACTTAAGTAATTAATATACACCACTAGAACGGTCGCACAGGGGTTCACATCGTCCCAACCTTTACAAAGACCATAGGTAAAACGCCATCATTAAGACCAGGTAAAACGAGTGAACTGCTGGAGGTAACTACACAATGGTGGAGAGAGAGAGAGAGAGAGAGAGAGAGAAGAGAGAGAGAGAGAGAGAGAGACAGTCGACCTCTCCCCACCCCTTCACTGGATACTCTCACTTCCGTTATGTTAATGAGTGGAAGACTCCTGATGAGTGGGCGTGGGTGGAGCCAACAGATGAGTGGGCGTGGGTGGAGCCAACAAATGAGTGGGCGTGGGTGAAGCCAACAGATGAGTGGGCGTGGGTCTTGCTAATAGGTGAGTGAAGCCAACAGAGGAGTGGACGTGGGTGGAGCCAATAAGTGAGTGGGCGTGGGGGGAGCTAATAGGTGAGTGAAGCCAACAGAGGAGTGGACGTGGGTGGAGCCAATAAGTGAGTGGGCGTGGGGGGAGCTAATAGGTGAGTGAAGCCAACAGAGGAGTGGACGTGGGTGGAGCCAATAAGTGAGTGGGCGTGGGGGGAGCGTGTGTGTGTGTGTGTGTGTAAACTTCACCAGCCAAGGGGGAAGGAAGGTGATGGGGAGGGGGGGGGAATGTTTTCTGTAGGTGGTGCCAGTTACAGCGACTGTAATTCTCACGACGAAAGACCCATAATTATACCAATTACCTTTAAACATACACACACACACACACACACACACACACACACACACACACACACACCTTACAGCCACGTCCTCAGTGTCACGTGAGACCATATAATACAAACCACGGGCGTAGATGCGTAGAATAAAAATAACTCGTGATTCTGATGCCCTGAGGCGGTGGTGGCGACGGAGTTTACATTCCCCGGAGGCGATTCACTGCACTGCTTGTCTCACACACCTGGCCGAGGGAGGTGAGGGTGACGGTGATATCGTGGCTTCAGGAGTGTGTTAATGTCCGGCGTCGATTGATGATGTTGAAGGGGTGCGTTGTATTAAGGGTGCTGATGGGGTTCGTTGATTGAAGATCTCGGAGTGTGTCGATTGAGAATGTTTAAGTGAATCCATCAATCGGATTCGTTTACTGGTTTGAGGAAAAGAAACTCGGATTCGGTTCCAAAATCCACCTTAATCCCTCCCCCCCCCCAACAACATTCCAATCCCCATATTACAATTTCCTCCCTAAATCCCTCCCTCATTCTCTCCCCCACTCCCCATTGGCAACTCCCTCCATGACGTCACAGGTGGGCGTTCGTGAGCACTATGCGGGTTTGTTTATGTCTGTAGATGACGTCAAGGTTTCCAGATTGTATACTAAAGAATATACAGAATAACCCAAAAAGAAAACCCAGATTTAAATTGGTTATACGAGTATATTAAGACCTGGGCATCCTTTATCGATAAATACATTATGAAAAACAACAACAAAAACAATCGAGATAAGAGCCCCAGCCAAGGTCAAGTCTGTTATCTACAGGGTGTTTCAAAAAATGTAAAAACCACGTGGAAACATATTTTCTGGGAGACCCTGTATATGAAGCATGCGGCTATTTATGTTCCATGACGACAACTCTTGAGGAATTTCTTAATAAAAATATATATCACCTGAAGATCAGCCCCCCAAGCTTACTTCATCTTAAGCTGTGAGGGGAGGGTGGATGAGGGCAGGGAGGGGGCTAATCTTCAGGTAACCCTAAATAAGTTGTACTTCATCAGAACGGATAAACAGTGGTCTATATGCTGCGTAAAACATCCATCAGTGAGGTCAGGAGGGGCGGCTACTGAGCTATATACGCAGCTTGAATTAAGAGAAACCAAATGATCTTAAAAAAAAGGTAAGAGAGAAATAAGCCAATGATAATAGTTTTCTAATACACATGTTCACACGACACAATAAATAAATACATTAAGCAAAAATACAAACAAAGAGAGAGAGAGAGAGAGAGAGAGAGAGAGAGAGAGGAAGTAGCACGATAACACGGAAGACTCAACGCCTGCAGTACATGTATACACACACTGAGACACGCTCTAGTGTTTGTCGATGATTCCCCTTATATGTAATGTTGGTTAAGTGTAAAAATAAAAATAATTAGAATATTTTAGTAGATACCATTTCGTCTATTGACTATAAATAGGAATATTTCTTAAAAAAAAATATCTATTGTCTAAGTATTAATGTTTTTGTAACACTTGCTTTATACTCTTACGTATTGTACCAACATAACCATTATGTCAAATATTGTCACGTGGATAGAAATTACCATTGCAATAAATATATTTGCCGACAAGACATGATCCTGACTGTGCCTGTCCCCTTGTTTTACCTTAATACAACCCATGCTGTATTGCTTCCCTCCTTTATCATATTAATGTATATCAACTCCGCTGTAAAATATGTATACAGTATACTTATAACAGAACTGTAAAAAAAAATATGATAATAGTGGTAACATTCTCCCATGTATTTACTAACACTAAGTTACAGTACGTGTATTATTCCAGATAATACCAAATGTTATATAAAAATTCCTTGAGTTAAATGTACCGTATCAGGAGCCACTCAGGGAGCTCAGGTTCTCAACTGGCTCAGCCATGTCAATATTGTTATTATTATCCACTCTGTATCTGTGTTTTTCTGGCTAAATAAACTGTTTCAATATCAATATCAAGGAATAACTATAGTACTGTATTGATTATTACAGGTGCACGTGGACTTTTTTATCACCCTGTACAGTGACAAAAGTGAAATAGTTTGTTACCCACCCTGTACATCCCCGAGTAACGCTTGTAAACAATTTAATCCGATTAAATTTTTTGTTGTCAAAAGTCAGGAAACAGTGACGACCGATCATTGAGAGAATGAACGAAGATGTACGATATAGTGTAGAACAATGTGTGAGGCGTATGTATGTATGTCATTCTCAGTGTACAAGTCGAAACATGCCCAGGCAGATATGACAACAAGACTCACATGCTTGTGTTACAATGAGCATCACATGTCAGCTACAAGAAAACTTTTCTACAATACTCACATAGCTGCGAAAAAATAAAATAAAAATCTACAAAAAATTTAAAAAAATACTCCTCACACTCTGGCAACACTGCGCCCCGTCCCGTGAGTGGCGGTGTTGCCAGGCGAGTATAATAACAACAAAATTAACAGTATTTCCAGATTAAAAATATATATTCAAACAAATACGTAGTCATGCTTTTGCCAACCAAGTGAGCTGACAACAAACAAGTGTCATGCTTGCTTCATACAACATAAACATCAAAACATTACAGCAACACATTCAACATTCAAAATAGAAACTCTTTTAAGAAATTCCTTCCTAATCGTCTACAACATTCCAGGGAAACATCTTAATTCACAAAATGCAAACAATAAACATAATTTACAAACAACAGGCAATGACCTACTAGTACTATGTTAGATACAGACAAACAAACATGCAAACATAGTAAGGAAGTTTATGGACGAGAAATAACTGGACAAGTTTATTCACAATCTGGCAACATGAAGAATCCTCACCCCACCCGACCCAAGTTATCGTACTGACAAATGACTCCTTTAAGAATCCCACCTTTACTTACGAATGAATTAAATAAGTAACTTTCACCTTTAATGTACTTCCAATTGAGTTACTTAAGAATCCTTATTTAACATAAAATTAAATTAGATTCATTACTTAAAAATGTATTAAGTAAATATTATTTTTCTGTGTTTATATTTTAGTGAATAAACATTAATATTTCCGTCCATTTCCTTACTTGTATAATTAACAAAGGCAAAGGAAGTTATAGGAAGAAATATAACATAAACATACAGATAAATTAACCTTAATATTATAGATATGGAAGGTTAATCTTAAAAAAAATAATGACAGGTCACCTTAAATTAATAACAGATGATATGCTTTAAATTATAAACCAAAGCAATACCTTAAATTACAGGCAGAAGCTATACCTTAAAATATAAAGAAGTTATACTTTAAATTATATAGAGAGACAGAAGGTCACCCTTAAATTATAACAAAAGCTATAATTTTAAATCATATTATATACCTTAAATTATATATATATAGCAAAAACTAGAAAAAGTCCCTTAAATTATAGACAGACAAACACTCAGCCTAAAATCATATAAATGTTTAGCTTAAAGATATCTGTTAAATTATAGGTAAACAAAAAATCACTATAATTTCTACGGCAAATTAAGCAAAAATATAAAGCTCACTTCAAAATTTAGCTTAAAACAAATGAATTAAGACACAAAACAGCTAACAATGAAAGCTACAGATGAGGAATATTTAGCTGAAAAATACTAAACGTTCCAATTATGACCAAATAACCTGCTTCATGCTACAACATAAACCTAAGTCTTGAGAAACGACGTAAACACAGTGTTGTAAACATTCCTAAAAACACTATTAAAAATTTACTCAAAGTTCCTGGCATTAAAAAAAAAATTAATTAAAAACACTCCTATGGAAAAAACTAATAATTCCTGGTGAAAATATAAAAAAAATATTTCCTAGCTAAAATTCTTAAACCTGGCAAAAAATATGAAACTTAAACCTGGCAAAAATATGAAACTTAAACTTAGCAAAAATACACAAAATATATTGAAAAATCTTATTCCCATCAAAAAAAATTCATTCCAAAATTTAATGACCAACGATAATTAGTTAATTAAATAGAGCTTCAAATATTCGATTAATTAACCATGACTCTGAATCTAATTTTTACCAAAATATCTAATCCTCATAATCCTAATCTGGAACAGTTATCGAATATGTTTCAATATCTATTCCCTAATCATCTACGAAATTGAATATACTTCTCACCAATCAACAAAAACAAACCCTATCCATCCAGTCCCTAGAATATATTTCACACTAATTTGCACCAAAGTCACACCAATTTGCTGAACTAAATCCTAATCCCGGAAAACCTTGAATATATTTCTTTCCAATCAACAGAAACTTTCAGACCACTCTGCATAATTAACCTAATCACCAATTACCTTAAACAAACACACATACATACTTCCTAATCACCTATTCACCTAAACAAAAATACTAACCTAATCACCATCGCACTTGTAAAAACAAAAGCAAAACACACACACACACACACACACACACACACAACACACACACACACACACACACACACACACACCGACCTCTTCAGCAGCGTTACCCAATATACTTTCTACAATGATTATAAGTCAAGGAGGAAGTAAAATACCTGTATAACCCGTTAATTATTACCTGTATGACCCATTAATTATCACCTGTATGACCCATTAATTATCACCTGTATGACCCACCTGTATGACCCATTAATTAATTATTACCTGTATGACCCACTTGTATGACCCATTAATTATTACCTGTATGACCCACCTGTAGACCCACTCTTATTTACACCAACATTTCTCTTACCTGATTTTTCGGGATCAGAAGTCGAGCCGTCTGGTTTAGACTCTCGCGTCCTTTCGCTGCAACTGCTACTATCTGCAACACAAAATTTGCAACACATGAGTCAACACTACTAGTATGACAGGAAGGGAATAGCGTCAAGTCAAATTACTATTGACAATAATAATATAACCAAAAATATAAAATATTCCCCAAAATTTTCAATAATTCCCCCCGTGTGAGATAATTCCCTTAATTACTACATTTTAGAGATTTATTTTAAGTCAAGAATCTTATGACCTTGAAGGGAATTACTACATTTAAAGTAATTCTCAAGAGGTTAGTAATTATTATTTTTTTATAAGTTCCCCTTACAATAATTAAGACTCGTTTTCTAGGATAAAAATATAAATAAAAACACAACATTATTTCAGAGGTAAATAATATCACAATCTCTCCCTTACTAAGATCTATCCTCCCTCACTATCCTTCCCTTAAAACTATCTCATCCTCTCCCTGTCCAGAATCCCTCCCTTTACCCTCCCTCCTCCAACGACTCCCTCACTTCCTCACACATCCTAAGCATTTGAGGTGATTATTCCATTGACCCGAGCAGTCTCCCTCCATCCCTCCCTCCCTCTTTCTCTCTAACTCTCTCTCTAACTTTTTCTTTACTATCCTCCCTCCCTTTTTCCCTTCCTCTCTCCATCTCTCTTAACAGCCTCTATTCCTTCCTTTCTTCCTTCTCCCACCACCTTCTCTCCTCTCCCAACCCATCATCTCCCCACCCCATCCCCTATTTCTCCCCATTCCTCCCCTACAGACGTGAGTGGCTCATTACAGGGTGAGGACCATCCCTTACCACCGCCACCTTGGGAAGACTTAACCCAAGATAACGTGGCTATTAAGTGTGTGGTTTGTCTTCTTTATGGAGGCTGGAGGTGAGGGCAATGAGGGGGAGGAAGAAGAAGAAGAAGAGGAGGAGGAGGAAGAAGAAGAGGAGGAGGAGGAGGAGGAGGAGGAGGAGGAGGAGGAGGAGGAGGAAGAAGAAGAGGAGGAGGAATTATATTTTTGGGAGAAGGATTACCATTGACCTATCGAACTGCTTCTTCTTCCTCCCCCCTATTCAGTGTGTAATAATAATAATAATAATAATAATAATTAACGGTTTATTGAAAGAGCTTGGCAGCCAGAAGGCTGAAAATATACAGTTACATATTTGGGGAATGGGTTACGAATTACAAATAATATACAAGTAACACAAATAAGACATATAATAACTTAGATGTGCGTGTGTGTGTGTGTGTGTGAGATCCTAATACCCCCTTACGTAAACACACATACTTGGGGGGGGAACAACCATGACAGACTACTAATGGGTAGGGTCGGTGAGAGAGGGGGGGATGGTGGGAGGAGGGGAGGTGAGGGAGGAGGGGGGATGGTGGGAGGAGGGGAGGTGAGGAAGAGCGTTGTCCTGTGGTTGTGATCGCGTATAAACAGTGGCGTTTATAGTGTGACGGAGGTACCGCCCCCTGTCACTAAGACCAATGGACCAATATATCAGCACAGCCATCCTCCTGACAGCTATTGCCCGCCTGTTTCAATACGCCCCCTCACCTCCCACTGCCCCTTACTCCAAAACCACCATACACTCCCCCTCACCCCAAACCCTCAACCCTCCCTCACCCCAAAACATCCCCTCCCACTCCCAAATCCCCCCTCCCCCTCTATAATCCCAGCAAATACACAAATAAACTGCGTTGCCATACGACCTCGTGTGCAGGGGGCGGGGTCCCCAATAACGACCATTAGCAGAGGAATTTCCATGTAAAATGACTCGGATTTTCAGAATTCACAAGGGTTGCTCCCCTATACCTGCGTAGACCAGGTGAGAGGCCAGGTAAATTGATGCCTGACGGGTATAGGTAGCAGGTGTGGAGGCGGGTGATGGGGGAGGGAGAGAGAGACAGGGAGAGCGAGGAGTAAAAAATATTGCAGTTCCTGGATGGTAATTTGCATAAACACATACGCATTGTACGCAACAAAAGCGGGTTCCTATTTTAACGGTGTGTGTGTGTGTGTGTGTGTGTGTGTGTGTGTGTGTTGAGGTTCGTACATAACTACAGTGGTGGGAGGTATACACAGCACACCGCACATCATTATTCAGGTGTGTTTTTTTTTTCCTATTCATTACGGCGGACGTAAGTCTATGCACGGCACACCCCCTGAGAGAGAGAGAGAGAGAGAGAGAGAGAGAGAGAGAGAGAGAGAGAGAGAGAGAGAGTAGCTTTGTTAATTAGTCGAGAACGTAATGGATAAACACACACACACACACACACACACACACACACACACACACACTAATAACGCCTGATCTACACATTATTAAATGGTTGGTGAATATTAGCATAAAGACCCATTAGAAACTGGGTCTATCAACACAGGGGCCCATTAGTACTTGCGCTTACCGAGATCGGGGCCTACCACCACCAGGACCTATTAGAACTGAGGTCTATTCAAGCGAAGACCTACTAGCTCTGGGGCCTATTAGGACTGGGGCCCATTTGACCCATTACCCAAGGCATGTGGACGCTCGAGGCACGCCGAACAAACAACACAGGTGAGCTTCCCGGGGGTCAGAGGTCATGTGCCCTGGGAGTGGTGGCATAAAGGTCACGCCCTATAGAAATAAACGGCACGTGCCCAGGTCATGACTCCCGCCCACATGACCCTCAGCTGGTGTGTGTGTGTGTGTGTGTGTGTGTGTGTGTGTTGTTCATATATTACGTTCCCGGGATATAACCTGTTTAGTGAGTACCTTTAGGCGATCAGGCAATTAACATATGAGTGAGCATGAGAGTGTGAAGGAGCATGAGAATGTGAGGGAGCATGAGGGGGAAAGTGAGGAAGAATATGTGAGCATGAGAGTGTGAAGGAGCATTAGAATGTCAGGGAGCATGAGGGGGAGAGTGAGGAAGAATATGTCAGCGTGAGGAAGATCGTGAGGGAGAGCAATGAGATCGTCAGGGAGCATGAGGAGGAGCATGAGAGCGTGAGGGAGCATGAAGAGCAGGAGGAGCATGAAAACGTGAGAAAAGATGAGGAAAATCGTGAGGGAGAGCATGAGATCGTCAGGGAGCATGCGGAGGAGCATGAGAGCGTGACGGGAGCGTAAGGAGGAGCATGAGAGCGTGAGGGAGCATGAGAGCGTGACGGGAGCATGAGGAAACATGCCACCACAGGCCAGGCAGACAATTTAAATGTATTCATGACATTATCTAGCGACCCTCACTTTTACCACTGTCCAAGTTCTCTTTTTATATAAACACGTGAATGGCGAGTTACCTGGGTTAATGTTAGTTATAATTAAACGATGATAAGAGCTGTTATTATTATTATTATTATTATTATTATTATTATTATTATTATTATTATTATTTATTCTTTATGAGAGAGAGAGAGAGAGAGAGACGCCTATTATTTTCAACAAACACAGACAGACACACTAACAGCAACACACTACCACCCCGTTATAACTCGTGGCCTAATAATGATCGTCAGCGAAACTTACCTTGAGTGAAGGTGTCGCAAGAACCGGGCAGGTGAGGGTGAGGTGCAAGAGCCTCACCTTCCTCACTATCACCGTCACCTTCAACGTCTGTACACCATATACAATTCCCGCTTCAGGTATGGACAGGTTTTGAGGACAGGTGTGGTAATTTTCACATGTGTAGGTACATATTTACCTATTAATCACGTGAGGTTAAGTTACATATTGACGTTTTAATCACAGCTACAATAATTTCTACACGAGGGTAAGTACATATTTATGTTTTAACCATAGGTACAGTTAATTCCACGAGGGGGTAGGTACGTATCTACGTTTTAACACAGGTACAGTAATTTCCACGTAAGGATAGGTACATATCTACGTTTTAACACAGGTACAGTAAGTTCCACGTAAGGATAGGTACATATCTACGTTTTAACACAGGTACAGTAATTTCCACGTAAGGATAGGTACATATCTACGTTTTAACACAGGTACAGTAATTTCCACGTGAGGATAGGTACATATCTACGTTTTAACACAAGTACAGTAATTTCCACGTGAGGATAGGTACATATCTACGTTTTAACACAGGTACAGTAAGTTCCACGTGAGGGTAGATACAAATTCACCTTATAAACAGTTACAAGAATTTCCATAAGACGACAGGTACAAAATTTAACCTTACAGCAAAGTTACAGTAATTTCCAGTTGTTGACACTAACCCAAAAGGCCACTTGCTTTACATCTTAAATCTTTCTCCAAGGATCACGTACAGTAAGACATTTCCTTAAATATCTCGTAAGATTTTGTTTTTTTTGTTGTTGTGAGAGTTTGGTGATGAAAGTCTCCCCTTGTGTGTACAGGTGATATTTACGATTAGAGAGTCTTTCTGTTGACCTCTTGAGTACGATAACTTAACCACTTGAGTACGATAACTTAACCACTTCAGCACAATAACTTAACCACTTGAGTATGATACCTTAATCACTTGAGTACAATAACTTAACCACTTGAGTACGATAACTTAACCACTTCAGCACAATAACTTAACCACTTGAGTACGATAACTTAAACACTTGAGTATGATTATTTAACAGTTTGAGTACGATGAATTAAACACTTGATTACGATGACTTACTCACTTAAGTAAGACGTTGTAAGTCATTGTACTCACAAGGCTAATTCACTGTACTGTAAAAGTTAAGTCATCGTACACAAGGGGTTAAGTCACTGTACACAAAAAGGTTAAGTTACTGTATTTATAGGTTAGGTTAGGTTAGGTTAGGTTAGGTTAGATTAAGTGAGGGAAGATTAGGTTGGATTGGGTTGGGTTAAGTGAGGTGAGGCTTACTTGGTTGGGTTAGGTTAGAGGCCTCCCACCATACCCCCTCACCCATGGCCTCCCCTCACTCCAGGACTCCCTCCCCCTCACCCAGGCCTCCCTCCACCCCCTCATCCCAGCCCACCATCCCCCCTCACCCCAGGCCTCCCCCTTACCCATGGCTTCCCTCCCCCTCACCCCAGGCCTCCCTCCCCTTCACCCCCTGACAACCGGAACCAGTGTTGTCAAGGCCACATCTCTTACCTCCACCACCACACCTATGACTCAACGACTCTAGGACGACTCAACGACTCTAGTACGACTCAATGACTCTAGTACGACTCCTCAACTCTAGTACGACTCAATGACTCTAGTACGACTCATCAACTCTAGTACGACTCAATGACTCTAGTACGACTCATCAACTCTAGTACGACTCAACGACTCTACTACGACTTAACGACCCATAAAATTTACACTACTTGCATTCACTTAACATATAAACCTAACCTAACCGAACTTGTACACCTATAAAAAACTACAAAAATAAAAACAAACACAAAACAAAAACAAGAGATTAAACCAAGATCAACTTATAATTATACTTTACAATAAACCACAACATAAAACTCTCTTAAAACACTGATTTGCATTATAATCCTACTTCTAAACAAACAAACAAACACACACACACACACACACACACACACACACACACACACACACATCATGAAAAAAGATCTACATGCCGATGACTTGCAACTAACAGCTCTGCAACAACTACATATTGTACATCTATTATTTTCTAATTTTTTTGGGGCATAACACAAATGCAACATGTAACTCTTACCAATACATAACTGGTAATTTATTTCGTTCCGTCATTTTTTTTTCATTTCTGGATTTAGTCTTGGTATTTCAGTCAATGTTTTCAGCAATAATAAATAACTTTTTTTTTCCATTACTCAAACATACATTTTTTTTACGATTTTTCTGTTTATGATATTCAATAGAGCAGTGTTGTTATTAGTATTGACTTAAACGTTTACTATATGCGTCAGTAAAACGCTCACTATAATCGTCAATATACGTTCACTATAAACTTCAATAAACATTCACTATAATCGTCAATAAATGTTCACTATAAATACAAAAAACGTTCACTGTGAGTCAATAAACGTTCACTATAATCGTCAATAAACGGTCACTATGAGCGTCAGCAAAACGTTCACTATAAGTCAATAAACGTTCACTATAAACTTCAAAAAACGTTCAATATAAGTGAATAAACGTTCACTATAAGTCAACAAAACGTTCACTATAAATTTCAATAAACGTTCACTATAATCATCAATAAACGTTAACTACAAACACTTATAAAACCGTCCACTGTAAACGTAAATAGAAACGTTCTCTAGAAACACAACACAAACACTACCGTAGGGGGGGGGGGGGTGGGAGCATGGAAATACGTTCACCAAAAAACGTTAACAGATATAAACGTCAATGCTAAACGTGCACAACAAACTGGCCTCCTGTTAGGATCTCTGCCTCAGTCAACACACACATTACGAGGGTCACGTAATGTTACCCCTTGAGTGATAGTATCCAGTAGAACACGAGACAGTCCAGTAGAACGAGAGGAACTACTGGAACGTAAAACCAGCCTCTGGACTGTTCGGCAGTGAGGAAACATTACGAGGGTTAATCTGGCGAGAGTTTTATCAGAACATGCGCGAGAGTATCCAGGAGAACGTAGGTGAAGTACCTGTGAACTTGAGCGAAACTCCCAACACACCCCGGGAGGCAACGCAGGAGGGGGCGAAGGCGGAGCCGAAGGAGGAGAAGGAGGAGCCAGGGAGGAGGGTGGCGCGGCGTACCTCACCGTTCCAACACAAGACTGACTGAAGGACGCCCCCCTGCCTCACTACCACCACCACCACTATCACCAACACACCACACCTTCCCGGACGTGTTCATGTGTGTGTGTGTGTGTGTGTGTGTTCGTGTGTGTGCATGTGTGTTCTTTCAAGATTCCGTGTCTGTTTCTTTGTGTGTGTGTGTGTGACTTGCTTTTTCGGTTCCGTGTACGTGTTAACATATGTCCGTGTAAATGTGTATACTTGTGTCTGCTTCGTATGCAAGATTGTCGCTTAATACGCGTTTGTGTGTACGGCAGTGTGCATGTACGCGAGTATATGCGTGTGTGTGTGTGTGTGTTTAGTTCCGTGTGTGCTTGTCTGTTGAGGTGGTTTGTGTGTACATGTGTGCGTATGTGACGTGTGCAATGTTTGACTTAAGTGTACGTATCCATGTTATATTGCCGGACAACAGAGCCGATCTTACATAATTATCTATCTATCTATCTATCTATCTATCAATCTATCTATCTATCTATCAATCCAGCTATCTATCTATCTCTCTATATATCTATCCACCACATACATACACAAACAGACACAAACACACTTCATGATTGCTAACAGCCCCCATCCGACCTTACCAAGAGGGCTATATACCTACAGGGATATATATACCTTTATTATCCCTCGCTCAACATTCACTCACGTTTGTATGTTGATATTTGTGTCTGTCAGTTAATTTGTCTGTTTGTCGGTATGTCGTATGAATTGATATATTTACTGCCATTCATTATCCCCCGCCTACATGAGCACTGGTTTTGGTATTGATCTGCCGTGGTTGGTCTGTTTATATGTCTGTCTGTCTCTTTAATGACGGCGACTACGACTACTACTACTACTACTACTACTACTACTACTACTACTCCAGGGGATAATAAATGAGAGGTAATAGGCGCAATACACAATAAAACAAAGATAATCAACATAAGAGAATGGCGTGTTAACGAGGGAAGAGAGAACACCAATAAATTAGGAGGGAAAGAAAGGCAATAAAGAGGATTAGACACAAGTGATAAACGAAGGGGGAGGAAACGATAATAAATTAATGTATAAACGACGTGTAACAAGAATGACCAGGAATCATAGGTTAGGTTAGGTTAGGTTAGGGTAGGTTAGGTTATGTAAAGTTAGGTTAAATTAGGTTAGGTGAGGTTAAATCATGAGTGTTTAATCTTCAGGTTAAATTTGGTTAGGTTAGGTTAGGTTAGATTAGTCTTCAGGTGATGACAACTAACCAAAAACCCACCAACCTGCAGGAAACAACTACACACACTGTGGTACATAGAACACCTGTAATTGACAACACATCATTAACCTGTATTGTTGTGTTGTAACTCACCTGTGCAGCTGATAAAATAACTTGACAACCAATTATACCTCTCTCTCTCTCTCTCTCTCTCTCTCTCTCTCCCTCTCTCTCTCTCTCTCTCTCTCAATTATCTTACCTGCTCTCACCTCAATCCAATTTCCACCCTTGTTAAAATATACATAGTACATATACCTTCCGTAGATATAAGAACCCCAATTAATTTGACTCATAAACCCTTGTAGTCCCCAGCAAAGTGGTCATCAATCTCAATCCAAGTTTTAATCCACTGTCACAGATCCTATAACGTGTGTACAATAATACATATTTACAGTAAAACCTCTATTTAACGAACTATATAGAGAGGAAAATTCGTTATATCGAGGGTCTGTTAGATGTGAAAACCTCCATCTAACGAACTTTATGGAGAGAATAGTAGGTAGTAGGCAGCTACCAAACAGGGAGGTACTACCGCCTGGGAAGATATTGGGAGCATAATGTGTTGTCTAATGGTAGATCCTGCTGCCATATGACATCACGAATATTGTGACCAAGTCCCAGGTTACTGATCTGACTTTCTGCCTCATTTACACACAATTGCAGGGTCTCAATTGTTTCTCTTACTTTGACAACACAACATACAGATATTGTTTCTCACTGTTGATCTTTTAATTTTTTGTATATTTATTTATGGCTCATTATAATTATTTTTTTTAACAATTTTATTAATTTTATGATAACCATTAATATTTTATTTTAATGTAATTGTTATTTATTTCTACTAATTGTTATAAATGTTATTATTATTATCATTATTATTATTATTATTATTATTATTATTATTATTATTATTGTATTTTCGCCCCTAAAGCCTTGATGTGGGTCATTATAAAATTACCTGTTCCCGGGTGGGCTAATGCCCATAAAAGACTATATATACTTATATATATATGTATACAGTATATTGGTAAAAGTAGTTGAATATATCTTGAAATTATAAGTATCTATCTGTCTGTCTGTCTGTCAGTCTGTCTGTCTATCTGTCTGTCTGTCTGTCTGTCTGTCTGTCTGTCTGTCTGTCTGTCTGTCTGTTCATCAATTGTATTAGGTAAATCAAGAGGTACAGACACCTTAATGAAAGGGGGGGAGAGGAGGTGAAGTATACAGTATATCAGGGGATGAAGTATACAGTATATCAGGGGATGAAGTATACAGTACCAGTCAAATTATCACACACATCACTCATAACATCACCTCATAATTACCTAGGTATGACGTCACGATACGCTAATTAAAAGGCCAACAATTCGCCCTAATTACAGTATATACAAGTCTGATCTAACGAGATACCAATAGACTAATTAATCTGTATAGCCTACCTGTGTACACCTTGGTCCCCCCCCTGCCCTCCCTAACCCCCTCAGTCAAGAAGCACATAACAGAATTTCACACACACACAGACACACACACAGACACACACACAGACACACACACACTGGGGTTCAAATGCCCACACAAGACTGATGCCGCAGCTCTCCAAAAACTTGCGGAACGAGAAAACTTTTGAATTGGATCGTCAATAAATCTTTAAGGCCAAACTCTGCTGCTGCTGCCATTGTGTGTGTGTAGGGAGGGGGGGGGGTAAGACTCAATGGTACTGTAATATGTAACAAAGTAGTGAGAGGAACTAATGGTAATGGTACTGTAATATGTAACAAAGTAGTGAGAGGAACTAATGGTAATGGTACTGTAATATGTAACAAGGTAGTGAGAGGAACTAATGGTAATGGTACTGTAATATGTAACAAGGTAGTGAGAGGAACTAATGGTAATGGTACTGTAATATGTAACAAGGTAGTGAGTGGAACTAATGGTAATGGTACTGTATTATGTAACAAGGTAGTGAGTGGAACTAATGGTAATGGTACTGTAATATGTAACAAGGTAGTGAGAGGAACTAATGGTAATGGTACTGTATTATGTAACAAGGTAGTGAGAGGAACTAATGGTAATGGTACTGTAATATGTAACAAGGTAGTGAGAGGAACTAGTGGTAATGGTACTGTATTATGTAACAAGGTAGTGAGAGGAACTAATGGTAATGGTACTATATTATGTAACAAAGTAGTGAGAGGAACTAATGGTAATGGTACTGTAATATGTAACAAGGTAGTGAGTGGAACTAATGGTAATGGTAGTGTAAAATGTAACAAAGTAGTGAGAGGAACTAATGGTAATGGTACTGTAATATGTAACAAGGTAGTGAGAGGAACTAATGGTAAAGGTACTGTAATATGTAACAAGGTAGTGAGAGGAACTAATGGTAATGGTACTGTATTATGTAACAAGGTAGTGAGAGGAACTAATAGTACTCAGTACTGTAATATGTAACAAGGTAGTGAGAGGAACTAATGGTAATGGTACTGTAATATGTAACAAGGTAGTGAGAGGAACTAATAGTACTCAGTACTGCAATATGTAACAAGGTAGTGAGAGGAACTAATGGTAATGGTACTGTAATATGTAACAAGGTAGTGAGAGGAACTAATGGTAATGGTACTGTAATATGTAACAAGGTAGTGAGAGGAACTAATGGTAATGGTACTGTAATATGTAACAAAGTAGTGAGAGGAACTAATGGTAATGGTACTGTAATATGTAACAAGGTAGTGAGAGGAACTAATGGTAAAAGTACTGTAATATGTAACAAGGTAGTGAGAGGAACTAATAGTACTCAGTACTGTAATATGTAACAAAGTCATAACAGCCCCGCGTGAACACCTGGGGGCAATAATAGTTCAATTTACCTCACCAATCAGCTGATGGCATCTACTTACTGACTGTTAATATCGACAATGTTTAATATTACCCTCTATCACCTGACAACACCTGAGATATTACCCACTATCACCTGACAACACCTGAGATATTATCCACTACCACCTGACAACACCTGAGATATTACCCACTACCACCTGACAACACCTGACATATTACCCACTACCACCTGACAACACCTGAGATATTACCCACTACCACCTGACAACACCTGAGATATTACCCACTACCACCTGACAACACCTGAGATATTACCCACTACCACCTGACAACACCTGACATATTACCCACTACCACCTGACAACACCTGAGATATTACCCACTACCACCTGACAACACCTGAGATATTACCCAATAACAGACAGACAAACAGACAGAATGACTGACAGATAAACCTCCAACACTTGACTCACCACCTTGCATGTTGCACCAGGTACCAGATCAACACCTTGCAACACCTCTCTCTCTCTCTCTCTCTCTCTCTCTCTCTCTCTCTCTCTCTCTCTATCAGTTTTTTCTCTTTCTCCTTCTCTCTCACTTACACACACACACATTGCATCACAACAACTTTTCAATACACACACACACACACACACACACACACACACACACACACACACACACACACACACACACACCATCTGGTAGCGTTCAAGCACAAAAGTGAACGAACGACTACAATTGCATAAGCATCCTCGCCTTGCAACCACACCGTGAGAACGTCATGTGTGTGTGTGTGTGTGTGTGTGTGTGTGTGTGTGTGTTGTTTGTGGCTGGATTACTTTAGATGGTGGTCGATGAATGGCCCTCAGACATGGCCTTTAAATATGGCCTTATAAACATATGGCCCTCAGACATAGCCTTCATAAATGGCCATGGAAACATAAGGTCCCGTAGACATATAAATAAGCCATAGATATGACTCAAGTACACATAATACATATAATATATATATATATATATATATATATATATATATATATATATATATATATATATATATATATATATATATATATATATGTCTTGTCGCCTCATATTCTGAATAATAATAATAATAATAATAATAATAATAATAATAATAATAATAATAATAAAACAATGACAACGACAACAAAAATAATAAAAACAACAACAACAACAACAATAATAATAACCTCACAAGGATAGCAGAACCCCTCAAGTCATTATACAGTAATTACAACACTCATCAAAGTAATTAAAAATACCAAATAATGCAGGGATTGGAACCATGGAGAGGAAGGAGGGAGGAGAGGGGGGAGATAGGAGAGGAGGAGGAGAAGAAGAGGGAAGGAAGACAGGAAGAAGAAAGAGGGAAAGGTGTGAGGAAGGAGGAATATAAGAGAGAGAGAGAGAGAGAGAGAGAGAGAGAGAGAGAGAGAGAGAGAGAGAGATGTCCCCTTACATGTTTTCCCTCAAATATTATCGCCAGGATAATGACTCGTGACACCCACAATGATAAACTAGTCCCTCCTGCCTGAGTCTACATGACAGATGACAGAGTTAAGGGCGAGGCACACACTCCCCTCAGATCCTCAGCCAATATTATATAGAAAATTCCTGTATCAACTACGTCATATAAACACGGAAATTAGTTATATAGGTCTTACGGTACAGTATATTTTTAACTATTTCCTGTATATGATGTAGGTAAGTTTGGTTAGGTTAGGTTAGGTTAGGTTAGGTTTGGTTAGGTTTGGTTATGCTCACTATATACGACACAAAAATGGCGTCAATATACACTTAAGACTCTCGTGACATTTACCCAATTAGACGGCAAAAGCCCCGTAAATTGGTTTCAGAATCAAGGGCCTAAACTACCCCCACCAGGAGGATAAACAACACCACAAATTATTAAGTAGTTATCAAGATATATTACCCATTAAGTCCAATTACAAGTGGGAAGGTGAGACTTGGTCCCATAAGCAAGACAGTGTTAGGGGCGGTGTACCCTGTATATTAGGCAGTGCATTCGACCGCCTTCACTGCTCATCTGTAAAGTGTGATACCCATTTGAAACTTTTTGGACTAGTGATTCTTAGGACAAAAGGGGAGTACTCTATCCACTTGGCCACTTCTAGAGGATATTGTAAACAGGTGTAGCAAGGGGGGCCAGGCAAATGTGGGTGCCTGACAGGTGAAAGTGCCAGAGGGCGTCTACCTTACAATCGTTGCCCTACCTGGCACCTACCTATTCCGCCTCCTCCTCCCTGCCACCCACCTGTTTCACTCCTCCCTTCCCTCCCCTAACACAGTGCTGCCATCTATCAGTGCCACTCCGGTACTAAGATACAAACACGGATAAAACAATGGCACTTCTAATTTTAACACACTTCACCGGGTGTTTGTACGATGATGAGGTGCGCATGTGATGTTTATATATAGTAAGAGCTTTCTAGTCACACACACACACACACACACACACACACACACACACACACACACATTTAAACTACAGTACACAAGATTTACAGTCCCTTCTTAATACGCTTTCCAATTTACACGGGTTCTCCCTCCTTCCCCATCCATCACTGTAATTAGACACCCTTGGGAGCTGGTGTGACGCAGGCGGCCACAATATGCGACAGGTACACATAGTTTAAGTAAAATGGTTTAGTCTCCCCTAACTCGGCCTCCAAACACGATTCTATAACTCGGCCCTAACTCGACCCTACAACTCGGCCCCAACTCGACCCTATAACTCGGCCCCAACTCGACCCTATAACTCGGCTCCCTCCTCAGTTCAGTACCATCAACCTCCTAACTTTTGGCACCACGCGTTTTATCCCAACCCGTTCATCTACACTAAATATTACACACATTTTATTGGCCGCCTGCTGTTACACCGTATAGCATTAACTGACCTGAATCAACGAACCCACGCCTTAGGTGACTTCCTTATCTCTGGCACCTATAAATACGTCACATATTCACCTAAAATTAATGAAGTCCATGTTTTAGGTGACGTCCTTATCTATGGTACCTATAAATACGTCACATATTCACCTAAAATCAATAAAATGCATCTTTAGGTGACTTTTTCATCTCTGGCACCTATAAATACGTCACCTACTCACCTAAAATAAATAAAATCCACTTTTAGGTGACTTCCTTATCTCTGTAACCTAAAACCACTTGAATCTATTTCCCAAAACTTTACAAACTCAGTATCGGAACCATACCAAGTCCTTGTACCAACCACGTGAGGTATTAGAAGCAGCCAATCACAACCACGTGAGGTATTAGAAGCAGCCAATCACAACAACGTGAGGAATTAGACGACGACAATCAACCAATAAGAACATGAGGACGTATATGACAGACCACACACATATTGATACAAAATAAAAAATAAAGGTCGTTTATTGGTTACACTTCATCATTACCTACGGGCGTGTCTCTGAGCTCAATCCATGGTCATGTACAGTATCTCAAAAAAGTATCTGACCACGGATGATAGATAATGGGATATGCATTTACTTTGGTATATAGTTTAACATAAGTAATTTATTTCAGTAAAATTAATATGATGTTCGGCTACCACATGCAGTAGGATCAGGAGGCCACAGAGCCATGCATACCAACCCTCCCGAGGCATGACGAGTTGTATGTAGCATTTTGGAGAGACATACATACATACATACATACAAACCATATTCACACCCCCCACAAAACCACCCACCAACCACACACACACCCACATCCACCAAACAACCACACCCATCCCACCCAACACAAACAATAATGCAACTCACTCTATATATCGTGAGTAGCAGAGTAAAGATCCTATCGCTAAGGACAATTAATATCAACTGAAGATTAAACACCCCACAGCTACCTATGGGGGTTAGGTTAGGTTAATATAAAGGAATATAACCAGAGGATAAAAATAAGCTGAGGTTTCTAATCCTTACGTGATCTGGCCTTTCTATCAACACCACACAACACCACCACACAACACCACACAACATCACCACACAACACCGCACAGTCAGTCCATCCACACCATAATTTACCGTGGGAACTATAGCGCCTGTGTAATATATACTGTATACATAGAAGAAGTATTACAGTGCTCTCAAGATATATGATTTCGTCACTCGTTCCTCGTCGTTAGTGATGTGAGAAACCCAACGAGCTCATTGGAGTAACGACATGTAACAGCAGGTAATACTTGCATTGTTTATAGTCTTCGTAACACTTTTACATCGGCGCCCTGATTGGTCGCATCTTCAGGCAAATGATGTCATGCATTACGTCACGCCATCAGAACTGCCAGACACGCACATTATTTACGCTTCTTTATTTACTGCGCCCCTGAGATGTAAATATGCACCACAAACTCAAATTTAAATTACGTATTGAATTACTGTGTCTAATGTGAGGGAAAAGGGGCAGATACGGAGTTTCTTTTGGCGTCACCTGAAGTTTAGACACCCAAGCTTATTTCACCTGATAATTAAGCAACACAACCTAACCTAACCTAACAACATAGCACTATCTATCCTATCTTATCCTAACCTAACCTGACCTGACCTAATGTATCCTAACGTAACTTAACCGAACGCAATAAAAACTTATATGGTTAATGAAATGTATTTAACACGTAGTTTCCCTCTGGGGGCGCGCACTTGATTAAGGAACGTGAGTTATGACAGTCGCTGGCAACTCAGTGCTGGCGTCAGGCCATGTATAGTTGCTAACAAGTGATTGCGGGCACCTACGTGCCCAGTGAAAGTTTGAACGCTTGTACTTGGCTAGCGTACGGCGAATGAGGGTGCGCCAAGTCCACAGACTTGCATGGTTAATTAGGGTGAGCCAAGTCCGTAGACTTGCATCGTTCTCCATCGTAAATAAAATTGTTAATTAATGCCTTCCTAAAGAAACCATCGACATGGGACCAGGTTTGTTCCACTCTACGATTTTTTTGCGATTTTCCACCAAGTTTGATGAAAAACGATTGTACCGTTTCTGCTGCCCAGAACAGACAGACAGACAGACAGACAGACAGACACACGGCTATTCCTATAGTATATTAGAAACAACTCTCTGTGCAGGTGGGGGTTGAAATGTTCCGAAATTTTACGTGTGACTAGTGACAGCCCTCTTATACCAAAATTGATCGTCCATGGTGTCATATTCTTTCCCACACAGTATGCACAGTTGTTTTAGCTACTGTACATGGCGTCATGGGTCCCCGTGTAAAAGTGTCTAGAAGACTTTGTAAAAATGCGGTAGGGACAGTTAGCGACAGGAAGGGACAGGTAGCAAAAAGTAACAAGAAGTAACAACAGGTAACGACAGGTAGCAACAGGTAGGAACAAGTAACAACAGAGACCAACAGGTAAAAACAGAAAACAATATGGAGGAATGTAGTAACCAAGCTCCTTGAAGATACGGCATATAGATAGGGATGAACAAGATGGCGTCATAAGAAAACAGTGACTATACTAAAGAGATGCGATAGTTTGTTTTTATCGTAAGTAACGGGAGGACAAGGTTACGAGTTTTTGAGAATAGGTCTTAGAGTGTGTTATCATTTAAGGCACTTTATTTATGTTATCTTAATGGCTCACTTGTTACACACACACACACAAAAAAAAACAAATCCTTCCCTTTCTTTGCATATCTGTGTGTGTGTGTGTGTGTGTGTGTGTGTGTGTGTGTGTGTGTGTGTGTGTGTCCCATCATAAAGTTTGAAGCCCTCCTGTGGTCTCCTCAGCCCAGAGTCTTCCAGTTTACTTATATTTCTTGGACGCTGATAAAAATTTTCCCCAGTTGTATTTTATGAATATTTTATGTCGAGTATTTTTCAGGGCACAAACTTTGGCCATTTGTGAAAAATATATAAATAGGGTCACCTGAATAATAGACACCCCAGCTTTTTCACCTGAAGATTAGACACCCCAGCTTATTTCACCTGAAGATTAACCACCTAAACGGTAACCTAACCTAACCTAACTTAACCAAGACTAACCTAAACTGTAACCTAACCTAGCTTAAAGTAACCTAACCTAACCTATCCTTGAAATGAACCCTTAAATAATTTCCTATCCTCCTCAATAACCAGTCACCTGACCTGACCTGACCTGACAACACATCGTAGGAGCGCCACAGGAAAGGTTGAAAAGGATATCTTCCTCCTGTGATCCCCAGCGAGGCATCCTAGTAATCTACCAGCCAGATGACGTAGTAGGGAATGGGGGGGGGGAGAGAGGTAAAAGCTTCTCTCCATACAATCCGTTAAATGGAGGTTTCACGTTTAACACACTCTCTAAATAACGGACTCTCCTCTCCACAGTCCGTTAAATAGAGGTTTCACATCTAACACACTCTCTAAATAACGGACTCTCCTCTCCACAGTCCGTTAAATAGAGGTTTCACATCTAACACACCCTCTAAATAACAGACTCTCCTCTCCACAATCCGTTAAATGGAGGTTTCACATCTAACACACCCTCTAAATAACAGACTCTCCTCTCCACAGCCCGTTAAATGGAGGTTTCACATCTAACACACCCTCTAAATAACGGACTCTCCTCTCCACAGCCCGTTAAATAGAGGTTTCACATCTAACACACCCTCTAAATAACGGACTCTCCTCTCCACAGCCCGTTAAATAGAGGTTTCACATCTAACACACTCTCTAAATAACGGACTCTCCTCTCCACAGTCCGTTAAATAGAGGTTTCACATCTAACACACCCTCTAAATAACAGACTCTCCTCTCCACAATCCGTTAAATGGAGGTTTCACATCTAACACACCCTCTAAATAACAGACTCTCCTCTCCACAGCCCGTTAAATGGAGGTTTCACATCTAACACACCCTCTAAATAACGGACTCTCCTCTCCACAGCCCGTTAAATAGAGGTTTCACATCTAACACACCCTCTAAATAACGGACTCTCCTCTCCACAGCCCGTTAAATAGAGGTTTCACATCTAACACACCCTCTAAATAACAGACTCTCCTCTCCACAATCCGTTAAATGGAGGTTTCACATCTAACACACCCTCTAAATAACAGACTCTCCTCTCCACAGTCCGATAAATGGAGGTTTCACTATAGAACCACCAATACATCTTACAACACGACTTAGAGTAACAAGTAATTAATCTCACCAATAATGATGTATCTCTCATCTTGTGTCTCTCAGCTGATGGGGAATAAATGAGAGTTTAGATACGTACGTGCGTGTGTTGAGTTCCTGTACCTCCACACTACCACAGGTGCTCGGTGACACATACCTGTAAAGAGAGAGACAAAAAGATGTTTAATAATAATAATAATAATAATAATAATAATAATAATAATAATAATAATAATAATAATAACACTTCTCCTCCCCCTCCTCCTACTACTACTACTACTACTACTACTACTACTACTACTACACACACCTACCCCTGCTCCTCTTACTACTACTACTACTACTACTACTACCATCAAACAATAATAACAACAAAACAACACTAATTACCTAGCACTTGGCCATTAGGAAGGTCAACATTAGGTGTACTGTTACTCCTTTGATATTTCTTCTTCTTCTCTTTATTACGTCTTAATGAGTTAAACATACGTAACATCTTGGCCATCGAGAGGAGCTGCTGATCTGTCTCTAAGTGGCTTTTACACCTCGACAGATCTTTTTTCTTTACAGTGATGTGCTTTTAACGTCTCGTGCAGATCTTTTTCAGGGTGTGTTAATTTCTTCTTAGGTTATGTATATCAAAACAGATCTTTTTCTAATATATTTTTTCATAAGTAAATAAACACATATATTTTACTTTTGATATTTAATTCAAATTTTTATTGGGTATTTAAATTATTGTTTCTTTATTTCGTTTTTAATGGTTAAAGCTTTTATTTTCACGTTAGTTTTACTTTAGTTTTTATTATCAGTTTTATTTAACCTTTTTTTCACTCTCGTTTTTTTTTTCTTTTATTTTGAAATCAGATTAATTGTCTATATTTCCCTCTTTTGTTTGTTTTCTTTTTGTTTTTCCAATTTATATTCAGTCTTATTCCCTCTTTCTTTCCCTCAACGTCTTCGTCTCTTTATCAAATATTCCTTATCATGTATTCTATCGGACAGAATCACACGTCGACAGGGCCGACAGTGAGCGTCCGTCGTACAGTGAGCGTCCGTCGTACAGTGAGCGTCCGTCGTACAGTGAGCGTCCGTCTAGATCAACTCCTCAGACCATACAACTATAGTGTATGGAATGGGATTTATCTACCTTTAAACACCTGAGGTAAAACACAGTAATCAAAATACGGGATAAAACACGGGATTTGACACGGTAATTAAAATACGGCAGGTAAAACACGGGAAAGGAACCACCTCTCACAGTGATGTAAAAAAAGTAAACATCACCATCTTCTCTACGCCCACTACTCCTCCCTCACCCCTCACTCCTCACCCCTCACCCCTCACCTCACCCCTCACCCCTCACTCCTCACCCTTCCACATATCATAATCACCCTTACTCCCTATACAACCTTTAAACATATCTGCGACCACCTGATGGCGCTCATTAACTTATGTGTACAGGTGAGGGGTGAGTGAGTGCCAGACCTGTGACCTGGTTGGCTGTAGTTAACATATCTCTCTCTCTCTCTCTCTCTCTCTCTCTCTCTCTCTCTCTCTCTCTCTCTCTCGTGGTCACATGTATACCAATGACAAACACACACACACACACACACACACACACACACGTACACAAGAAGACAACAAGCAGCAGCGTCTGTCACTTTCTCTGTGTCCATACATACACAGAGGAGCTCACCAGACAATACCTCGGACGGGTGTCAGGTGGCCGGACAGACATACAGACAGTACCGTGTATAGTAGTGGGGGTGTGTGTGTGTGTGTGTGTGAGAGAGAGAGAAAAAACCGCAACATCTCTGCTTGTTGACGGACGACCACCTGCAAAACCACCCACCCAACCACCCAATTACCCACCCCGTCCACCCACCCACCCACGACCTCAGCGTAAGAACACTCGCACAGGAGACGGGAGCAGAAAGTGTGACGGCGCGAGAGAATGTGCTGAGGAGAACATATTATAATGCCACACATTCTCAAAAAAGTCCTGCGATAATTCTCCTCTCAGTCAGTCAGTCAGTCAGTCAGTCAGTAACAACACTTTAAGAATAATGTTAAATCAGAAAACTAACTTAAAGTCGCATGTGAGAAGTTACCGTGGAGGGAGAGAGAGGGGGGAGAGAGAGGGGGGAGAGAGGGGGGAGGGAAGGAGGAAGGGGTGATGGAGTGAGGGAGTGAGGGAGGGAGGGAGGGAGGGAAGGAGGGAAAATAAGTCACTACTCAGATAACCTTGAGACACAAACCACAAGTATTTTTTCCCTGGCTTTCTAACATCGTATAATATCTGGACAGTGTTATGGATTTCGGACACGTTCTAACATTTCGGACACTTTCTAACATTTCGGACACTTTCTAATATTTCGGACACGTTCTAACATTTCAGACACGTTCTAACATTTCGGACACGTTCTAACATTTCAGACACGTTCTAACATATCAGACACGTTCCAACATTTCGGACACTTTCTAACATTTCGGACACTTTCTAACATTTCGGACACGTTCTAACATTTCGGACACTTTCTAACATTTCGGACACTTTCTAATATTTCGGACACGTTCTAACATTTCAGACACGTTCTAACATTTCGGACACTTTCTAACATTTCGGACACGTTCTAACATTTCAGACACGTTCTAACATATCAGACACGTTCCAACATTTCGGACACTTTCTAACATTTCGGACACGTTCTAACATTTCGGACACTTTCTAACATTTCGGACACTTTCTAACATTTCGGACACTTTCTAACATTTCGGACACTTTCTAATATTTCGGACACGTTCTAACATTTCGGACACTTTCTAACATTTCGGACACTTTCTAACATTTCGGACACGTTCTAACATTTCGGACACTTTCTAACATTTCGGACACGTTCTAACATTTCAGACACGTTCTAACATATCGGACACGTTCTAACATTTCAGACACGTTCCAACATTTCGGACACGTTCTAACATTTCAGACAAGTTCTAACATTTCAGACACGTTCCAACATTTCAGACACGTTCCAACATTTCAGACACGTTCCAACATATCGGACACGTTCCAACATATCGGACACGTCCTAACATTTCAGACACGTTCCAACATATCGGACACGTCCTAACATTTCAGACACGTTCCAACATTTCAGACACGTTCCAACATTTCAGACACGTTCCAACATATCGGACACGTTCCAACATTTCAGACACGTTCCAACATATCGGACACGTTCCAACATTTCAGACACGTTCCAACATTTCAGACACTTTCTAACATTTCGGATGGAAACGTATTCTAAGTTGCCTTCGAAATATATTTCATTGAGATCATTGGCAGAGTTAAAATGATGGTTTAACCCTTTTAAGATGATGGTTTAACCCTTTTAAGATGATGGTTTAACCCCTTGAAGAAGATGGTTTAACCCTTTTAAGACGAAGGTTTAACCCCTTAAAGATGATGGTTTTACCCCTTGAAGACGTTGGTTTAACCCCTCGAAGACAATGGTTTAACTCTTGAAGACGATGGTTTAACCCCTTGAATATTATGGTTTAAACATATACTACAGTAAACTTTCTTCAACATACACTAAAACTATAGTCGTTACGCCAGGCGAGGGATGATTCTGTTCACTTTCTGCCCGCACTGGCGATTACATTTACGATTTGAGAAAGTGTGAAAATATTATCCCGTGTGTGTGGGTGTATGAGAGAGAGAGAGAGAGAGAGAGAGAGAGAGAGAGAGAGAGAGAGAGAGAGAGAGAGAGCAGTGTTACCAACGCCTCACATTCACACACAGGATAATGGTTCAAACAATGCATTCGGAAGTGACTTGACACTACTGAGTGCATTTCACGCCCATGCTTGCCCACAATGACATTGACCTACACCCACGTTGATCCACGCCCACGCTTAGCCACAATTACACTGACCCACGCCCTCACTGATCTATCCCTACACAACGTTAATCTACGCCCACGCGCTCTCAAAATTACTCCGACGCACGCCCACGCTTTCCCGGAATTACACTGATGCACGCCCACGCTGACCCACGCTCCCGTCTACGGTGGCCCCACATTCACGCCCACTATTTTAACAGCGGTCCACGCCCACAAGGTTCCGCGCCCAAATCCAATTAGCTTTAGTTAACTGGGTCCGCTCAGCTGGCCTGCCCCCACCCCCTACCTCCCACCCACGCCCCCGCAACGATTACCTGCCTGTATGTCTGTATGTATCTTTTAAGTCTGTGTTTTTCGATGTATCTGTCAGTTTGTCTGTCTGTCTGTCTACATCAGTTATTCTGTGTACTTTCGTCCACCTCTCTCTCTCTCTCTCTCTCTCTCTCTCTCTCTCTCTCTCTCTCTCTCTCTCTCTCTCTTTACTATCATATCCCTCCTCCCTCTCCTCATTCTTCCGTCTACTGAGATTTGGTCCAATGGGGAACTGTCCAGTATTATTCTGTCCAATGGGGAACTGTCCAGTATTATTCTGTCCAATGGGGAACTGTCCGGTATTATTCTGTCCAATGGGAAACTGACAGGTATTATTCTGTCCAATGGGGTTTTGTCCGCAGCAGGTGGTCACTCCGCGAATACCAATAACCAGTACCACAACAACGCCTCTTTTCAATCTCAACTCATTATCACGTCTAACAACCAGTGTGGCTATAGTAGCGGCCCGGTAGAGCATTAATTAACATTACTACGGTTTAAGACTCTTGAATAATGACTAATAAATAATAATAAAAATAATAAGAATAAGAAGGAGAAGAAGAATAAGGAGAAAAATAAGAAGAATAAAAATAACAATAAAATAAAAATAATAACAATAAATAATAACAATAACACAACAATTACAATTAACTTGAACCAATTACTGAACTCCATCAACTAATTAAACCACACATCCCTCAGTTACACTTTATAATCACTACAATGACTGAAATATACTTTTATAAGTAAGTTTCAACCACTGCTAAACATTACTTAACTGTTGCCTTGAGTCTGTGGCCTAAGGACTTAAAGGTAGACCCGCTGTACACTAATTAGGGGAGGCTTAAAAGGCATTACCACACACGCCATCACGCCCATACGCCCATCTCTCCTGATTTAAATATTACTAGGCCGCCCTCTCACGCACATACGCCCATCTCTTCTGATATATGCATCTCTATGCCACCCACTCACGCCCATACCCCATATTTCTGATTTAAGCATTGCTAAGCCGCCCTTTCACGCCCATACACCCATCTCTCTTCATTTAAGCATCATTTGGCCACCCACTCACGCCCATTACCCCTGATAGAACCACTGGGTCACCTACTCACGCCCATATGCTCATCACTCCTGATATAAGCATCATTCGGCCGCCTTCTCACGCCCATACTCCCATCTCTCCTAATTTGAGTATAACTAGGCCGCCCTATCACGCCCATACATCCATCTCTCCTGATATAAGCACCATTGGGCCACCCACTCACGCCCATACGCCCATCTCTCCCGATATAAGCATCACTAGCCCATCCCCCTCACGCCCATGATGACTTTGTATGACAGTGCTTATACACTCACGCCCGCAAGGTTCACAGGCCAACGCCCACCTTGTGTATTTTCCTGCATGGTGACGACACGAATGCCGGTGTTTATTCTAAAGCTTTTGTTTACTGTATGATTCATTGATTAATATTAAGCTTTTGTTTACTGTATGATTCATTGATCAATATTAAGCTTTTGTTTACTGTATGATTCACTGATCAATAATAAGCTTTTGTTTACTGTATGATACACTGATCAATATTAAGCTTTTGTTTACTGTATGATACACTGATCAATATTAAGCTTTTATTTACTGTATGACTCACTGATCAATATTAAGCTTTTATTTACTGTATGACTCACTGATCAATATTAAGCTTTTGTTTACTGTATGATTCACTGATCAATATTAAGCTTTTGTTTACTGTATGATACACTGATCAATAATAAGCTTTTGTTTACTGTATGATTCACTGATCAATATTAAGCTTTTGTTTACTGTATGATACACTGATCAATAATAAGCTTTTGTTTACTGTATGATTCATTGATCACTATTTAGCTTTTGTTTACTGTATAATAAATACACGATAATGCATAATAGAAAGTACACGCACCACAGTAGGCACCCCACACTATATAAAACTACATAATATGAAGTATACATATAATAACGAAAGGTTCCCTATAATAATTTGTATGACGCAAGTTGTATAAGAACGTAATTTATCTTTATAATTAAAACTTGAAAAACAATATTGAGAATAATAAAGATTCATGAAAATTTAAATAATGCAAAGTTTGTCATATTAAATCTTAGTAAAATTCAGTGTAAATCTTAATAATAATCGCTGTAGTCTTAAAAAAATCACTGTTATAAGTAGTCAAAAAAATCACTGCAAATCTTATTGAAATTTACTGTAAACTTTAATAAAATCGAAATGAAATTAAACCCAAAAATCATCAAATTTCAGCAAAATCTCGAAAGTCACTGTAAATCACTGTATATCTTAAGGTAATCACTGTAACTTTCAAGGGAATCAATGTAATTCACTGTAATTCTTTAAATCACCGTGTACCTCAATAAAATCACTGCACATCACAAAACAAATACTGCACTTTTCAATCCAATCACTGTAAATCACTGCAACATATCAATAACATCACTGTTAAATATCAATAAATCACTGTACGTCACAATCATTTCACTGTTCATCATAATTACTTCACTTTACATCACTACCACTTCACTGTACATCACTACCACTTCACTGTGGTTACTGAGAGTGAGTACAGACAGACACACACACGAGGACCCACGTTCACACAGCAGTCACCTAACCCTCACTGGCTCCATGACACACCACCACGGGATGAGGGTGTGGGCGTGTGTGTGTGTGTGTGTGTGTGTGACGCAAGAGGATTATGTGCGTATATGTAAGCATGTAGGTGGTCAGTGAGGCATACGACCCGTACATCCTGCTTGTTAACTCTACCACCCTCTAACCCCCCCCCCCCCATCACCTCTCCACCATCTACTCCAATTGTGTAGTTACGCCGCCTTCATGTCCGTTGCACACACACACACACACACACACACACACACACACAGATTTTTATTGTGTGTTTTTAAATATCCCTTTCTGAATCTCTCTCTCTCTCTCTCTCTCTCTCTCTCTCTCTCTCTCTCTCTCTCTGTTCCTACCCACCCTGCATCCGCCCTTCCCTTCCATCCCTCCTTCCCACCCTCCATCCATTCCTACCACCCTCCCTCCCACCCACCCTTCCACCCTCCCTCCCACCCTTTCTCTCACCCTCCATCCATTCCTACCACCATCGCACCCACCCATCCCATCCCTCCCACCCCCCTCCCACCCTCCCACCCTCCCTTCCACCCCCCCTCCCACCCCCACCCCCCCTCCCACCCCCCTTCCACCCTCCCTCCCACCCCCACCCCCCCTTCCACCCCCCTCCCACCATACATCACCTTACTGGCAAGGATTCTATGACCTCATATCGACCTGACCTCCAATAATATAATCAACAGTGCAATGTCTCATCAGGGAAGCATTGCATGATCAATAAATTCAATAGTGCTTTGTTCCTGCCCGTCACACGACCACTTGAGAGAGAGAGAGAGAGAGAGAGAGAGAGAGAGAGAGAGAGAGAGAGAGAGAGAGAGAGAGAGATTTTCTTTGTAATTGACAACTTTGATCTCTCTCTCTCTCTCTCTCTCTCTCTCTCTCTCACTTAATTAATTATACTCTCAACATTAAATTAGGCCAAAAGGAATCTACACGCGAGTCATTTAATTTATACAAGTTTAGTAATTAATTAAATCAACACGTAACCTCATGACTCGGGTGGTGAGTACGTTGTTATTACTGTTGTTTTAATAATAATAATAATAATAATAATAATAACAAAAGAGAACCAACATCAAGACCAGAGATAGACACAACGGACGGAAGGAACAGAACGGACGGAGAACGGACGGAGAACGGACGTATATGACGGACTACCACAAGGCCACCCCCCCTCCCATCCAACCAGCAGCACAAGCAAAACACCATTATTACACGGGAAAATGCGCATTACGTCACAGCATCAATACAACAATAACGAAATAACAAGTTACAGAGGTTACAGCAATGGCCAGTGATTGAAATACAGTGTTGCAATTGGTCTATTCTACTCTATTTCGTCTTGCAATAAACACGTTGCATGGTAATGACACTGGCTGGTTCTCTCATAAGGGATATCCGGTCACCAGACATAAATCAATCACTACTACGACTACTACTACGACTATTACTACTACTACTACTACTACTACTACTACTACTGCTACTGCTAACCCCACCAGAGCCATGTTAACCAAAGTGCCATCACCTCCAACACTCACTCACCTCCAACACTCACTCACCTCCAACACTCACTCATCACCAGCACTCACTCACCTCCAACACTCACTCACCTCCAACACTCACTCATCACCAACACCAATTTAACCCATTAAACCTTAGTTCCTCCTGCACTATGGTCCACTTCCTCTCATTCTTCCCTCAGGATAAGAATCTAAACAACAATGTGGCATAACACCATCTTCCCCCCAAGGATCAACACTGTATTGTATTCCCAGGATGGTCTATAATCCGGGAGGTACAGGGTGTTAGGTTAGGTTAGGTTAGCAAGTGTTTAGTGAGGTTGTGAAGAAAAAAGGGCACACACACACACACACACACACACACACACACACACACACACACACACACACACACACTCTCTTACTCTAGGATGAACAAAAACCGTGAAGCCCCTAAGTTGTGATGCCTTGTGTCTCCTGGGAGAAAAACAGCCAAGGTGATGTTATAATGGGCGGGGGCGGGAGGGGGATGGGTGAGAGGGAGGAGGGAGGGGGATGGGTGAGAGGGAGGAGGGAGGAGGATGGGTGAGAGGAAGGAGGGAGGGGGATGGGTGAGAGGGAGGAGGGAGGGGGATGGGTGAGAGGGAGGAGGGAGGGGGATGTGTGAGAGGGAGGAGGGAGGGGGATGGGTGAGAGGGTGGAGGGAGGGGGATGGGTGAGAGGGAGGAGGGAGGGGGATGGGTGAGAGGGAGGAGGGAGGGGGATGGATGAGAGGGAGGAGGGAGGGGGATGGGTGAGAGGGAGGAGGGAGGAGGATGGGTGAGAGGGAGGAGGGAGGGGGATGGGTGAGAGGGAGGAGGGAGGGGGATGGGTGAGAGGGAGGAGGGAGGGGGATGGGTGAGAGGGAGGAGGGAGGGGGATGGGTGAGAGGGAGGAGGGAAGAGGATGGGTGAGAGGGAGGAGGGAGGGGGATGGGTGAGAGGGTGGAGGATGGGTGAGAGGGAGAAGGAGGGGGATGGGTGAGAGGAAGGAGGGAGGAGGATGGGTGAGAAGGAGGAGGGAGGAGGATGGGTGAGAGGGAGGAGGGAGGAGGATGGGTGAGAGGAAGGAGGAAGAGCGGATATGGTATGCTGAGAGAGAGAGAGAGAGAGAGAGAGAGAGAGAGAGAGCCATCACAGCCTTCGATTTTGTCACACACATAGGTCACACACACAGGTCACACACACAGGTCACACTACGCAGGTCACACTACACAGGTCACACACACAGGTCACACACACAGGTCACACTACGCAGGTCACACTACACAGGTCACACACACAGGTCACACTACGCAGGTCACACTACACAGGTCACACACACAGGTCACACTACGCAGGTCACACTACACAGGTCACACTACACAGGTCACAGGTCACACACACAGGTCACACTCCACAGGTCACACACACAGGTCACACACACAGGTCACACCACACAGGTCACACTACACAGGTCACAGGTCACACACACAGGTCACACTCCACAGGTCACACACACAGGTCACACACACAGGTCACACTACACAGGTCACACACACAGGTCACACACACAGGTCACACCACACAGGTCATACCACACAAGTCACACACACACAGGTCACACACACAGGTCACACTACACAGGTCACACACACAAGTCACACTACACAGGTCACACACACAGGTCACACCACACAGGTCATAGGACACAGGTCACACACACACAGGTCACACACACAGGTCACACTACACAGGTCACACACAGGTCACACTTCACAGGTCACACACACAGGTCACACACACAGGTCACACACACACAGGTCACACTACACAGGTCATACCACACAGGTCACACACACAGGTCATACCACACAAGTCACACACACACACAGGTCACACTACACAGGTCACACACAGGTCACACTTCACAGGTCACACACACAGGTCACACTACACAGGTCATACTACACAGGTCACACACACAGGTCACACACACAGGTCATACCACACGTCACACACACACAGGTCATACCACACGTCACACACACACAGGTCACACACACAGGTCACACACACAGGTCATACCACACAGGTCACACACACACAGGTCACACACACAGGTCACACACACAGGTCACACCCCAAGTCATACCACCAAAGGTCAAATAAATAAAGCAAGTCACTATGTCAAGAGGTGGACAACGGACCTCCTGAGAAGATTCAATTGGCTGATTGGTGCAAGAGGCCAAGGCGACTGATTGGCCAATCTCAGCCCAGGATGGCGTGATTGTACTCCTGTTTACATCAACTAGCCAATCACAGCCTTTGAATCACCCCCCCCAACCTACCCCCACCCCCTCCCTCCCCTCACCAACATGCATTACCAAGGCCACTACGGGACAATTTCCTCAACTGTCAACACATATATTATATTTCCCGTCTGCTTGATATATTGAGATATATTTCAACGCCCCATTACATATCACGTTATATTTCTGACCACTTGAAGATTAGTCATCCCAGCTTATTTCACCTAACCTAAACAACTTTATCTAACCAAATCTAACCTAAACTAATCTAACGCTAACCTAAACTAACGTAACCCTACCCTAACCATAACTTAACCTCAACCAAACCTAACGTAACCCTAACCTAACTCAACCAAACCTAACGTAACCCTAACCTAACTCAACCAAACCTAATCTGATGCTAACCTAACCTATGATAGCACCGAGTCATTGTGGTCTTTATGGGGTTATTTCTTAAGATCTAGACTTTAATGGCGTTAGTTACGGGGTTTTAAGGGCTGAGGGCCATGCGGGCTGGTTCCTGTAAGGGCCCTCACAGGGCTGCCAACCACCATGTACTGTACACATGGCTGCCAACCACGATGTACTGTACACATGGCTGCCAACCACGATGTACTGTACACATGGCTGCCAACCACGATGTACTGTACACATGGCTGCCAACCACGATGTACTGTACACATGGCTGCCAACCACGATGTACTGTATACACAGGGCTGCCAACCACGATGTACTGTACACATGGCTGCCAACCACCATGTACTGTACACATGGCTGCCAACCACGATGTACTGTAAACATGGCTGCCAACCACGATGTACTGTACACATGGCTGCCAACCACGATGTACTGTACACATGGCTGCCAACCACGATGTACTGTACACATGGCTGCCAACCACCATGTACTGTACACATGGCTGCCAACCACCATGTACTGTACACATGGCTGCCAACCACGATGCACTGTACACATGGCTGCCAACTACCATGTACTGTACACATGGCTGCCAACCACGATGTACTGTACACATGGCTGCCAACTACCATGTACTGTACACATGGCTGCCAACCACCATGTACTGTACACATGGCTGCCAACCACGATGCACTGTACACATGGCTGCCAACTACCATGTACTGTACACATGGCTGCCAACCACGATGTACTGTACACATGGCTGCCAACTACCATGTACTGTACACATGGCTGCCAACTACCATGTACTGTACACATGGCTGCCAACCACGATGTACTGTACACATGGCTGCCAACCACGATGTACTGTACACATGGCTGCCAACCACGATGTACTGTATACACATGGCTGCCAACTCACTGAACAGGTGATTTTGTTGACATTTTTTTCCTGTGATTATTGACGAGTTATTGACGAGTTATTATAGTTATTGCAAGTCACTGAAGTTAACTAAGTTATTTAATATAGTTATTTGCAAGTTGCCAGCGCTTAACCCATAACAGTGGTGCCAACTCTCTTCATAACAGTGGTTGCCAACTCTCTCCCATACAGTGGTGCCAGCTCTTGACCCTAACAGTGGTGCCAACTCTCTCCCAAACAGTGTTGCCAGTCTCTGTCCCTAAGAGTGTTGCCACAAACAGGCAGCCTTGTACTCGTGTCTCGCCCTCATAAATAAATTTGATTACTAAGTTTGGCAATATCATCAGGAACGGACGGGCGGACAGACAGAGGGACGGACGGACAGACGGACGGATAGAGGGACGGACGGACGGAGGGACGGACGGGCAGAGGGACGGACGGACAGATAGAGGGACGGACGGACGAAGGGACGGACGGGCAGAGGGACGGACGGAGGGACGGACGGACGGACGGACGGAGGGACGGACGGGCAGAGGGACGGACAGATAGAGGGACGGACGGACGGAGGGACGGACGGGCAGAGGGACGGACGGACAGAGGGACGGACGGACAGACATACACACACCTGCAGTCACGTGATATGACAGACGGGTCACGCTTCCTCTATTGATAATGAAGAGTGCATGATACAAGCACACATACACTACCACCACCACTACCACTACTACCACCATTACTACCACTACTACCATAACCCCCACCATGACCCCTACCATAACTACCAAGACCCCCAACCCTAACAAACAAGACCCCCCATATAATGACCCCCTACCATAACTACCATGCTCCTTTACCAAGACCCCCTTACCAAGACCCCCTTAAACAAGACCCCCTTACCAAGACCCGCCTTACCAAGACCCCCTTACCAAGACCCCCCCTTACCAAGACCCCCTTACCAAGACCCCCCTTACCAAGACCCCCTACCATAACTACCATGACGGAATAACGAACTCTGGGACTTACCTGGATCACCTGACTAAATGGACCGGATAACTGGATTTAATCAACACATCCAGAGGCCATTCCGACGACGGTGGTGAGAGAGAGAGAGAGAGAGAGAGAGAGAGAGAGAGAGAGAGAGAGAGAGAGAGAGAGAGAGAGAGAGTAGGGGGAAGGACAGATCCATGAAATTGAAAGGACTGACGACATTAGCTGAATCCATAGACAAACACCAATTTGTTTTATAATCTGGTCACTATAGGTTCCACACACACACACACACACACACACACACACACACACACACACACACACACACACTATATAAAGAAGACCCAGTTAAGTACTTACGTCTACCCCTTGCCAGGTAACACGACTGGTGATCTTACCTGTAATAAGAAGAAAAGAAAGTGTGTTAGTAATTGCCTTGGATGTGGTGGCGTGTGTGTTGGCCGTGAGAGAGGTGCGTGATGATGGCCACAGCATCGAGGGATTGTGGCCTGATGTTTATACTGAGATTAGACACGACTCTGGTCTCACACACACACACACACACACACACACACACACACACACACACACACAGATACACATTTGCATTAAAAAGTTCAATTAAAAACTATACTAACACAAATAGAAGAGTTACCTAACCTAATCTAACCTAACCTAATCCAACCCGAATCTAACCTAACTTAACCTCGACTTTTTCTCTGCTTGTCAACCTTAATGAATATATAAATGATAAGAATCATATCAATAATTTTCTTTCTCCTCCTTTACCTCCTCCTCCTCCTTCACCTCCTCCTCCTTCACCTCCTCCTGCTCCTCCTCCTTCAACTCCTCCTCCTTCACCTCCTCCTCCTCCTCCTCTTTTGGTGAGGATGTGAGGTCAGGCTCCACTAGGCCTCGCCTCTGACGTCATCGATGGAGACTCAGGATGGATCAATTAAAATAACTAAAATTACAATATATGAGAGAGAGAGAGAGAGAGAGAGAGAGAGAGAGAGAGAGAGAGAGAGAGAGAGAGAGAGAGAGAGATCCAAACTAATCAGAATTTTGTTCGAAATTGACACGACACGACTCTCTCTCTCTCTCTCTCTCTCTCTCTCTCTCTCTCGGGAAACTCATACATCCAGTAGCAGTAAACGAGAGATGTGGAGAAGGAAGGAAGGAGAGAAAACGGAAGTGAGGGAAAGAAGGAGAGGGAGGGAAAAGGGAAAGGGGGGGAGTGTGGGAGGGAAGGGGGTGAGGAAGAGATTTGAAGAGGGGGGGGTAGGGGTGACGGAAGGAGAGGGTAGAGAGAGATGAGATAAAAGTGACGAAGAGAGGAAGGAAGGAAGAGAGAGAGAGAGAGAGATAGGAAGGGGGGTTAGGAAGGGGGCATAGGGGGAGGGGGGTAGGCTAGGGTAGGCTAGGGTAGGCTGTGGTACTGTAGGGTAAGTGGGGGGGGGACCAGCTGATCTACCCACATTTCCAATCAAGAGAATTAATGGATAGTTTCCGCTGCCCACACACACACACACACACACACACACACACCGTCACATACCCTCTCCCCTCTTACTAGCCACGAGACAATGCCAACCAACACCGGTGCCTTAGTACGATAACCCTCCACTATAGACTGGGTATGGCACTCTTAGGTCACGGGTATCTAATGACAACTATGGCATGACACCAGTAGTTCCGTTCCCAAGGTTCGTGGTGTTTTGTCTAGGAGAGTAAATCACCAGTTATTTAATAGGTTAGGTTAGGTTAGGTTAGGTTAGGTTAGGGTGGGGTGGGGTGGGGTTGGGGTTGGGGTTGGGGTGGGGTGGGGTTGGGTTGGGGTTGGGGTGGGGTTGGGGTTGGGTTGGGGTTGGGTTGGGGTTGGGGTTGGGTTGGGGTTGGGGTTGGGTTGGGTTGGGGTTGGGTTGGGGTTGGGGTTGGGTTGGGGTGGGTGGGTGGGGTGGGGTTGGGGTGGGGTGGGGTGGGGTTGGGTTGGGGTTGGGGTTGGGTTGGGTTGGGGTTGGGGGTGGGTTGGGGTTGGGTTGGGGTTGGGTTGGGGTTGGGGTTGGGTGGGGTGGGGTTGGGGTGGGTGGGGTTGGGGGTGGGGTGGGGTTGGGGTGGGTTGGGTGGGTGGGGTGGGTGGGGTGGGGTGTGGTGGGGTGGGTTGGGTTGGGGTGGTGGGTTGGGGTGGGGTGGGTGGGGTTGGGTGGGTTGGGGTTGGGTGGGTTGGGGTGGGGGTGGGGTGGGTGGGTGTGGTGGGGTGGGGTGGGGGTGGGGTGGGGTTGGGTGGGTTGGGGTGGGGTGGGGTGGGGTGGGGTGGGGTGTGGTGGGGTGGGGTTGGGGTTGGGTTGGGGTTGGGGTTGGGTGGAGTTGGGTTACTGAATGTTCCCATATTCATCCATTATATTTATAAGTCTCTCTCCTTATCATGGCCTTTATCTTCCACCTCTCTCATTCTTCTTCTTCGTTCTTATTTTTTTTTCTCTTCCGTTTCTCATAACTTTCTCTTACTGTTTTTATTCTCCTTTTTATATTTATTTCAACATCACTATTTCCATTCCGTTTCTCTTAATGTCTATGTTTTTCTTCTTCTTTTCCATTTTCTTTTATCTCAAGTATTCTCCCCCCCCCCCACCCCCCATTTAATTTCGTGACCGGCAAGTAAACTCGGTCTATTCTAGTCTAGTTCATTTTAGTTCGGTTAATCGACGTCCGGTTAATCGAGGTGGTCCGGTTCATCCCAGTTCGGCTTATCTCAAATCCGGTTCACCCATAGTAGTGGCTCAAGCGAATCATTCGGCTCATTCTAATCCGACTTAACAGTCCCGTGTCGCAACAGCTACCAGACAATAACACACACACACACACACACACACACACACACTGATTCATTCGTCAAACTGAACCCATTTTAAACGATCCCACTCCACCCCTCTCCTCCTTCCTCTCCCTCCCCTCTCTTCCTCCTCCCCTCTTCCTCCTCTCTCCTTCCTCTCCCCTTCCTGTTGTTTCAAAATGTTTCGTTTTAGTTATGGAAAACAAAACAGGAACAAAAACAAACAAATCCCTTGAACGAAGCTCCGAAAAAATACAAAAGCGAATCTGTGGTTGTATTTCGACAGGGGTGTGTGTGTGTGTGTGTGTGTGTGGAGGGGGTTATATCGGTCTAACTCTGATCCGATCTACCCAAGCCTTAACCTAACCTAACTTAAGACTAACCTAACCTAAACTAACCTAACCTATCCACCAAACTTAATCCAATATAACTTAATGTACCCTACTCTACCCTACCCCCCCCCCCTCCCATCTAGTAGGAAGAGGGTGTCTAATCTCCAGGTGCTTGGTAACACAGCGCAGTAAATACACCTTAAGCAACCCGAAGAGTCTCATGTCACCTGTCGCTTAATTGATTACCTGTGCTCACATCACCCGCACAGGAGAACTTTAGAACGTATGAGACTTTGAGAATCTCATTTTATCTCATATCTCTCAGTTGTCTTATGGGAGAACGTCTCTTTTTAACGAATGATTATTTTTTTTTTAGTTCAAATTTTATTTCTCTCTCTCTCTCTCTCTCTCTCTCTCTCTCTCCTCTTCCGACCCTTCAGGCTTTTACGCCCTTAATGTACGAGTCATAAAGGCAAGTATGAACTTTTCATACTTCCCTGTTGGGCGCTGTAAACGCTTCTGCGCTTCACCTTGCACAGGATGTAAGGGGGTGCCCAATAAACTAGCCCCCTCGGGGGCAAATCTGAATCTCCTCTTCCGTGCATCGTCTTTTTCCTCTCCAACTCCTCCTCCTCCTCCTCCTCCTCCCATCTCTAATCGTCTTTCTCTTTTCTATCATCTATTCTCCCTCTCTCCTTCCCTTAGTCACCTTCTCACTTCCTTTCCGTTATTGCCATCTCTTTCACTCCCTTCCTTTCATCTGTCTCTTGCTTCTTCTCCTTCTTATCTCCTCTCCACCAATTTGTCGTTTCCTCACCTCTCACCTTTCTTATTCTTTCCCTCTGTTCTCCTCTTACCTCTCCCACATCTTTCTCTTTTCCTGTTCCCTCTCTTTTCCTCTCACCTTTCACTTTCCCCTTTCTTCTCTCACCCCTCACTTATCGTATTCCCTCCCTCTCCCCTCTTTTCTCCTCTTCTCTCACCCTTCTTTTTCCCTCTAGTCCTCTCATCTCTCTCTCTCTCTCCCCCCTCTTCCGCCCTCACCTCTCTTCCCACTCACTCTTCATATGCAATTTTCCTGCCGCCTCCCCCAGGTGCCAGCGTAGACCCACACCTGAAATACCTGCTTACTTAAACCTCGTAAACCACACAACATTATGACCCGCACCACCTGTCTCTAATGACCTCACACACACACACACACACACACACACACACACACACACACACACACTTGTTCAGTATAAGCTTGTTTGTTGATACCTCTCTCTCTCTCTCTCTCTCTCTCTCTCTCTCTCTCTCTCTCTCTCTCTCTCTCTCTCTCTCTCTCTCCTTGCCTGAGTATCTCTCTTTAAGTCACCAGCTGTACCCCAAGACAGGATCACCAGCTGCACCCCAAGACAGGATCACCAGCTGCACCACAAGACAGGATCACCAGCTGGGTCCCAAGACAAGATCACCAGCTGCACACCAAGACAGGATTACCAGTTGCGCCCCAAGACAGGATCACCAGCTGCACCACAAGACAGGATCACCAGCTGGGTCCCAAGACAAGATCACCAGCTGCACCCCAAGACAAGATCACCAGCTGCGCAACGAATCACCAGCTGTACCACAATAGACTCACCAGCAGTTGTACCACAATAGACTCACCAGCTGCGCCACAATAGAGGTTCACCAAGACAGCCTCCAGCCCGGCGTAAAAGCTTCGTTAGCACGGTAGGTAAACACGAGATCAAATTAGTCAACACCTGATACCTTATATACCCCCTCAAGCTGGTAACTGCTCCAATAAACAAACCACCTAAGGAAACCAAACAAACAAAGTCTCTCTCTCGCTTTAACAACAAAAACAAACAAAAAAAACAAACAATGATTCCGTTTTCTGTTTCATGTATAGAAAATGTGGTTAGTGTGTTAGTTCTTTATTATGTATTTGTATCGTTCATTTTGTAATTCCTATTGATATCACCATAAGATTAGACACGCTAGTTTATTCCACCTGATGTTTAAAATCCCTCAAAGTTGCCTGAGGGCTTAGGTTAGGTTGTGTTATGCTGGGTTGGGTTGGGTTGGGTTGGGTTGGGTTGGGTAGTGTTAAGCTGGGTTGGGTTGGGTTGGGTTGGGTTGGGTTGGGTTGGGTTGGGTTGGGTTAGCATTAGGGTATTTAATCAGTAAATAAAATAAACTGGGGTGTCTATCCATCAGGTGATCCCAATATTTTGCTCTACTTGTGTATAAGTGCGATAAAGCGTACAGTGAACAGTGAGGGTAACACACAAACATTTACTAACATAACTAACACTAAATCATCCTTTATTTATTTATTTATTTTACAATTTGTGTGTTGTGGAAACTAAGATTTAATAAACAGTGCTTAATAACCCAAGCAGGTGGATCACTTGCCCTTTAAAACATCAACACCGAGCTCTTCTTTACGTGATAATTGTGCTGTATAATATCCCTTCACGGTAATGGTGCGTTTATGGTGCGGTCTAACGAGTGGGAGACTTGGGTGCATCAGTGCGGCAATAACAATGGTGAGAGACAGACATATAGACAAACAAACCTCTTCCGAACGTGACGATTGTTTTAGTGAAGGTCTTGACTAGGGCCCGGCCGGCTGCTTCTAAGTCCTGGTTCTTATCCATGTCCACACCCACTCCTCTCACCTTTATCAGCGTCCTTTTCTTCACTCTATGTCTCCCCCGCTGGTAGATGGTACTTTCATCATCACCAAAATCATCGTCATCAAGGTAGTCATCATCATTATCATCATCTACACATTGATGACCACAAGACGATTTTTTGTTCTTGGTCGTGTTACCTTCCGCGTCACCATCATCACCACCATCACAACCACCATCACTCATATTCTCAGAGGTGACTTCAATCTTGGACCTGTGGTGAAGCTCATACGGGGACCCCATTTCCCCCCTGTCACCATCCCCTGTCTTATGTCTGGACCCGTTTCCGTCACAGCAAGAAAATTTTGTCGTCTGTTCCACTTTCAGGTTTTCATCGCCATCATTACACTTATCGTTTATTATCTTTGTTCTCTGTCCACGACCTTCTGTTTGCCAAGGGGTGAACTTAACCTCCACCTTCCCTCTCTTTTTCCCCTTTGGTTTATCACTATTATACTTCCTGTCCTCAAAATCATCACCTTCTCTCTTGGATGTCACCGTTACCTCGATCTTTCTCGGTTCATCGTATATATACGTCTCACTTTCTCTCGTCAATGTCTCGCCTTTCCTGTCATCTCTCGTGGGGTCTTTCGGCTCGGTGCTCTGACGGAACTCCCCAATTGTCTCATATATCTGTCCATCATCATCTTGTTCTTGCTCTTCCTCTACTTCTTTACCCCCTCTTTCCTCCTCTTCCTCCTCCTCCTCCTCCGTCAAGGTAGAGGTGCTGCCTCTCTTTGGTATGGCACCAGTCGAGTAGAGGCTTCCATCATCTCCATCTTCTTCATTATTATCACCTTCGAAGCGGACCCTCAAACCTTTCTTCCCAACCTCTTCGTATATCCTCTCCGAATCTTTATCTAAATTCTCATATATGCCTGAGCCTTTAGTATCTTCGTAATGAGCATCTTCATAGTCGGCATCTTCTTCTAATTCAACGTCGAGGTCCCTATCATCACAGACGGTATCGTAGTGAGAAGAGTCAGGGGTGGGCGGAGGGGGTTCACCAGCCGCACTCTGCGCTTCTTTAGGAGTTACCCCTTCTTCATCCCCACTCTCACCTTGTTTTCTCTCATGGCCGTCCTCATCCCGCTTTCTATGGAAGGCCCAACCATGGCTCGTCACGCTTCCATCACCCCTCCGTACCGTCACGCGAACTTTGACACGCCTTCTGGTAATTATCCTCATTATGGTGCCTATACACTGTTCCCTATACCGGAAGATCTGTGTTTAAGCTCTCAAGGTGTCCAAGAAACACAATGAAAAGTCGTAATACAGTTCTGAAATACACGAAGCAACAACAACAGCTATAAGTTTCTTGCCTCAACAACAAACACATGGAGAGATCAACACAACGATTCCCATAATATCGTAATTAAATCAACGTTCACCAAGTCTTAGTTTTGGGTGCTTTACAACGTTCACCAAGGGTCTTTAAATCACCGTTCACCAAGTCTTAGTTTTGGGTGCATTATAATCTGTCCCAAAGGCCTTTAAACCATCGTTCATCAAGTCGTAGTTTATACTGTCAACAAAAACTTCTAAACAAAACAAAACAAACAAAAAGTTGGTAAACAAAAGTATTATGATTTTTTTGACTTCCCGGAAACTTCTCTCCATTCTCCTCTTCTTCTTTTTCTTCTTCCTCTTCCTCCTCCTCCTCCTACCATCCTCTACTTACAGATCTTCCTCCTCCACCTACTGTTCCTGCTCTTCATTCTTTCCTATTCACTACCATGACCCCACTACCATGACCCCACTACCATGACCCCACTACCATGACCCCTCTCCCTTGACGCCACTACCATGACCCCACTACCATGACCCCACTACCATGACCCCACTACCATGACCCTACTACCATGACCCCACTACCATGACCCCACTACCATGACCCCACTACCATGACCCCACTACCATGACCCCACTACCATGACCCTACTACCATGACCCTACTACCATGACCCCACTACCATGACCCTACTACCATGACCCTACTACCATGACCCCACTACCATGACCCCACTACTATGACCCCACTACCATGACCCCACTACCATGACCCCACTACCATGACCCTACTACCATGACCCCACTACCATGACCCCACTACCATGACCCCACTACCATGACCCTACTACCATGACCCCACTACCATGACTCCTCTCACTCTAAAAAAAAATCATTGACGTAATCTTTTTCCCCTTAAGTAATCAACCGAACAACTTTTCCCAGAACTGAAGAGAAAAAAGAAAAAATGTCGGTCACCATTATGTAAAAAGAAGAAAAATATTGACATTTGGAAAATATTTTTATCTTCTACCGCTTGCAATCATCCGCCATGAAAGTCGGATGGACAGACGGATGGACAGACGGATGGACGGACGGAAGGAGAGACGGGAGGATGTAGACGGGTGGTGTTATCGTGCGGTAATAGAGTACAGTGGGAAGAGTGGCGGCGCTGGCGATGTTGCGACAGAGGCTTTGGGAGGGGGAGAGGAGGAGGCGGGTAAAGGGGCAGTGGGAATTTTCTGGGGGAGAAGAGGGGAGAAGGGGGAGGATTTGGGGAGGGATAAGGAGGGATTTTTGGAGGTGGTATGGGGAGGTGTACGGTGAGAGAAGAAGGGGGAGAAGGGGAGGGGAAGGACCTGGAGAGAGGAAGAGAGAGAAGGGAGGAGGGGAGTGGAGAGGGAGGGAGAACCGTTGAAGGGAGGGAGGGGGGGGGGAGGGTGGGCGTGTGCCACTATGTTGATGTGGGGGGAGGGAGAGAGATACATCCCTTTGTGGAGTCTCTCTCTCTCTCTCTCTCTCTCTCTCTCTCTCTCTCTCTCTCTCTCTCGAGTTAACAATGTAATTATTTTTTTTTCAATTCCATATTTGTGTCAATTTACTTTATTCATTATCTCCATAAGAAAGAAAGAAAGAGAGAGAGAGAGAGAGAGAGAGAGAGAGAGAGAGAGAGAGAGAGAGAGAGAGAGAGAGAGAGAGAGAGAGAGAGATTAACTCGTCTGGTTTTAATTCCAGTTTCGCCAGTCGCCCCACAACAGATAACACAAAATAAAAACACACACATCCATCTTCACAATCACCATCTCTGTTAACATCTATCTAAAATTCTATTATATCGAGTAATTTATATACCCATAAACATTAGGAACTCCTCTGTTTTTCACCGTTATGAAACACTGTCAACAGGTAAGTGATGTTCGTTTAATTACCAGCACTAAACACAGCGTGGGGACGTTATTAACATTCTAGGCGCCATTATAAACATTAGATTACCTTATAAATATCAGACATCACCATAAACATCAACTACGCCACTATAAACACTAACTACGCCCCTATAAACACTATCTACGCCCCTATAAACACTAACTACGCCCCTATAAACACTATCTACGCCCCTATAAACACTAACTACGCCCCTATAAACACCAACTACGCTCCTATAAACACTAACTACGCCCCTATAAACACCAACTACGCTCCTATAAACTTTAACTACGCCCCTATAAACACTAACTACGCCCCCATAAACACTAACTACGTCCCCATAAACACTAACTACGCCCCTATAAACACTAACTACGCCATTATAAACATTTCCAACACACCTGAAGGAGTCCTCTTACTCACCACATAACGCCACTATCATCACCCCAGGCACGAGGCCAGTACTATCCCTCTCACCCCTCTCATTCCCTCCCCATGTCACTCCTTCCTCCTTCCCTCTCACCCCTCTCATTCCCTCCCCATGTCACTCCTTCCTCCTTCCCTCTACTCCCTCTCCTCCTCACGTCACTCCTTCCCCCTCCTTATGTCACTCCTCTTCCCCTCCACTAACCCCTCCCCCCCTCCTGTCACTCCTCTCCCCCACCTGTCACTCCCTCCTCCCCCTCATGTCACTCCTCTCCCGCTCCTGTCACCCTCTCCTCCTCTCGTCACTCCCTCTTCCCCACCAACTTACCCCTCTCCCCTCTTCCTCCTCTCATCCTCCTACCCCTTCCTCCACTTCCTCTTCCCCTCTTTCTTCACCTATTCCTCTATACATCTTATTCACTGTTGCTATCTCCTCTTTCTTCTTCCCTTTCCTCTTCCCTTTCCAAGTTCTCTGAAGTAAACAATAAGTCATCCCCCCCCCTCTCTCTCTCTCTCTCTCTCTCTCTCTCTCTCTCTCTTGTTTATCGGTCCATTGTTTCTCTTGTGTTTTGTGTCATTAAGTATCGTTCTATTCACCTCTCACATTTCCTTCTCCTCCTCCTCCTTTTCCTCCTTATCTGACCACCGCCCTCATCTCCCGTTATCATCTCTCTCTCTCTCTCTCTCTCTCTCTCTCTCTCTCTCTCTCTCAACATACACCCACACAACCACTTCTCACCTCTTTTTTCTCCTCTCCTACATCTCCCTTCTTCTTCCCTCCAATCTCTTCTCTTTCTCCTCTCCCAAACTCATTAATCTCCTCCTCCTCCCCTTCCGCTTCTTCCCCCTCCTCCTTGTACTTCTTTCCGCATCATTACCTCCTTCCACATTCCTTACCACCCTTCCTTTGCCTTCTTATCCCTAATAATTATCATCTTCATCTATCTCCTCCCTTCCTGTCTGCACCCCCTCCCCCCCCTTCCACCCTTCCTGCCTCCCTCCCTTCCCAGACACAAGAGTTAAATGGGATTGTCACCTCTCTCTCTCTCTCTCTCTCTCTCTCTCTCTCTCTCTTTCAAACAACAACAATAATAATAATAACAAAAATAACAATAACAATACCGTAATAATAATAATAATCACCGTTAACTTTCTTCACAAAACACTACAGTATCATCTCTCCTCACTTCACTACAGTATCATCTCTCCTCACTTCACTACAGTATCATCACCTCCTCACTTCAATACAGTATCATCTCTCCTCACTTCACTACAGTATCATCTCTCCTCACTTCACTACAGTATCATCACCTCCTCACTTCACTACAGTATCATCTCTCCTCACTTCACTACAGTATCATCACCTCCTCACTTCAATACAGTATCATCTCTCCTCACTTCACTACAGTATCATCTCTCCTCACTTCACTACAGTATCATCTCTCCTCACTTCACTACAGTATCATCTCTCCTCACTTCACTACAGTATCATCCCTCCTCACTTCAATACAGTATCATCTCGCCTCACTTCACTACAGTATCATCTCTCCTCACTTCACTACAGTATCATCTCTCCTCACTTCACTACAGTATCATCTCTCCTCACTTCACTACAGTATCATCTCTCCTCACTTCACTACAGTATCATCTCTCCTCACTTCACTACAGTATCATCTCTCCTCACTTCACTACAGTATCATCTCTCCTCACTTCACTACAGTATCATCACCTCCTCACTTCACTACAGTATCATCTCTCCTCACTTCACTACAGTATCATCTCTCCTCACTTCACTACAGTATCATCACCTCCTCACTTCACTACAGTATCATCTCTCCTCACTTCACTACAGTATCATCACCTCCTCACTTCACTACAGTATCATCTCTCCTCACTTCACTACAGTATCATCACTCCTCACTTCACTACAGTATCATCTCTCCTCACTTCACTACAGTATCATCCCTCCTCACTTCACTACAGTATCATCTCTCCTCACTTCACTACAGTATCATCTCTCCTCACTTCACTACAGTATCATCTCTCCTCACTTCACTACAGTATCATCTCTCTTCACTTCACTACAGTATCATCTCTCCTCACTTCACTACAGTATCATCTCTCCTCACTTCACTACAGTATCATCTCTCCTCACTTCACTACAGTATCATCTCTCCTCACTTCACTACAGTATCATCTCTCCTCACTTCACTATGCACAAACAACCCGAAAGAATCATAATAAGAATATTTGATCGTCAACTTTCGGCAATGAGGGAAAAATGCTTCTTGTCGCTTTTAAATGTTTCAGTAACTTCAAAGTCGGTCATCATCCACAAAGTTTATTTTTACCTTGAGTGAAAAATCCTTTGGCAGGTGAGGTCTCGGGGGACGGCAGGGGGAGGAAGAGGAAAGGAGAGGAGAGGGAGAGGAGTATGAACAAGAGGAGGAGAAGGTGTGTTAAGTAGACTCTTTCCAAGGTTTTAACGCATGTAAACCTGACTTTACTGCGACAACAACAACAACAACAACAACAACAACAACAACAACATACACTAGCCGAGAAATAGCATCCAGAGAGGCAGGATTAATTAAGTTCCCAGCATTAAAAAAAAAAATAAAATCAACAACACAGTTTCTGGTTATTATAATTCCGATTCTCCATTAAACCCAAACTGGCTTATAAATAAATACATATAAATCTCTTAAGTCTATTTACATAACCTTATATAAATCATTTCATATTTACATAACAAATTTATTATATATAGTTATAGGAATTATATATTATTTAAATTTCTAATACGAGTCAATTAAGTATAAAATTAATTCTTAGATTATGAACTAAGTAATTACTCACTTATAACAAGACACACGAGGCACACATTTCATACGGTAATTACATCAGGTCAGTTTAGGTTATTGAGAACAGTATATTAATTAAAACGACCCTGTGTGGTTTTTTTACCCCCTAGTGACTGTCTACCGTAACCCAGGCTAATGATGAGCATTACGGGATGATTACGCCGGAGAGTTCAGGTGCTGGGCCGGTGGTATCTTTATTATTGCTGTTATTATTATTATGATTATTGTTATTTTTTTTGTTGGTATTATTATTATTATTATTATTATTATTATTATTTTTATTATTATTATTATTATTATTATTATTATTATTAATATTATTATTAATATTATTATTATTATTATTATTTTTATTATTACTACTGATATTATTATTATTTTACTGTTGTTGTAGAATGTATTAATAATAATATGAATAATAATAATAATAATAATAATAATGATGGACGTATGAACACACACACACACACACACACACACACACACACAGTAATAACCAGGGGTCATCAACCTGTCTGTCCACAAAACTTCATGACCTGAACTAACGCCTCGCTGACAAATACACTGTTGTTGTTGTTGTTGTTGTTGTTTTCGTGTTGTTACTGTAATTGTTGTTGTTGTTGTTGTTGTTGTTTTCGTGTTGTTACTGTAATTGTTGTTGTTGTTGTTGCTGTTATTGTTGTTGTTGTTGTTACCTCTTGCGGACAAAAAGATGAAAATTAAAAAGAAAAAATACGTTTGAAATATAAGCCGAAAGGAGGGCGGGAAGGGAGGGGGGGGGAGGGAGATAGGGGGAGGGAGATAGGGGAGGGAGAGAGGGGGGAGGGGGGAGGGAGAGAAGGGGGGAGGTAGAGGAAGACAAAGAAAAGATGGACAGAGTAATAGAGATGAGAAAAATGAGGTGAAGAGGGAAGACAGGTTGATGAGGAAGGGAGAGAGAAGGACGGAGAGGGAAGGAGGAAGGGTGCAAGGGAGAGGGAAGGAGGAAGGGTGCAAGGGAGAGGGAAGGAGGAAGGGTGCAAGGGAGAGGGAAGGAGGAAGGGTGCAAGGGAGAGGGAAGGAGGAAGGGTGCAAGGGAGAGGGAAGGAGGAAGGGTGCAAGGGAGAGGGAAGGAGGAAATGTGCAAGGGAGAGGGAAGGAGGAAGGGTGCAAGGGAGGGGGAAGGAGGAAGGGTGCAAGGGAGAGGGAAGGAGGAAGGGTGCAAGGGAGAGGGAAGGAGGAAATGTGCAAGGGAGAGGGAAGGAGGAAGGGTGCAAGGGAGGGGGAAGGAGGAAGGGTGCAAGGGAGAGGGAAGGAGGAAGGGTGCAAGGGAGAGGGAAGGAGGAAATGTGCAAGGGAGAGGGAAGGAGGAAGGATGCAAGAGAGAGGGAAGGAGGAAGGGTGCAAGGGAGGGGGAAGGAGGAAGGGTGCAAGGGAGAGGGAAGGAGGAAGGGTGCAAGGGAGAGGGAAGGAGGAAGGGTGCAAGGGAGGGGGAATGGGGAAGGGTGGAAGGGAGAGAGCATAAAAAGAGAAAGGGGAAGTAGAGAGAGTGGAAGTGTGAGAGGACGAGGAGGAGGGAATAAAGAAAGGAGCTAGGAAGTGTGAATGGCAGGGAGGGAGTGAGACAGGGAAGGAAGGAGTGAGGGAACGAAGGAGGGAGAGAGAGAGAGGACCTAGAGAGAGTGAATGGAAGGAAGGAAAGAAGGAAATAAAGGAGGGAACGAAGGAGGGAGGGAGTGAGGGATCTAGAGAGTAAATAAAAAGAAAGGAAGGAAGGAAGGAAGGAAGGAAGGAAGGAAGGAAGGACGGTACCACACTCGAGCCACTGTCTAGGTCATCAAAGTAAACCGCTGCAGGTCCTCTTTACTAGTCACAAGGGGAAACTACACTATATTTCCACCCCCATTTTCCTCACTCATACAGACACAGACCGGACCATAATCTTGTTTCCTACCACCGAGTCATTGATGGTATGTGTTCACCAAGCAACAGCACTCAACTGTCTATTCTGTATTTTGTATTGCATATTTTGTAGCTTTTTTCCTCAATACTACTACTACTACTACTACTACTACTACTGAGTATCAAGGTTTCTCCGCTTACCATTACCATTACGACCAACTTCTCACCCCTCCTATCACCAACACTCCCCTTCCACCACCACCAACACTCCCCTTCCACCACCACCAACACTCCCCTTCCAGCACCCCCGTCAAGATCTGCTACGCCAGGGGAACGTCGCCACCAAATTTACAACCAAGAATTCCATTACTCGCTGGTGGCTCAGGTCACAAGGGGAGGGGGGGGGGCACCATAAGACAGGTCAATATGCTCCCCCGTCACTGTTGGTCAATATGCTCCCTCGTCACTGTTGGTCAGGGTCAATCTTAGTCAGGGTCACTGCTCTGAGCCAGGTCAGGTCAGTAAGCCGCCTTGTCACTGGTGAGTTGAGGGTTAATAATTATCCGAGCCAAGTCACAGAACCAGGTCACAACACAGAACCAAGTCATAACACAGCACCAGTCACAACATGGCACCAGGTCACAACACAGCAACAGGTCACAACACAGCATCAGGTCACAACACAGCATCAGGTCGCAACACAGCACCAGGTCACAACACAGCAACAGGGCACAGCAACACACAAGTGACTATAGTGTTTACCTTCATTTGTCAATCAACACTTGTGAGAGAACCATGCAGTGTGTTGGTTACAGTGGCACTTGTTTACTGTACCATGTACCGGGGCACTGGTTCATCTTGGCACTGGCACTATCAACACTATAAGTTTCCTGTTGGTCATTATTGTGAGGCATCGTTTATCAAGGCCCAATACTCTGTTCGATATTATCATCAAATGCTATGTACGTCACACACACACACACACACACGTTCATCGTCACCACAACATGCCACCACTACCAGCGTCACCACCAAAACAACGCAACATACTACCACCTCTACCACACTGCCACCACAGCACGCCAACACCAGTACCACACCACCACAACAGAGCCTTACCCCCGCCATCACCACTAGACACAGGGCCACAGTACTACTGCCGCAGCTACACTACTGCAGCGCCTCACTCCTCCACCATCACTACCTGCCAGAGGGTCAAGTAGCTACCACCACTGCCACAATCTGTCAGAGGTCGTGTAGCTACCACCACCACAACCACCTGTCAGAGGGTCATGAAGCTACCACCACTACCAGCAGGCCACCATATCAGTAACACATCACCGTCACCACATCAACATCACTACAGCCCCTCACATCCCACACCAGACACAGCCTTGAAACTACACATCATCCCGGGCTTCATCGTAAAACAGCCCCCTATACCATAACACAGTCCCACCACCCCACCACAACAACACAGCCCCACACCACTACAATACAGTCCCCCCTCACCACCGCGAGCATCACACAACACCATAACAAAAAAGCCCCCACCCAGACCTACACCCCCCACACCACCGCGAAGCACTACATAGCCCCTCACACCACAAGGCCAGCAGCACCCCACAGACCCCACGAAGCACAACACACTCCCACACCATCACGAAACATCACATAGATCCCCCCCCCTCACACCACCGCGAGCATCACACAACACCACCACACACCCACCACACTACATCACGACTGTTAACATGGCCGGGAAGGGACCGCCACAACACAGCCACTAGTTAACACAAGTGAATTGATGTCACGAGTCCCCGTATTGTGCTGACAACTTCTCTGATGACCGGACCCAATTTTTCTACACCTGGTCCACCTATTTCCGTGACGCTACTAATTAAACCACGTCACCAGGTGTATTTTTCATCCACAGTGAATATAATATCATACCAAAATATACCATGATGCAAACGGTGAAAATAATGGCACCGTTTAAAGGGTTTCTCTAATAGGTTAATTATTGCCAGGTATAACACGATGGCCAGGTGAAACGGGACGAAGATTAATGGGAAAAATTGAATGGTTGAGGGAAAAAATTTATGCTTGTATGCAAAACGGTGGGCGGAGCATTTGGGGGACACAATAAAAACAAGGCTTAACTAACTATATTAATTCTCTTTACTGAAGGATAGACTTAGTGTAATAATGATAACAAGAAGATAGATAACAATAATAATGATGATAATAATAAAAATAAAAATAATAATACTCGTCACATCAAAAACAACAACAACAACAACAACAACAACAATAATAATAATAATAATAATAATAATAATAATAATAATAATAATAATAATCCCTAAAAAGGTCAAGTCCATCATCCAGTCCAAGAGGAAGTCCAGTCTAGGAGAGGTCAAATTATGTTGTTTACAGGTTAAAGACTCCTAACTCCTGACTATGAGGAGGGTCAACACTGTAGCATGAACGGGGGGGGGGGGAGGAGGAGGAGGAGGAGGAGTGGGGATGCGATGATGATGATGATGATGATGATGAGGAGGAGGAATTAAATGAAGAAGAAGAGGAAGAAAGAAGAAGAAGAAGAAGAAGAAGAAATAAGACGAAGAAGAAGAAGAGGTGGTGCGTGACAAGGGCTGGTATCAGATGGTATCGTTCTGGCTGTCGTGCAACAACTCCCCGCCCCTCCCCTCCCGTCCCCTTCCCTCCCGTCCCCTCCCCTCCCGTCCCCTCCCCTCCCGTCCCCTCCCGTCCCCTCCCCTCCCGTCCCCTCCCCGTCCCACAATAGATACTACCTGAGAGTCACGTGACCACCAACAGCTGAGGCTAGGTGGGAGGGGAGGGGAGGGGAGGGAGAGTCAGGGGAGGGGGAGGGGAGGGAGAGGAGGGGGAGGGGAGGGAGAGTCAGGGGAGGGGGAGATAATCTTGAAGACGATCTTTTTCACTTATACATGATACTGTATTAACTTGTTTTCACTTATTCATCTATTCATTATTATTATTATTATTATTATTATTATTATTATTACTGATACTTATCAATACAATAATATACTACAACGCAATCGACTCAGGTGTCATTTAAAAAGCTGTCTCACCTCTACCTGTGACCTGTCGACTCTACAATACCCTCTAGTAGTAGTAATAGTAGTAGTAGTAGTAGTAGTAGTAGTAGTAGTAGTAGTAGTAGTAGTATTAATAGTAGTAGTAGTAGTAGTAGTAGTAGTAGTAGTAGTAGATGAACCAAAATATTCACCGTAGATACTGTCACCTTTTTTGTATATTTGAGTATATCGTATATTATTATCTATATATCTGGGTATACTCACGATATATATATAGAGAGGAGTTGGGGAGAAGGGGGAGGAGGAGAGGGGGAGGAGAGGAGGGGGAGGAGGGGAGGGGGGGAAGGGGGTGGGGGGGGGGGGAATAAGCACTAAGCAGCATCAGGTAGTATTCTTAGATATGCGAATTTCTGTATAAAGGATAGGCACAATCAAGGTGTTTACCCCTTCCGAGGTGAACTGAGGCTACATTGTTTACTCACTCTCTCTCTCTCTCTCTCTCTCTCTCTCTCTCTCTCTAATATTTTCCCTTTCTCTCTGTCAACTTGTGTCTGTTTGTCTGTCTGTCTGTCTGTCTACAGCTCCATAGATACTAATGTGTACCAGAGTGACCATCCTGCCTACTCCTTATTTATACAGCTTTAACGAATATTCGGTTAACATACATCAGCTTTAACGAATATTCGGTTAACATACATCAGCTTTAACGAATATTCGGTTAACATAAATCAGCTTTAACGAATATTCGGTTAACATAAATCAGCTTTAACGAATATTCGGTTAACATACATCAGCTTTAACGAATATTCGGTTAACATACATCAGCTTTAACGAATATTCGGTTAACATAAATCAGCTTTAACGAATATTCGGTTAACATAAACCCCTTTAACGAATACTCGGTTAACATACATCAGCTTTAACGAATATTCGGTTAACATACATCAGCTTTAACGAATATTCGGTTAAAGTAAATCGCATTGACAACTCCCAAACGCACAGACGGATGATGCACGGACGGAAAGACATACAGACGGGAAGACGGAGCAACATGGTGTGGTTGTGCGTGTGTGAGTGTGACAGGTAACCGGTTAGGCCCTGTCCAATAACCGGTTAGGCCCTGTCCACAGTGTAAATATGAGTCAGTGTTAATACCAATGTAAATCAGAGCTGGTGGTGTGTTTATGACGTTGTAAATCGGATCTGTTTGGATTGATAACATTTGTAAATTGATTCTATTTTGTTGAGATACTGTAAAAAAATAATTGTAAATCTAAATTGATGAGTAAAATACATTGTAAAATAAAACAACTAAAAATACTGTAAATCGAAACACCAAATTGTAAATACATAGAAAATTAACTGAAAAAAAATCACCTGAATTACACAATGTCCAACCACAACCACCACCACCATTCCTACCTTTGTAAATAACTGTAAATCAATATGTAAAAAAACAAACAATAACCGTGATTTAGGGATTATGGCCACACCTACAGTAAATTACAGGTGTTAAGTCATTAGGATGTATTAATACAAAATAATTATATCCTATACCCTTCTCTCCTCTCCTTCCTCCTTCACTCCTTCCCTCACTCATATATTCTACTTTCCCTCTCTCTTTCTACTTCATTCCTACATTTCTCCTTCGCTCCCTTCCTTCCTCTCCTTTATTGCTGCTTCTCTCCCTCTCTTCCTCTCCTTCACTCCTCCTTCCCTGCTACCAGTTTTGCCTCCCTAATCTGACATCAAGATAGCCAGCCAGTGGTGGGTCCATGTAGGAAGGTAAATGAATAAATATGAGCGAATATATTTAGCAAGTCAGTAAAGGGGGGGTTAGGTTAGGTTAGGTTAGGTTAGGTTATACGTAGTACAATCATCAATTAAAACAAGCTGAGGTTCGTAATGGTGATGATGATTGAGTTATGTGGTGATGCGAATTTTATAAAGCCTAGGGGTCGCTTATTGATTGTTTCTCATCTCTGTAAAAGAAAACACACACACAAAAAAAACAAAGACGCGTTTTGATTAAATTCCTGCCCTGGGTATGACGTGTGACGCTTCTGCTTCAATAAAACGAATCAAGGGGTTCATATATTTGTGAATGGTGGTTTATGAAGCATTTGATTCGTGTTCATTCCAGCTTCGATACAATAACCTGACGTTTATGTTTCGATACGGGGAACCAGACAGTCAGTCAATCGGTACATTACTGATGTGACATTCCCCGAAGCATTTAACATTCCCATATAACAACCAAACCCATCCCATTGTACCAAACATTCCCCCCCCCCCCCCATGGCATTCTAGGATAACATTCTGTATAATAACATCGCAATAAACATTCACTGCATAGAGAATAATAGTAATAATAAGGTTACATTATAGAACACAAAACTATTATTAAACAACAGTGACACGGGAAACGCTCCATCTGACCTAAATGAGCCTCGACCCCGCTAACTAGACACGACCTCACCTCCCAGCAGTATATCCCCCCCCCCCCCCTCCCTCAACACAGACCTTCAGCCTCGTCGTTAGTTTAGTCCACCGCTTGACCTAATTACATGACCACCTGAGGATTTTTTTTTTTTACCCAAGGAATACGAGTATCCTGCGGAGTCCTAGAGGGGTCTTATAGTGAGGTCCTATCGGGGAGGTATTTCATGCTTGTTAACTGTCATTGTTTCCTGGTCTCTTCCTTCCTCCCCCCCTTCTCCTCCTCCCCTCCCCCCCCCTCCCTCTCTCCCATTCGCCTCCCCTGATGTAATAAAAGACACCCACCCTCCCTCCCCTCTCCCTCCTACCCATACCCCTCTCTCTCTCTCGCCTCTCTCCCCCTCTCCTCGTCTCTCCCTCCTATCCATCCCATCCCCTCCCTCTCTCTCCCCAACCAATCCACTCCCTCTCTCACCTCTCCTCCGCCTTTTCCTCCCCATCTCCCTTCCCTACTCACCCCCTCCCCTCCCCTGTTCCACTGGTGTAATGATAGGCACTCTCCCTCCCTCCACCTACACTTCAATACACCTAACTTGTAAGCTATTATGTACACCCTGCCTCCTCCCCTGCCACCCTGCCTCCTCCCCTGCCACCCTGCCTCCTCCCCTGCCACCCTGCCTCCTCCCCTTCCTCTTCCTCTCTCTCTCTCCTCCTCTTCAACACCCTTAAACATCGACTACCTTAATTTAGGGAATTTAGGATCCATCTCCACACCCCCTCCTCCCCCTTCTTCCCTTTATTCACTCACATTCATTGTTATTCACTCATTCACTCACCTGACACACAGACTCATCCTCTCATGGCACTTTCTGACCCCTAGGACACTTTCCGACCCTTTATGGCACTTTCTGATCCCTATGACATTTTCTGATCCCCCCCCCATGACACTTTTATCTGAGAGGTTATGACACTTTCTTAACCCTGTTGATACTTTCTGACCCTATGACACTTGCTCTCTAACCCCGAAAGTATCTTCAGAAATCCATGGGTCTTTCAGATACTTCCTGACACTTCCTGACACTTACTACATGACATTTTCAGATATTCATGTCACTTTCTGTCTCCTAAAACAATATAATAAATTCTCTAACATTTCTGGCACTCACCAAGCACTTGTGGCACTGGCATGACCCCGCTCAGCTCCACAGTGCCATGCCGTGCCACTTGACCATAAAGCTTCTCCTCCTCCCGCCCCCTTTACTCCCCCTCAGTGCCCTGTCAAGACCCCGTCGTCACCATGGTCTCCTTCTGTCACTCTCGGTCTCAGCATGACAGGGAATTTGTCCTCTTGTCCTCGTTCTGTCCATTCAAACCATTCTGTCCAAACACTATTATATCCACATATCATTCTGTCCACACACACATACACACACATACACACACATACACACACCTTTTCGTCATTAATAATTATGTGGTAACAAGAGCATTCCATACCCAGACCCAGAACCGGACCTACCACTATTATTGTCACCTACCACCACTACTACCACAACTACCACAACTACTAACGCATTAGAAACTCTCAGCCTATGTTGGTTATCGTCTCTTCTCTATCACTCATCACTTTGGCTCTCATTACTAAATCTCTCTCTCTCTCTCTCATTTTCCCCTTCCTCTCACACACACACACACACACACACACACACACACACACCCATTCATCCTACCCATTTACCACTCCACCAACACCATAACACACCCATAATAACAATCAGTGTGGACTCTTAACCTAGATTCCCTTAACTATGACGTAGGGTGGATAAACTACATAACACGTGTCGTTTGTATTGTACAGGTAAAAGTGAAAGCTACTGCTATGAGAGGAGCTGATAGTGAGTGGAGCGTTTTCCCATTGTGGTGGTAATGATTGTGGTGGTGGTGGTGGTGATGGTTGTTGTTGTTGTTGTGGTGGTGGTGGTGGTGGTGGTGGTGGTGGTGGTGGTTGTTGTTGTTGTTGTTGTTGTTGTTGTTGTTGTTGTTGTGGTGGTGGTGGTGGTGGTGGTATAGGGGAGAGATGGGGGTTATAGTTTTGACGGTAGAGCAGTGTGTGTGTGTGTGTGTATGTGTGTGTGCTATTCAATTACCTCCTTAATACCTCAGTAAACACATTTTATAGCCTCCTTCTCCATTCCAACCTGACAATCCATCCTGATCCAAATATCCGACCCGATTCAGTTAAACGCCAGACTCAGTTAAACGCCAGACTCAGCTGAACGCCAGGGTGGTTTTCAACGGCCCCTCACTACGCAGTTATTCGCAAGAGTCACCTGGATTTCTTCTTCTCCTCTTCTTACTCTTTTAACTCAACTCCTCCTTCTTACTTCTCTTCATCTCCTTCACCCTCCCCCTCCTCCTTCCCCTCTCCCCCTCCTTCCTTCTCATCCTTTACCACCACTTTATTCTCTCACTCCTTCCTCCTTCTCTCACTCCTTCCTCTTTCTCCTTTATTAGGTTTTATATCTAGAAGTGTAAGTAACAAGAGTGCAGAGGTCTTATTGCAACTATATCTTGCGCTAGTCAGGCCGCACCTCGGTTATGCGGCTCAGTTCTGGTGCCCCTATTATAGAATGGATACCAATTCACTGGAGTCGATGCAGCAAAGAATGACGAAAATGATTCCAGGACTTAGAAACTTTCCCTATCAAGATAGATTAAAGAAACTAAACTTGCATTCCCTAGAAAGACGAAGAGTGCGGGGAGATATGATAGAAGTATTTAAGTGGGTGAAAGGACTCAATAAAGGGGATATAGATAAAGTTCTTATAATATCCGAGCAGGATAGGACTCGGAGCAACGGATTTAAGTTGGATAAGTTTAGGTTTAGGAGGAAGATAAGAAGGAACTGGTTCACAACTAGGGTGGTGGACGAGTGGAACAAGCTTAGCAACTTTGTAGTAAGTGCTGGGACGCTGGAAAGTTTCAAAAGGAGGCTGGATAGATTCATGGATGATAGAGAGTGGTAGTAACTCTCGATAGGAGCTGCCATGCACAGGCCAACCGGCCTATTGCAGACTCCTTATTTTCTTATGTTCTCGTCACCATCACCTCCACCCCCTTTCTCCCCCTCCACCTCCTCCTTCCCCCCTCCTTCCTCCTCATCCTTCATTCCCCTCCCCCTCCTACTTCCCTCCTCCACCATCACCTTCATCACCCCCACCCCCTTCTTCCCCTCCTTCCTCCTACCTCCTCTACAGATATGACAATTCCCCCCCCCCCCACTTCTTGCTTCTTCAGATAAAGAACAAAATTCTCTCAGGGTCCTACGATAACACCCCCCCCCCCCCCCCGCAGATGGACGGAGGCATGGAGGTGCATCCCTTTGAGGCATATACACATGGTGAGTTAAAATGGCGTCAAAATTGCTCCAAGACTTCAGGTGTAAATAAATGCCCGTTCTCTCGTTTCCAATTACTGAGTGGAAAACATAACTGGGGATTTTTCTTTTTATTTTTTTGCGGGGTGAGGAGGGATAGGAGGGAAGATGGAAAAGGTGGGAAGGGAAGAGGGAAAGGGTGGGAAGGGAAGAGGGAAAGGAGGAGGAAAAGGTGGAGGGAAATGGGGAAGGGGTAATTGGTAATAATTTATTAATATTGCCACTTACAGCAGCTAGTTTATTGTGCACCCCATACTCATCCTGTGAGTGGTAGTGCAAAAGGATTACAGAGTAGAGTTCATGAAGGGTCAGTATAACTAACCCCAGTGGTCAGGATATTATGGCATTGAATGTTGCACAGTATTTCAAATAAATTCTGTTTAGTTCTATACATAAAGGGTAACTTATTCACACCTGCGTGAGTACAGGAGGGTGAGGCAGTATGTCTGGCCGTACACTTTGTTATTCACATTTGCGTGAGAGGTATTCAAGCACATTGTGTGTTTAGTTCTATACATGGGAACTGATATAGCTACTGAGTGCAAAAAAGAGGATAAAATCTCAATATATCGGCTATCTTGCCATTAGAGATTGAGTGTTCTGCCATTTCACACACAGTGTGCTTGGACCTGTCCCTAAAAGGTTCTATCTTCACACAGTCGAGGACGTAGTGTTCAAGTGTGTGGCCATATGTCTGGCCACACACTTTACATTTAGTCTTGTTCACATCTGCTTGAGGAACATACTGCCAGAGGCACTTATATCCTAACCTTAATCTAGTAGCTACAACATATTGTAATCTAGTGATCTTGTTACTTGCTCCATATACGTGTTTCACTTGATACATCTCATCATGGTAAACAATGGATCGACGAGTTGTTTGCACTTGTCTGCTTGCGTCAAATTCATCAATAATTTCCTTCCTAATTACAGTTTTAATGGCTCTTTTTGACACACCCAGATTGTATTCAACAGTGTCTTTGTTAGACGCGAGGGAAGGGACAAGGAAGGGGAGGGAGGAGAGGAAGGATATCCGCACATGATAGAAAAATATCACGAATAAGGACTTGGTATATTGTTCATCTTTGCTTTTCTTATTTAAAGTGAACCTAACCTAACCTAACCTAACCTAACCTAACCTAACCTAACCTCCACTCAACCTGGGAATGTCAAGAGTATACTTACCAGACCCAGCCCAGGGACACCCACACCCCCCCCCCCCCCCCCTGACAACAGCTGGATTGTCAGTCATCATTCACATACACCAGCTGACAACTGACACATGGCAGGGATGTGTCTTCTCTCCTCCTCCTCCTCCTCCTCTATCCTGTTCCTCTCCCACCTCCTTCTCTTTCTCATCTTTCGTCTCTTCTTTCCTTCACCCAATGTAATCTAATATTTCCTTCGTTCTATCTTAATATTTCTTTCAATTATTCTTTCAATTATTTTTAACATTAATTCACACAACCTATTTAAAATTTTATTCAATTACTCTTTTATTTTCACTTTATTTATGTTTTATTTTTATTAGTTATCTTTGTGGTATTTTAATTTTATTCTTATAATTATTAGCAGTGATCAATAAATAAATAAATAAATAAATAAATAAATAAGATATAGAACAGTGAAAATACTCTCTCTCTCTCTCTCTCTCTCTCTCTCTCTCTCTCTCTCTCTCTCTCTTTCATGCTTGTCTATATACACAACTAATTCACTAAATTCTCCATTCAACTAACTACCTGCTTCCCCTCATAGAAAACGGTGAGGGTAAACTATGCTATCCCACTGTTTGTCCACCAAGGTCAGTACACCAAGAAATTTGTTCACTAAGTCCCAAAGTCGTATATGATTTAAAACGATTTCCAACTTACCCTCTCGTTCTATTTAAGTTATCATTCCGAATAAAGTAATAGGGATAAACTATAGATATATGGAATTAATAACAAAAAATAACTAAAAATAATGAAATAACGCAAATAACGATAAATAACGTCAAATTACCTGTATTATAGTAAACACCTTTAGTGGCCCGCTGGCGGTCATAAACTGAACCATCATACGTTATTGTTTTAGTGTAACTGTTCCTACTGTATCAACGAGTGTGTTGTAAATAGCTGATGATCACTACATTCATACATGCTCCACCCCCACACACACTACACCCCCCACACACACTACACCCACACACACACACACACTACACTCACACACACACTACACCTCCATACACTCCACCCACACACACTCCACCCGACACACTTCACCTCCACATACCCCACCCCACACATTCCACCTCCACACACTCCACCCTTACACACTCCACCTACACACACTCATCACCTAACCAATTTAATGAGTCATCTAAATACCTGTTTCTCATTACCTGAGTTAACCAACCAATCACGAATTCCAATCCTCACTAATCTAACAATTACAAAGCCTAATTTTCCCCTAACACAAAAGTATAAAGTTACCTTTTTAACACGAGGAATGACACCACCACCTGTTTACCACCTGTCCACCACCTGCCTGTCCTGCGTCATTAATTATGTATGCGTGTCTGTGCATCTACATAAATGTTTTAATGACCCAAACTGCTAGGTAATTCAACAAGCTGCCAAACTCGTATATATAAAGGGTCACCCCCCCCCCCCCCCCAAGAAAAAAAAGCTATTACATTCAACTATTGGGTATTTGGGAATTCTTTTTGGATCACCCTGTATTATCTTTTTAGTGGGTGCAGTTGTCTTTTTGGATCACCCTGTATTATTCTGTATTGGTTGATTTTGTTTGTATTTTGTAACGTTGGTGTTGGTGTAACGTTTCTGTACCTGTGTAATTCACTCAGTCACCACAGACAAGCTTAGGTTTGTCTCATGTAAGCTTAAGAAGGTCCATATTACAGGGATACAGTATATTGTATTCTCTCGGTCAGTGTGTGAGTCAGTCAGTCAGTCAATGAGTTAGTTAAACAGTGAAGTATAGATCTGTAGACTCAGTTAAAACAGGAGTCAGTGTGTGAGAGAGAGTGGGTCAGTCAGTCAGTCAATCAATGAGTTAGTCAGTCAGTAAAGCATACATCTGTAGACTCAGTTAAAACAGGAAGTTAACTGAAGCAAGTGTGGGCGTTGATGGGGTGAGGGCGGCCCCCATCAACACTCTGTTTACATTCTCTATTCGACTCCTAGTTCACAGGTCCACCGCCAGATGGTGTCAGTACTACATAAACAAATCTCCCGCCAGATGGGGTTGTAGTTCACAGGTCCACCGCCAGATGGTGTCAGTACTACATAAACAAATCTCCCGCCAGATGGGGTTGTAGTTCACAGGTCAGCCGCCAGATGGTGTCAGTACTACATAAACAAATCTCCCGCCAGATGGGGTTGTAGTTCACAGGTCAGCCGCCAGATGTGTATTGCGGTTCACAGGTCAGCCGCAAGACTTGACTAGTGACCTATAGATAACACGTTAACTACCAGGAGGACTTGTACTGTACCTGGAAGATCTAATACGTGTTACTTCAAGGAGAGAGAGAGAGAGAGAGAGAGAGTACTCCAATCAACCACAAAATCACGAGTTTTTTTCCTACACCAAGAGTCAATAACGGCCACACACACACACACACACACACACACACAACCATCGTTTCCTCTCCTTAATCACCCGATACATTAATTACACTCTATAACAAAGTGAGAGGTTGGCAAACACTTGGATTAGGGATTCAATTACAGGATTACAGTATTAAAGGGATTTTGTAAGCGTGTGTGTAATCCAGTGGATGTAAACTCTGTAATCATGTGTGTGTGTGTGTGTGTGTGTGTATGTGTTTGTGTGTAAGAGTATATATTATATCCACATATATATACGTGTGTGTTCATGTTAATGTACAGCATGTATGTACGTATCTGAACGCAGAGGTGTGTGTGTGTGTATGTGCTTATTATGCCACGTTCTCCGGCGCCGTTCAAAAGGCACCAGAAGTACCCTGTTATGACGTTCTCCCCCTGCCTCCATTATGCCTAAGCGGTGTTCCTGAGAGCGTATAAGCATTCTTCCACCTGTGCTCTAGGTTAGGGTAGGTTAGGTTAGGTTAGGTTAGATTGGGTTGGGTTGGGTTAGGTTAGGTTAGGTTGGGTTGGGTTGGGTTGGGTTGGGTTTCCTTCCCATACCATGAAAAAAGAGACCATCGACCAACCACAGTTCAATATATATCGAACACAAATTTTGATCGGCTAAAAGAAAATATTAATGTATAATCACAAACCTAAAAGACACAAACCTCCTAAAATATGAAAAAAAAAACTAAACATTTCTATTAAGTTGTGTTTATCGTTTCTCTTCAACTTCACCCCTTTAAACAGATCACAAGACGAGATTTTCTTTATCAAAACCTTCACTACTAAACCAAGTCTTGTGTGTGTGTGTGTTATTATTTTCTTGTCTTTTTTGTTTTGTTTTTGTTGTTTACTTCCGAGGATGTGAAGGATTATTCGTGTCTCCTTCACTAACAATTTACTACAAGACCAGACATCAGAGGTAGGAGATCACCACACCTGCCTTAACACACAAGTAAGGCAACTGTCTCACCGTAACTCTCCCTGACACATATTCTTAAACACAAGTCACCCTACAACTGCCTCAACACACCTGTCTAGCATCTGTCTACTCCTAACACCGAGCGACGCCAAAGAAACATCTTGTTTACAACAGTAACACATCGCGAGGGACCTGAACGTATTATTCTTTCGTTAAAAAAAAATGTTGGCTAGTGACAGTTTTCAATACAACTCACTATTTCAACCTTAAGTTTAATGTCCTTCTTGGCATAGATGAGATACCTTCAGTAATGTCTTTACACTTGTAGATGTCGCTTTAGACGGGATCATATACAACCACAGCACAAAGAGGCGACAAAACAAGGCGACCATAGACTCTACCTCAGTTACCCATCAACCCAACACAGTTTTCTCTGATGACCACTAGAATATGACCGTAAGCGATGTAAACATTTATATCATTCGTAAACTATAATTTATACCACACACAACAAACAACAAAGATAATATCCTCCTCCCCAACACACGCTAAAACAACTAGTGTACACAACAGGCGCCAACAAACACACGAAACGTCGGTAAAAAGATAAACACAAATCAGACCTTAGTTACGATACCATGGCGGGAGGCGGGAGTCTCTTATTTACCGTCCGTACTTAACACCATCACGAGTGCTGACAAGAATTATAGGGATTAGCAGACGCTCGTAGTTCTCCCACACGGCGGCTCTACTTTGTCATTAGTTGTATATTTAAGACCATTTCAACACGAGTATAGTGGGCCGGCTGGGAGGGCAGAGGAGGAGGTGGGAGGAAGGTATTATTGCACTTTACTTCAGTCTGGGATCACAGTTCTCCCGTTTTTTGTGAATTGTGTTGACGTCTGCGTGTGGACCAATGTCTCAATAAATAAAGACATTACCCACACACAAAAAAAAATCCTCTATGTCTGTATCACTGAATTAGACATGTTATTTTGTCCCAGTATGTCTACGCTTCTACCATATTGTGTTAATTTCCTGTCTCTTGATTCGGATTATTTTTGTTTTCATTCATTTATAAACTTCCTATTGTTTACGTCCCTCAGTTAAGCAGGGGGATGGGTACTTGGGAAGGGGGAATGGGGTGAGGGGGTAGGTAAATAGCGAAGGAGGGGAGGGGGAGAAGGGAGGGGAGGAGCAGGTGAGAGAGTTAAAGAAGTAGAGAAGAAGGGAGAAGGAGAAGGAAAAGGGGGGTCAGGAGGAGAGAAGTGAGAAGGGGGGGGAGGGGGGATATATTGAACTGTGGCTGTCTGTGTGTACATTTGTCTGTTTGTCCTTCCTTCCTTCTTTCCACGCACGCACACACACACACACACACACACACACACACACCAATAATTTAACCCTATCTAGTTCTATATATTAAATTACTCACTGGAAAAGTCCACTCATCGGGGGTAACATTTTCGATATACCTAAAAATACTGTGACGACATTCTATCACCCGACACACATCATTTCTATACAAGTGTGGCATTTTCGGGGGCATTTTCGGGGGGGGGCATTGTTGGGGGGCATTTTGGGGCATTAAGAGTGAAAATATTTTGTTGAGGCATTTATCATCTACTATTTATTTGAAGTTATTAATAAATTCTGGGTTTTTTTCTACACTAACATTGTAAGTATTTATGACGTTATACATATTTATACACTGGTGGAATTATGTTAAAATTCGTCACATTTAAATACTCCCTAGATTAATTTATTGGTTACTATAAATGATAAAACATTCAACATTTTCCCCCCGATTCAACATTTTCCCCAGATTCAACATTTCCAAAATAATTCACAACATTTCAGCGTTATCTCCAACCATTTACTTACGGTTATATTATAAAAGTACAACATTACCAACATTTATTAACGGGGTCAGAACATTTTTAACATCACAGTCTCGATGTTCAACGAAACTTTAGCTTAACGAGGGGACGAAATCACCGAGTATTAACGGTAAAATAATTAACGCCTGTGTTTGTTGAGTTAGTTGACTGTTTAATGTATTTGTTGATAATTTATATGAATCATGAGAGAAAGGTTTTTTTTATTGTGTTAAATTGGTTATTCGTTTGGAGTAATTTTAACGTTGTGTTAATTTATACATATTTAACGTATTTATGTTAAAGTGTCTATATGTAAGGAATCCTTTGTTAATTTATCTCTATTTTAACATGGCCGGTGTTAATATGACTATATTTGACTTACCCTATGCTAATTTATCCATATATAAGTTAAATTAACCTACTCTATCCAGGGGCGTCTTTTGGGGGTGCTGGGGGGGGGGGGGGAGGGCACTGGCCCCCCCAAGACCTGGCTTGCCCCTCCCAAGGGCTGTCTTGCTCTCCAAGGAAAATTGTAATTATATTCCTTTTTCATTTAGACGAATTTGGATTTGGTGAGAACATCTCAATGGTATTTTTACTATGCATAATTAAACAAAATCATAAGTATTCATCTATTTTCATCGTTCCCACTGATTACCATTTATAAACTGAATAGCAGCAAGAAATAAGTCATACTGCCAGCAGCCACACGGTCCACACCGGTCAGATGCAAATTGAGAATATAAAACGTGTTGGGACGTGTTCCGTCTGTTACAGCACCACCCGGCGGCACCACGGTGGAGCAGGCTTTTGACCCCTACTCTCCCCGTGTAATGGTCTTGACCCCCTTAGCAAAATCTGAAATGACGCCCCTGACCCTATCCTAAGCAATCCTAGTAAACCTTAAACTATCTTAACCTAACCTTATTAATTAACCGTATGTTAACCTAACCTAATCTAACCTACACTTCTTGTTGATTCCGTGAGAGAGAGAGAGAGAGAGAGAGAGAGAGAGAGAGAGAGAGAGAGAGAGGTGTGATGAAATAACCATTATGCACACAAGGTCAACAGGAAAAACTGAAGCATTAAAAATAAACGCGGCAGAATTTTAAGCACGACACAGGGTAAAACTGAAGGTCAAACGGGCCCCAGTTCTCACCTAAGCGGCTCCAGTCCAATTAGACCCCAGTCCCAACAGACCCGTCAAAATAGGCCCTAACCTAACCAAACCCCCTCAGGTAACGTTAAGGTAAAGTTTAATCATTAAGTCAAATAAACTATGGCGT
>CAUDMG010001248.1:850000-870000 GCA_958450375.1 Homarus gammarus | reverse complement strand
ATACCTGTAGCCGTACCTGTATACCTGTTGCTGTACCTGTATACCTGTATCTTTACCTGTAACCTGCACCTATAACCTGTATACCTGTAATTTCTGAATGGTGAGACATAATGATCACACACACACACACACATCAGGTAAGGAGTGAGTCCCGTAGTCCAGGATGAGGCAACACCAACCCTGAAACACTACACGAGCATCCGACCAGCGCCGCCCACCCGCCCGCCCGCCTCAGTAACACAATCACCTCCCACACATGACGTAAGGTCCGCAATGCTATTTTGAGTAGTGGCATTACTTACTCTCTCTCTCTCTCCTCTCTCTCTCTCTCTCTCTCTCTCTCTCTGGTGTACTATGTAAGAAAATTTATGGGCTCAGTCTCGCTCTAGTAGCCCCGTGGTGCGCGCGCGTGTGTGTGTGTGTGTGTGTGTGTGTGTGTGTGTGTGTGCGCGCGCGCGCGTGTGTGTGTGTGTGTGTGTGTGTGTGTGTGTGTAAAGACGCTTCTGATATTACACACACACACACACACACACACACACACACGACTGGTGAAGTGCCCACATGACTTGCAGGAAGTGTACATGACTGCCAGTGTACACATCTCCGTATACATAGAATGGCATCGTATGAACATAGATCTCTACACCCAGGACTGGCTTCATGTGTACATATCCCTCCACACATCTCGTGAACACATCTCTCGATACACACATGTCTATTATCATGTGCATATCCCCACACCCAGGGCATGTAGGCACCATGTACGCATCTCTCCTCACGTGACTAATAAAGCTTACACCACTGTACAGAGGTGAGGGAGGTCGAGTGCCGTGAGTACAGAGGGAGAGAGGGAGAGAGGGAGAAGGAGGGAGAGAGGGAGGGTCGCATGGGAGGAAGAAAGGATTACAAGAAAGGGAGAGAGGGTGCATAGGAGGAAGGAAGACTGCATGGGAGGGAGGAAGAGTGCATGGGAAGGAGGGAGTGCCAACTACCAGTGCCATCAAGTGCCAAGTGGCCGTGGCAAGGTCAGTACCACAGCCATCAGTGTTGTCTAGTGCGGTGCTTTTCTGTGGCTTTCATCTACCTCAGTGACCAATAATAATAATAATAATAATAATAATAATAATAATAATAATAATAATAATAATAACCCCAGCACCATTTTCATCTTTTGAACATTTACAAAAAAGTGTTTAAATATTCACCAAAAATATTCCCTTTATTTTTTTACTTTTCTTTTATATGAAGTAAAGGGGAGAGGGGGGGGACACTCCTTGGCACCGTCTTAAGAGTGCGTGAAATATGTTCCCCTCAACATTCCCTGAATATGGGGTGTTGAAGTTGGTTCTCTGGGTTCTACCACTGGCCTTAAGTACCCCTTCCCCTCTAACCCCTTCCCCTCACTGACTGAACCAACCCTTCCCCTCACTGACTGAACCAACCCTTCCCCTCACTGACTGAAACAGCACCCCCCCTTCCTCTCAACGTCTAATTCCCCTCTTCCTATTCCCAGTAGTGTAACCCCTCCCCACACTTGTCTTCAATACCCATGGTTAACACAGCCCAAGGAGAGAGGGGATATATGGGAGGGTGAGTGGGGGGTGAGTGGGGATGGGGTGTGAATTGGAGTGAGTGGAGGGGGTGAGTGACGGAAGGGGGGGGGGGGGAGAAGTCTACCCCAAAAAACAATGTGTTCCTGACCCCCCTCCCCCTGTGAGAATACCCCCCTCCCCTCACCCCCCTCCTCCCAAGGGTCTTCACACCCCTCCTCCCTCCCCCTCTCTCTTTCTCCTCTCCCAAGGGTTTCCTTCCCTTCTTCATGCCTCCCTGACACACACACACACACACACACACACACACACACACACACACACACACACACACACACATACACACACACTAAAATATTCAATACAAAACATTTTTATTTCACGACAAAAATAAAGATGTTTTTATATAAGAAAATAATCCCCTGCAGAGGAGCGGGTGATTTAAGCTATACATACGTGAGATTGATACAGGATTACCGGATTAATACACCCCAAAAAATCACAAGTGCAATACCGATGGAGTGGATTACATCTATATAGGATTACTGGATTACTATACTCCCAAAATTAATCTGGAAATACCATATGTTGTGGATTAAATTTACGTAGGATTAACCGGATTTTACACACATAGATTACCGTTTCCTCTAATGAACCGGATTTAACACACAGATTACAGTTACCCAGGATTAACCGGATTTAACACACTTAGATTACAGTTAATTAGGATTAACCGGATTTTAACACCGATAGAAAATTACTACAAACATCATAAGAATGGATTAAATCCCAACTGAATATATATCATTATTAATCCTCTTTGGCTAAATCCCCATCCCTATATAAAGAAGAAAATCCCACAGAAAATCGACAGGTGAAGGAAAATCCCACAAAAAATCCCACAGAAAATCGACAGGTGACGGAAAATCCCACAAAAATTCCCACAGAAAATCGACAGGTGTCATTATTACGTCTGAAACACCCCCCTCCCCTCCCCTCCCCTCCCCTCACTCTCTCTCACGGGTGTACGAAGAACTCCCCTTAAATCAAAGTCAGGTAAGCGCCAGGTACTTTAAATCAACGCCAGGTAAACGCCAGGTAAAGGCCATGTACTTTGAATTAACGCGAGGTACTTTAAATCAACGCCAGGTAAACGCCAGGCATTCAAATCAACGTCAGGTAAACGCCAGGCATTCAAATCAACGTCAGGTAATTTCGAGGCAGCGTTCACTCATTAGATACACAAACAATTCGTCCTGTGACTCATACACCCTGGCGTAATGACTGTTTTCACTCTATGTGCGTATGTATGTTTGTGTCACTCGTGTAATATGTACTACACACACACACACACACACACACACACACACACAGTTTCTGCACAAATACACCTGCAAGCACGTGTAATACATATACGCATTGTTTGTGTACATACCTACCTGCACAAACACGTCTTGCGTAAGTGTATATTTTTATGTAAATTGCGTATATCTTACGAAGGGAAACATATTTTGATTGTTATTGTAAACACGTGTTGGTTGGTGGGCAGGACAGTGGTGGTGATAATGAGTCATTACCACATTATAATGGTGATGATTATTGTGAAGTGAAATTAATTTAGTTTTTTTTATTAAGTGACCCATTTTGGCATGAAATTAAATTATTTATCCTGTGACAGATTTAGCCACAGTCGGTGTTGGTTTCGCTGTCGATGTGAGTGGATCAACGGCACGGATCACTGACACACGGATCAGCTGGCGTGTATTACTAACACGGATCAGTTGACGCGGATCATGAAAATGGATCAGTGACATGGATCAGCTCCACAGGACCATCAGGCGTATATCACTCCGCGTAAAGACCACAGGTGTGTACAACTGTCTTGCACGTGTGGGACAGGTGAGGCAAGGGGCGAGGGTGGGGGAAAGAGGATAGAGATATGTGATGTATTCTCTCTCTCTCTCTCTCTCTCTCTCTCTCTCTCTCTCTCTCTCTCTCTCATCCACAAAGTCAACATAATTATAAAAAAAGTTTCCAATCTCAGGGAAAGTTGTTGAAAGAGAATTTACATGAGGACACACACACACACACACACACACACACACACACACACACACACACACACACACTTCTTCTACTAATTCATATCTGAGGGTTGGCGACCACAGCCATCCACTCTACAATATTTTCGGCTTTTAAGGAAAGAGGTGTCAGGGGGAAGGAGGAGGAAGCAGAAGGCGGCAAGCAGGGACAGATAAAGGAAGCAGGAAGCAGTAGCGGGAAGCAGAAGGAGTACAAAGGTTGCTGGCTACAGGTACTGAATAGTAAGTAAATTATTTCTATGTCATTATTAACTTATTACGATTCTGTGGCACCTTCCTCCCCCCCCCCCCCCGCCCCCATGTCCCTTCCTCCCACCCTCCCTTTCTTCCTCCCAGATACAACCCTTCAACACGGGGACTCTCTCACACGGCAAAACCCTCACCACTCACCCTCACCACTCAACCTCACCACTCACCCACACCACTCACCACTCACCCTCACCACTCACCCACACCACTCACCACTCACCCTCACCAATCACCCTCACCACTCACCACTCACCACTCACCCACACCACTCACCCACACCACTCACCCTCACCAATCACCCATATCGTCAATTAAAGCGAGACTCAAAGTACTGTTGGTGTTAAAAAAAAAAAAAAAAAAAAAAAAAAACAGAGTCCAATATATTTGTGGCAGCTGTTGGCCGGATCTGTGAGGGGCTGTGGGAAAGGAAAGGGAAGCCTGGTGGGAAGGGTGAGACAGGAGAAGGGATGGTTGTGGTACTGTAGGGATTTAGAATAGGGTATCCTATGGTCCTACCAAAACTACCACCATCACCACAATTACCACCATCACCACCACTACCACCATCACCAAAACTACCACCATCACCACAATTTCCACTACTACCACCATCACCACAACTACCGCCATCACCACCACTACCACCATCACCAAAACTATCACCATCACCACCACTACCACCATCACCACCACTACCACCATCACCAAAACTACCACCATCACCACAATTACCACTACTACCACCATCACCACCACTACCACCATCACCAAAACTACCACCATCACCACCACGACCACAATTACCACTACTACCACCATCACCAAAACTACCACCATCACCACAACTACCACCATCACCACAACTACCACCTACTGTTCCTGAGGAGCTTCACAACTCATCAGTGATATTCTTCAAGGGTTAACTTTAGAAGACAGAGTTAACAAGTGAATAATGCTCTGCTGCCATACCGGAAACCATCCCACGTTCCTATACCGGGGGTTATACTGGGGTCAAGAGCTTTGTTATACCGGGATGAGGCACTTGGTTATACCGGGATTGTCAATATATCGGGGCCTAATGTGATCCACCCATTTTTGTGTGGGTGAGGCATACACACACACACACACACACACACACACACACACACACACACACACACACCACCCTTCACATCCACATCCCCCTACACCCATCTCCCCCCCACACCCATCTACCCCCCACACCCATCTACCCCCCACACACCCCCCACACCCCACCCCCCCCACCCCCCACATAACTCTGAAATGAGAAATTGTGGGTCTCATAAAGTTTAAGACTTAAATTAACAGTAGTAGTTTATATCAGCACCAAAACGAAGGATTATAAGGAACTTCTTCTTCCGAGGTAATTATAAGTTTAGCTGTGTGTGTGTGTGTGTGTGTGTGTGTGTGTGTGTGTGTGTGTGTGTGTGTGTGTGTGTTTCTCCTTCGTTATCTCCTCCCAAACATCAATTTCCTCGCCATTATTACAACCTTCCTTGATCTTACACCCTCCCCTCCTCCTCATCCCTACTAACACCCTCCGCCCTCTCCTTACACCACCCACCCCCCTACTAACACCCTCCGCCCTCTCCTTACACCACCCACCCCCCTACTAACACCCTCCGCCCTCTCCTTACACCCTAAAAGCTTTCCTCTGTCACCTCAACCACCACACCTTCTTCAGCAGTCATTCACTCTGGCGACAAAGTTTTCCAAGTGGCGCCCTCAGGAACAGCTGTACAGTGGGTCGTGGCGTTAGGTTAGGTTAGGTTAAGTGAGACTAGATAATTCACCTCGATATTCAGGGAGATTTAGGGAAGAAGTGAGGAGGTTGTGGTGGGTTTGGAGTTGAGGGTTGGTGGATGGGTTAGGTTATTTAGGGTGCTGTGGGGTAGAAGTTGGGGGACTGTAGGGGGGGGAGAACCTAGGGTGCTGTGGGGGAAGAACTTGGGAATGACAAGGAGAAAACTTGGGGGAGATCTGGGGAAATTCTGATATTCACAAAATAAAAAAAAAACAATAAATAAATAAAAAAAAATGTGATACAAATATTTGAGAATAACGAGACATGGGGTGGAAGTGAAGGAAATGTGGGAGGAAAATACCCATGAACCATCGGAGCTGAGACAGAAGGAAATTATAAACTCTGGAAACAAAAGACGCTGGAAACAATAGACTTTGGAACCTTGATGTCAGCAACCCAGGGATCAGATTCCATAATACCAAGAATAAGACGGACGATCGTCATTTTTTTTTCGGATTACTTCAACATTCGACCTCCTAGTTTACTTCGCCCTGAAAGAGAGAGAGAGAGAGAGAGAGAGAGAGAGAGAGAGAGAGAGAGAGAGAGAGAGAGAGACCCAAATATTCGCCTTAAATATATACACAGTTGACCCAATAAACAGTGTATTATTAAAACCCGCTTGGCTCTATAATATTCTGGGGCTCGTGAATTATTTCTCACTATTTACCTTACGACGATAATGTTTTTACCTTCCGTTCGTAACCCTTCCATTAGTCATCCTTCCATTCGTTATCTTTCCATTCGTGACCCTTTCATTCATCAGCCTACTGCACCATCCTCGTCATCGCCACCTCCTACCACCGGCAGTCCCCCGCCCACTTTGCTCAGTCCGCCACTACAACCAAATTCAGCCCATAAGAGCCCACACTAATAGATATAAGAACAGCACCATCCCATATATTGTTAAAATAATAAACAACTCCTGATTTATGTACTGTACAGCCCTGTAAATGTATTCAACGCATATCATTAAGTCTAAATCACATGTAAGTTTGTATATTTTCAGCCACCAGTTGCAACTCTATTAATAAACCGTTTATTATAATTATTATCATTATTATTATTATTATTATTAATATTATTACTCACACCCCTTCAGTGCACAAGGAGGCTGCCTGGCTGACACTATACATGATCACATTCACTTACTTAATTGTAGTGGTGGAGGTAGTTAAGACGATGGTGGTGCTAGTGGGTGTCAGTTTGTACTAGTGGATGTCAGTGGGTGCTAATGGGTGTCAGTGGGTGCTAGTGGGTGTCAGTGGGTGCTAGTGGGTGTCAGTGGGTGCTAGTGGGTGTCAGTGGGTGTTGTGGTTTAACCGTCAACACAACGATATATTCTACCAAGGTTCGTGTCCCATCATTCCTTATTCTTCCGCCTGGTAATCGATTGGTAATGTCTGGCTGTCTGTCCTAGCCTATAGTTGTCGGGCCACGCGAGGAGGAAGAGGAGGAAATATGGAAGACATAGAATAAGAGGCGGGTGAGGAGGAGGATGGAAAGGAAAGACGGAATACATAAAGGAGGAGGAGGAGAGACGGAAGAGGAGGGGGGGGGGGAGAAGAGGTGAAGGAGGAGGAGGAGACAATCCCTATGGAGTGGTCCTCGTCGCTGGTGTCGTACATCTACCAGGCGGTTTGTCACCCCCCTAACCTCCCCCCTCCCTCCCCCCTCTCCTCTCCCCTCCCTTACTTCTGTTCACCTCTACGCACGGCTTGACATGGCAGTGGCACATTCTGAAACCATGACATGACAGCGTCTATGACAACCCCTCATAGTAGGAAGGGAGGAGGGGGTGGAGGGGGTCACCTGTTACAAGACCCAGCCGTGACAAGGTGTAACCAGCTTAGTACAAATAACGCCACCCATCAACTCCCCAACAAGGCCAAGGGATCGAACTCACGTCCCTTAGGTTGGGTACTGAAGGCATTAACAGGTGAGCGACGGTGTCATTATTTCCTCACGCTAACAAATTTCCCTGTCCCCTGTCGCTACCCTTCAGCCCCTTCTGCTGCTTCGTCTACCGGAAAAAAAATGGCCGCTGTTCCCTCGGCTCATTAACATAAATAAGACCACGCCTCGCCCCCCTTGACTGTCGACCCGGAGAGGCGTGGGTCTAGTCAGGTGAGGAACTGGATAAGTCAAGCCAGGAGAAGCGTGGGTCAGGTCAGGTCAGATGAGGAGAAGAACCAATTAGGTCATTTGACACACTATAACTAACACCAATAAGGCACTTGACAATACCCTTTCAACTATGACACCAACAAGGCCCTTGATAAAACCCTTTATACAATGACACCAACAAGGCCCTTGATAAAACCCTTTATACAATGACACCAACAAGGCACTTGACAACACCCTTTAAAACTATGACACCAACAAGGCCCTTGACAACACCCTTTAAAACTATGACACCAACAAGGCCCTTGACAACACCCTTTAAAACTATGACACCAACAAGGCCCTTGAGACATCTCTAACACACTACACAAGAATCGTCTTCTCTTCCCCCAATAACGAGAAAGCGATAAAAAAAACACCTGGATATTTTTGGAGACCTTGGATCCCACCGCGTCAGAGAGCCCTGAGGTAACAACCCAATAAAAAAAGTTAGGGGAAGCTGTGAGAGAAAACAAGGCTCAAAATACTCGCTTTGGCTCCACAAATTGTGTTATTGGAAATTGGTAAACAAAATCACTCGTGTTTGGATCGCTTTAAACACACACACACACACACACACACACACACACACTTAAGTGACAAAGTTCTCACAGGTAAGTCGCTCGTAAGATGATCGTGGTTAAGTCACTTAAGTTTCTCATTTTCTCTCCATTTTCTAAGAGGAGATCACAAGAATTTGATCAGGAAAAGTTAGTACGCCACCTGCCCTCACCTGTACGCCACCAGCCCTCACCTGTACGTCACCAGCCCTCACCTGTACGCCACCAGCCCTCACCTGTACGCCACCAGCCCTCACCTGTACGTCACCAGCCCTCACCTGTACGTCACCAGCCCTCACCTGTACGCCACCAGCCTTCACCTGTACGCCACCAGCTCTCACCTGTACGTCACCAGCCCTCACCTGTACGCCACCAGCCCTCACCTGTACGCCACCAGCCCTCACCTGTACGCCACCAGCTCTCACCTGTACGCCATCAGCCCTCACCTTTATGTTAGACAATTAGCCCTACCGCCCAGCTCTACGGAGGATTACCACCTACTATTTCCACTGGTTTATTTGATGTTTTCCAACTGGGACGCGCGACTGGTATGGGCGGCATCCCAACACCTCGGGAACGACGCGTCGCCCTGTGCTGTAGAGCCGACCAGTGTTGAGCAATGGTCTCGAGACTTGGGTAATGTTGTAAGATAATATTAACAAAGAATAAGACGAAATAACTCTATGTTAACAAAAAGTAGACTAAATAAACCCAGTGTTAACAAAAAGTATAAAAAAATAAACCCAATGTTAACAAAAAGTATAAAAAAATAAACCATATCATAACAAAAACAACACAATGAAAATAAACCCTCCCCAGCTGTGTTAACAATAGGAAAAAAAAATAAATAAACCCGGTGTTAAAGTATTTCTCAAGAGGCTTCACACAAAGGCTTCACCTGTTATCCCAGAGCTCCTCTAAACGGATCCTCGTCTCTCTCTCTCCAATCACAAATCGTGTCCGCCATCGTCCCCAGACAAACATACCTACAATAACACATATTACTGTTGGTTAGGTTAGGTTGGGTTATGATACACGAGAGCTTAATAGGTTAGGTTAGGTTAGGTTAGGTTAGGTTAGGTTAGTGTGGCCTTAAAAGTTGTCCACCGTCGACTGCCATTTCATACCCGTCGTCTCGTCTATAGTTAGATCTGTATGTATGGGTGTGGCTGCGGGTGTTGGAATGGTAGCAGGGATGGATGTGGGTGTGGGAAAGTGCGGGAGTATGGGAGTAACAGCTGCGGCAGGGTGGGTGCGGGTGTGGGAAAGTGCGGCAGGGTGCGGGTATTGGAAGGTGCGGCAGGATGCGGGTATTGGAAGGTGCGGCAGGGTAGGGCTGTGGGAAGATGTAGTGATTCCAAAAGGGCAGAATGGGCAGGGAATACATATCTGGGCATCTGTGCGGCAGAATGTGGGGCAGGGTGCGGGAGGGTGCGGGAGGGTGCGGCTCTGGTACAACAGATGGAGGTCCCGACATTTTTCTCCTCTTGTAATGGAGTAATTTGCGAGTGCCACTAGGATGGTGCCAGAGAGGGCCACCTGAGGCACCCAGACCAGCTGTTGGCATTCTTACCCCATGATAATTACTGTAATGTATTTTGTACCTATAATTCGTTCTTGTAATTATACTTATGACTGAATTATACGACAATGACTGTATGATACTATTACGAGGGAATAATTGTCTCTGTAATCTGAACTTAAATCTGGACCTGTTTTCAGATTTCTGGCTACAGGAGTAAGTCTTAAATCGTTGAGTTTCTTACATGTATGTATGTATGTATGTATGTCTTTACGAGCTTCCGAACACACACACACACACACACACACACACACACACACACACACACACACACACACCAGTCGATCGAGTATAAATCTCTGAACTTAATTAAAAGGATATTATAAGGAATCTCATAACGTGTTAGAACCACCCACCCGCCCACCCGCCCACCCACCCGGATCAAGACGCTGTAGTAATGGGCGGCGATACATCCTTCACTAATTCCCTCTCTTCTCTCCCTTCTATCTATCTACCTCCTTCCTTCCTTCCTTCCTTCCTTGACTCTCTTCCCTCCCCCCCCCCACTCCTACTCACCTCCCTCACCCTCTCTCCCCCCTCACTAATTTATTGCCTCTGTATTTGCATTTATATCTAACACGAAGATTCAGAGAGGGAAGGTGTGTGTGTGTGTGTGTGTGTGTGTGTGTGTGTGTGTGTGTGTGTGTGTGGTTGGGGATGGTGTGAATTAGGATATATTAGAAGTGTGGATGAGAGTGGAGTGGGCGTGTGGATGCAAGGGCGTGTGGATAGGTGTGGGTGTGGTAAAAGTGTTATCCAATAAAAAATAATAAAATTGTTGGAAAAGTTTATCAAGAGGAAACATCCCGCCGAACATGTAGTGAGATTTTTTACCTGGAAGACTTGAAGAATTTAACACACACACACACACACACACACACACACACACACACACACACACACGCTGAATTACCTTCTATTAGCAGTCTCTTTACGAATCCTCTTAGAAATCACAAACCCAGCCATACACCGTTTCTAATCTACCCCTAGCTAGCCCAGAGTGGCCCTAGCTGGCCCTGATTGGCCCTGACTGGTCCTGGCTGGCCCCGAGCGGTCCTGGTTAGTAAATAAATCCTCCCCTCGCAAATTAGTTCGAAAATTACAAGGGAGTGCCAATGGGTGCCACCGAGTTACTTAGCATGCCAGTCATCGGTAAGTAACAGGTCCTGGTGCCTAATATAGGGTAGGGAGAGCCAATGTTGGCACCTAGTAACAACAAGTGCACGCGATGGCACTATTGAGGCCCTGGCATTGTTTTGTGTAGTGGCAATATTCTATGTACTGTACTGGCACCGTTCCATTTGCTGATACTATTCCACCTACTGGCAGTGTTATAAGTACTGGCACCATTATGTGTACTGGCACTGTCCTAAGTATTGACACTCTTCCATGTACTGATACTGGAAGTTGTAAGAGATGCCACCGTAAGTCTTGGCACTGTTCTAACTACTGGTATACATCTAGTGACCGGTGCTTCTTCCCCAATAACTTACTAAAAGAACTAACTTGGTTACTAGAGACGCTAATTTTGTTAGCTGGGGACGTCACATTGGTTGCTACGGACGCCTGCTATGGACGCCTCTCTCTCTCTCTCTCTCTCTCTCTCTCTCTCTCTCTCTCTCTCTGATCACATCAATAAGACCTGAACACCACTTAAAAGGTATCTGATAGTCAATACACAGGTTCAAATATCACCTTCCAGTTATCCCGTGATACCCCGGACCTCGGATAGATAATGCGGTTGGTAGTTTTTACGGTAAAGAGAGTGTGGTTAACCGCAGCACACTGACCGCAAGGCGTTGTCCATTCCCCCCCCCCCCCCCAACCGCAAACACCGCTCACGTTACTTTGTTTGTCTATGTATGGGGGGGGGGGGGGTGAGGAAGGAAGAGAGGGAAAGGGAAGGAAGGAAGGGTTTGGGAGGGAGGAAGAGAGAGAGTCAGAGAGAAGGAAGAGAGGAAAAGAGGAAGGGAGATAGGAAGAGAGTTAGTGAGGAAGGAAGAGATGAAGGGAGGAAGGAAGAAATGAAGGAAGGAAGGAAGAGAGGAAGGGGGTGGGGAAGAAAGTCAGTGAGGAAGAAAGTCAGGGAGGAAGGGGGAGGAAGGGAGTCAAGGAAGGGAAGGGAGTGAGAAACAGAGTCAAGGAAGGAAGGGAGGAAGTAAGAGAGTCAAGGAAGGAAGGGAGGAAGTAAGAGAGTCAGGGAGGAAGGGAGAGAGGGAGGAAGAGAGTCAGGGAGGAAGAGGTGGAAGAAGAGACTGAGGGAGGAAGGCAGCTCCAATAGGCCGTGTGTGTTGGCATCAATTGTAAACAAAAACCCTAAAGTTGTGTTGTTTACAGAGTGACGGAAGGAAGGAAGGAAGGAAGGAAGGAAGGAAGGAAGGAAGGAAGGAAGGAAGGAACACACGCTTCACAACACACTTCCCCTCCCTACCTACCTACACACACACACACACACACACACACACACACACAGGGAGGCTGCATCACGCGGATAAATGAATTAGTAATGTAATCACTCCCTCGCTCTACCCTCTTCTCCCTACGGCCCCCCCTCCCCTCCTCATATATCTCTCCCCTTTCCTCTCTTTCTCTCCCTTCCCTGGTACTTTCTCCCTTTCTCTGTCCTCCTCTTATTTTACTAACTTCTCTCATATAATCCCAATTCTTCTCTCTCTCTCTCTCTCTCTATCTCTCTCTTTTCTCTAATCCTCATTCTCTCTCCCCTTTATTCCTCGTTCTCAAATTTTCTTCATTATTACTCCTTCCTCTCCTTCCCTCCCTCGTCCTACCTCATCTCCCTCCCTCTTCCTCTCCCTCACACCCTCCCCTCACCTCACTCTTCCTCTCTCTCTCTCTCTCTCTTATCACCACCTCTTCCTCCTCCCACATTCTCCTTTAACCCTCCATCCCCACCTCCCCCCTCACGACCTACACCCCTTCCCCCCTCACGACCTACATCCCTTCCCCTTCGCGACCTACACTCCCCCTCCTCCTCACAACCTACACTACCCCTCCCCCTCCCCCTCCCCCTCACGGCCTACACCCTCTACCCCTCACCTGGACGACCTACATTCCCCCTCCTCCTCACAACCTACACTACCTCTCCCTCTCCCGACCTACACTCCCACCCCTCCTCACGACCTACACTCCCCCTCCTCCTCACAACCTACACTACCTCTCCCCCTCCTCCTCACAACCTACACTACCCCTCCCCCTCCCCCTCCCCCCTCACGGCCTACACCCTCTACCCCTCACCTGCACGACCCGGAAGCTGCCATGGTAAGGTTAACCTGTCACCCAACAAGTTCTATTACTATACCGGCAGTTCTTCTCTCTCCCTCTCTCTCGATCTCTCCGTCTCTCTCCCTCTCTCTCTTTCTTTCTTCATATATCTCTCTCTAATGTGCAGTGATACAGTCAGTCAGTTAGTCTCTCTCTCTCTCTCTCTCTCTCTCTCTCTCTCTCTCTCTCTCTCTCTCTCCCAACTATACATTAACCTTCTTGCAGTAACTATTAAGACATAATTGTACACTAGAGGCCTTTGGTATCCCACAGCTTATTAACTAAAGGACGCGGCGGACAATTTTCTTCAGAGATTATTATACTGAGGAAAGTATGGCGGTGTTCAGAGGTGAGGGAGGTGAGGGAGGTGAGGGAGGTGAGGGAGGGAGGTGAGGGAGGTGAGGGAGGGGGTGAGGGGGTGAGGGAGGTGAGGGTGGGAGGTGAGGGAGGTGAGGGAGGGGGTGAGGGGGTGAGGGAGGTGAGGGTGGGAGGGGGGTGAGGGTGGGAGGTGTTCAGAGGTGAGGGAGGTGAGGGAGGTGAGGGAGGGGGGTGAGGGTGGGAGGTGTTCAGAGGTGAGGGAGGTGAGGGAGGTGAGGGTGGGAGGGGGGTGAGGGTGGGAGGTGAGGGAGGGGGGTGTGGGAGGGCGGGAGGTGAGGGAGGTGAGGGAGGGATGGGGGTGTGGGAGGGCGGGAGGGAGGGAGGGAGGGAGGGAGGGAGGGATTGAAGGTAAGTGAGTGATAGTCGACAACAACACCACCACAACACCACCATAACACCACCACCACAACACCACCATAACACCATCGCCAACACAACACCATCATAACACCAGAGATGATGCCAACAGGAGTATAGTGTATAGTGTTTACTGAACCGCCTCTCTCAGCCCCTCCACCTGCCTGACTGACTGACCACTGGCTTGACTGAATGACTGACTGAATAACTGACCACAAGTTTGACTGATTAACTGACCACTGGCTTGATTGATTGACTGACTAAGTAACTTCCATCCATCTCTGACTGACTGACTGATCGGCTGACTGACTGACTGACTGACTGACTGACATCCACCTGTGAAAATAACTCTCTTGGCCTGTAAGTGATGTTTTCATAATATATCATATCCTCCTCTTCCTCCTTCTCCCCCTCTTCCTCCTTCTCCTCCTCTTCCTCCTTCTCCTCCTCTTCCTCCTTCTCCTCCTCTTCCTCTTCTTCCTCCTCCTCTTCTTCTAACCCTTCCTCTATCGCCGGTCTCCGCCTACCCCCTCCCCCCCACACACACAGAGGCTTATACGCAGCTCGGTGAGGAGAACAACAACAACAAACAACAACAACAAGAACAACAACAAAACAACAACAGAAAAAGAACACCAACAAAAATAACAACAGCGGAAGAAGAAGAAGAAGAAGAAGAAGAAGAAGAGGAAGAAGAAGAAGAAGAAGAAGAAGAAGAAGAAGAAGGTGCCGGGAAGTGCCACATCCTCCTTAGTGACTGCCCAGCATATCACTAAGCGTGACTCCAACTCGGTGCATCCGGGAGGGGGTACAGTCACACATGGAGGAGGAGGAGGAGGAGGAACTAGAGGAAGAGGAGAAGGGGAAGAGGAGAAAGAGGGAGAGGAGGAGGCTAAAAGAGAGAAGAGCAGGAAGAAGAGAAAGAAAAAGAGGAGGAAGAGAAGATTAACAGGGAGGAAGGTTGTTAGGAGCGACAGGTGTGTAGGGAAGGTATGCCAGGTGTGTGGGGGGGAAGGAATGACAGGTGTGTGGGGAAGGTATGACAGGTGTGTGGGGAGGAATGACAGGTGTGTGGGGAAGGAACGACAGGTGTGTGTGTGGGAAGGAATGACAGGTGTGTGTGTGGGAAGGAATGACAGGTATGTGGGGGAAGGAATGACAGGTGTGTGTGTTGGAAGGAATAACAGGTGTGTGTGGGAAGGAATGACAGGTGTGTTGGAAGGAATAACAGGTATGTATGGGAATGAATGACAGGTGTGTGGGAAGAATAAACCCCAAACACAAAAAAAAACAAAGCAAAGACAAAATAAAAACAAAAAACAAATAAACCCAAGAATTACCATCAAAACAAAATAATCCACTAACTCAAAAAATAATAAAAAGGTGAAGACAAACGTTGTATCTCATCGTCCTGGTGGTCTCGTTAGCATTAGAGTCGCTCGCCAGAAGTATCCAGAGCTCACCCCAAATCCCTAGAGTTCATATAAGCGGATCTATAAGCCTATTATCAAACTCTCCCCTTCTAACTCCTGTGGATGGGGAGTGGGGTGTGAAAGGTGGACGGGGGGGGGGGGAAGAGGGAGAGGGGGGAAAGATGGGAAAGGGAGAAGAAGAGGAGGAGATGGAGAGAGGGGACAGGGAGAAGGGAGAGGGTACATGAAGTGAAGAAGAGAGGGGACGTGGAGAGGAGGAGACAGATTAAGAGAGAGAGAGAGAGAGAGAGAGAGAGAGAGAGAGAGAGAGAGAGAGAGAGAGAGAGAGAGAGAGAGAGAGAGAGAGAGAGAGAGAGAGAGAGAGAGAGAGTTTCCTAAGTCCATGTCAAAGTTTACAAGTAAACCCGTCTGGTCCTGAAAAGTCAACTAACGCGTTCACACTGATGGTCGCACCCAGCGGCTTAGTGAACGTGATCACACAGTATGGCTGGGAGTGTCGCGTTCAGTGGGGGGGGGGGGGGGAAGGGTGGCACTATAGGGAGGGGAACGTGGCACTATGAGGATGGGGGCGTGGCACTATGGGGATGGGGGGCGTGGCACTATAGGGATGGGGGCGTGGTACTATGGGGATGGGGGCGTGGCTCTATAGGGATGGGGGGCGTGGTACTATAGGGATGGGGGCGTGGCTCTATAGGGATGGGGGCGTGGCACTATAGGGATGGGGGCGTGGTACTATGGGGATGGGGGGCGTGGCACTATAGGGATGGGGGGCGTGGCTCTATAGGGATGGGGGCGTGGCACTATAGGGATGGGGGGCGTGGCTCTATAGGGATGGGGGCGTGGCACTATGGGGATGGGGGCGTGGCACTATAGGGATGGGGGCGTGGCTCTATAGGGATGGGGCGTGGTACTATGGGGATGGGGGCGTGGCACTATAGGGATGGGGGCGTGGCTCTATAGGGATGGGGGCGTGGTACTATGGGGATGGGGGCGTGGTACTATGGGGATGGGGGGCGTGGCGCTATAGGGATGGGGGCGTGGCTCTATAGGGATGGGGGCGTGGTACTATGGGGATGGGGGGCGTGGCACTATAGGGATGGGGGCGTGGCTCTATAGGGATGGGGGCGTGGTACTATGGGGATGGGGGCGTGGCACTATAGGGATGGGGGCGTGGTACTATGGGGATGGGGGCGTGGCTCTATAGGGATGGGGGCGTGGCACTATGGGGATGGGGGTAGCACTATAGGATGAGGCGTGGCACTATGGGTAAGGGGCGTTGCACTGAGGGAAGAGAGGTGTGGCATTAAGAGGAGGGGGCGTGGCACTAACCAAAAAAGATTTAGCGGCACTTTTGTTCGTCGGACTCCGCTTGCTATGACGAGAATGCCTAGACCACCTCACTACGAGAGAGAGAGAGAGAGAGAGAGAGAGAGAGAGAGAGAGAGAGAGAGAGAGAGAGGAAAGAGAAGATTGAGGAAGAAACAGATGGAAACAGAAGAAGAAAGACGTACATGGGTAAAGAGGAGGAGGAGAGGAGGGGGAAGAATGGAGAAAAGGAAGAAAGAAATGAGCGAGAAGAGAAAAGAAGAGAAAAGAAGGGAGGGATAGAGAGAGAGAGAGAGAGGAAGGGTGAAGGGGAGGAGGGGGATGAGAAGAGGAGGGAAGGAGAAAGAAGGGAAGGAAAGAAAAAAGAAAGTGACGAAAAGGGTAGAGAGGGGGGAGGGATAGTTAATAGAAAGGGGAACAAGCCACTTAACAGCAGGGAACCCTCACACTTGGGGGGTGGCGACAATATTACGGTGCAGGAATGAGCTTATGACCTGGGGAGGGGAGGGGGGGATGGGGAGAGGGGGAGGATGGGAAGGGAAGAGGTGGGGGAGGAGATGAGGGGGAGGAGAGGAGGGGGAGAAATGAGGGAAGAGGAAGAAGGTAGGGAAGGGGTGAAGAAAGGAAGGAAGAGGGGTGGCGAGAGAAGAAGAAAAGGAGGGGAAAGAGAAAAGAGGAAAAGGGGAAGAGAGGGGGAGGAAAATAGTGGAAGAGGGGATGGGGAGGGGATTCAACACAACACAACACAACACAACACAACACAACACCACTCTCTCTCTCTCTCTCTCTCTCTCTCTCTCTCTCTCTCTCTCTCTCTCATACCAGGCGAAAACCAGAGGCCAACCCACTTCAATATCCCATCGGGTTAAACTGCATAGCGCGATACCTGCAAAGCATGAGCCTGCCTAGCGCTAACCTGCATGGCGTGAAACTATGGCGTGAGTGGTACGTGGTATGCATAAGAGGTAGTGGTGGTATGTGGTGGAGAGAGAGGGTTAGTGGCGTGCAGGGAAGGTGGTGTATTGGGGGTGAAGTGGCGTGCAGAGTAAGTGGCATGGAGGTGAAGTAATGAATGTGGGTGAGTGTGTGTGTGTGTGTGTGTGTGTGTGTGTGTGTGGTACAGTGACCCATTCAGCACCATGGCACAGAAAGTTATGTTCAATAAACGTGTTATATGAATGAATAATGTTGTTGTTTTGGTTAGGTTAGGTTAGGTTAGGTTAGGTTAGGTTAGGTTGCTGAAAATAGATCTTGCGTGAAGTGAGTGCAAGTGAGTATACTGTAAGTGTCTGGGATTAGTTAGTTAGTTAGTTAAGTAGTTAGGTAGGTAGTTAGGTAGGTAGTTAGTTGTTAATGTTTGAGGAGCATTTTGGTAGCCTGTGGAACTAATTTCTCCCTAAAATAATTATAAAAAACAATTTTGTACACTTTTGTTTTTCTATGTATGTATTGTATGTATGTATGTATGTATGTATGTATGTATGTATGTGTGTGAGTGTGTGTTTGTACTGGGCATCTTCGTCAGCGTTCCTTCAGGAGTAGAGCCTTGAGGATATACGTGTCTTCTTAGGTTCCTCTCTGCTAGTGTGTCAGTCCTTCAGTTAGTTATGAGAGGAGGCACTGAGCACACACACACACACCTCTTCCCTCCTGTGATGTAACAACCTCTTCCCCTCACCCTCTTCCTCTTCCTCCTGGTTGCTCGTATAAACATCTACCTCTAATTAAGAACCCTTGAGGGCGGGAGGGGGTGGGGAGGGGGGGGGGGAGAGAAGGAGAAGAGGGAGAGTGATTGAGAGGTGAGAATGATAGATGGCTGGAGACTATATGTTGACCCAGGTCTCTCTCTCTCTCTCTGTCTCTCTATGTGTCTCTCTCTCTCTGTCTCTGTGTGTGTCTCTCTCTCTCTCTCTCTCTCTCTCTCTTCCAACCTTAATAATAGCTGTCTTATGCCTGCCTTAAGTCCAGAGTGCCATGGGTGCCATAGATGATGAGTGCCAGCCAATACAAACCACGGTCATCGACTCTGATGTACGAGCCAACACCCACGGTGTCTCAGAAGTTAATCAATAACTAACTACGTCGCACGATACAGCATTAACTACGCCTCTGTTTGAATTACGGCTTAAACCACCCAAGGCTGAGGACCCACCACTTCCTTCTTCCTCTTCTACCTACTCCACCATCACCTCCTCCACACACACACACACACACACACACACACACACACACACACACACACACACACACGGACGCATCATAAATATGGAATTTTACCAGTAATGAGAATTCTCGCCATTTTTTCGTCGAAATGATGGCTGAGGGAGACGTACGTGTGTGTGTGTGTGTGTGTGTGTGTGTGTGTGTGTGTGTGTGTGTGTTTAAAATTCCATTTCCATATTTCAAATTTCCATTAAATGTTTGTGCAATTTAATTCAACATTATGAAACAGAAAAAAGAATATAAGTAGAAATATTTTAAGTGGGTCAAAAGTTCTTTATTCTTGTCCTTATAAAACACTAATGACAAGTCCCAGTAGCTACTTTCTGTCACATGCTCAATACACGTCATCATCACATGCACTAAACACGTCAGCTGACACACCCCAACACAACACGTGCACCATCACGACCTACCCAAACGCTTTCTGCACGAGGAGTTCACTACTGACGGTGCACATCAGTGGCAGACTCCTCGAGATTTCCATGCTCGGCTCCACCTCAGGTGCATCGGCGGGTCATACAGGTGTTGCCCGGGTCATGCAGGTGTTGCACCCGGACACACATGCTACACACACAAGCCCTCATTAATGTGGCAAGACTCGGCTGGGTATGGGTGCCCCGCACATTCCTTAGTTAGTGAAGCACTCCACGGCTTGTCTTGGGTCACTCCTAATGGCTAGTTACACCAATCACTCTAAGCTCTGTTACTGCCAATTAGTAGTTACCTCAGGCTAGTTATGACCCCTCAGAGAGGGTTTTTAATGAGTGAAGGATCATTTATGTGGGGGTACTGTGTGCTCGACTAGCTTCGTGCTGTAATAAGTACTCTCTATATACTGTTAACAAGTACATCTATTACTATGGCTAGTTACTACTTTTCTTAACGAGAGGTCATGAAGAGTACTTTTCGTTAACTTGATGGTGTTCACAGCCCGGGTCACGCTGGATACCAGGTCAAGCAAGAAGCACTACCG
>CAUDMG010001248.1:837500-847500 GCA_958450375.1 Homarus gammarus | reverse complement strand
GCAAGCCACCACCTCCTGAAGAGATGCAGGCCACGACCTCCTGAAGAGATGCAGGCCACGACCTCCTGAAGAGATGCAGGCCACCACCTCCTGAAGAGATGCAGGCCACGACCTCCTGAGGAGATGCAGGCCACCACCTCCTGAAGAGATGCAGGCCACTACCTCCTGAAGAGATGCAGGCCACCACCTCCTGAAGAGATGCAGGCCACTACCTCCTGAAGAGATGCAGGCCACCACCTCCTGAAGAGATGCAGGCCACGACCTCCTGAGGAGATGCAAGCCACCACCTCCTGAAGAGATGCAGGCCACGACCTCCTGAAGAGATGCAGGCCACGACCTCCTGAAGAGATGCAGGCCACCACCTCCTGAAGAGATGCAGGCCACAACCTCCTGAGGAGATGCAGGCCACCACCTCCTGAAGAGATGCAGGCCACCACCTCCTGAAGAGATGCAGGCCACCACCTCCTGAAGAGATGCAGGCCACCACCTCCTGAAGAGATGCAGGCCACCACCTCCTGAAGAGATGCAGGCCACGACCTCCTGAAGAGATGCAGGCCACGACCTCCTGAAGAGATGCAGGCCACCACCTCCTGAAGAGATGCAGGCCACGACCTCCTGAAGAGATGCAGGTCACGTACCGACCCGATGATGATGAGGGCAGAATTCTTCGCAAGGTGGTGGCGGTCGTTTGGGGGAGGAGGGTTAGGGAGGGGGCAAGTGAGGTGAGGGCAAGAAGGTGAGGGCAAGAAGGTGAGGGCAAGAAGGTGAGGGCAAGAAGGTGAGGGCAAGAAGGGTGAGGGGATGAGGAAGCAAGAGAGTGAGGGGGAGAGGGCGTAGGGAGGGGTGGGGGCAAAGGGGGAGGAGAGGTGAGAGGATGAGGGAGCAAGGGGGTGAGTGGGAAGGAGGGCGAAGGGAGATTAAGGTAAGGGGGGTTGGGAGGTGAGAGGATAAGGGAGGAAGGGGTGAGGGGGAAGGGGAAGAAGGAGGAGGAGGAAGATATCAAGGTTTCCCTCCGAGAAAGGTCGTCTTAAAAGCCCCGTAAAAGCCTCATACCCCAAACCGGAAACCCTCCATTCCCAGGCTAGGAGGCAGTTGAACCCCTCCCCCGCACCCCCCTCCCCTCATCCCCTCCCCCGCACCCCCCTCCCCTCCCCCGCACCCCCTCTCCTCATCCCCTCCCCCGCACCCCCCTCCCCCTCATCCCCTCCCCGCACCCCCCTCCTCCTCATCCCCTCCCCGCACCCCCCTCATCCCCTCCCCGCACCCCCCTCATCCCCTCCCCCGCACCCCCCTCCCCTCATCCCCTCCCTCACCAATACTATTCTCTATAATCCATTTTTCTTTTTTCTTTTTTCTGTTTTTTTTTTATATTTGAAATTTTTTTTTGGACTAATTTATTATATATTTTCTAATTTTACTTATGTATTTAATTTCTATTCCTATTATTTTATTATTTTTTCATTATTTCTATTATCATTTTTTATTCTTTGATTTAATTTATCATTTTTTTATTCAATAATTTTAATTTTTTTTTATTTATTTTGTATTTACTTTTTTATTTGTTTTAGTTCGGTTTTTATTTATTTTATTTATTTTTTAATTTAGTTTTCAAAATGGTGTCACATTTTCATTCAGACTCTAGGGAAAATCTATGTGTGTAGTCTATGAGCACACACACACACACACACACACACACACACACACACACACTCTCTCTCTCTCTCTCTCTCTCTCTCTCTCTCTCTCTCTCTCCCATAACACCTTTAATAATTACCCATAACGGCCTGGCGACACCATAAATTACAGGTAGGTGGTAATACCTCACATAAACGTGTAATTATTTCCAGGTAAATAACAGCGTATGAAAGCAATAACACAGGGAGGGGAGAAAGAAGAGGATAATAACGCAAGTGACAGCAATAATGGGGAGTAACGACAGGTAGATATAGTCATTGACAGGTAGATGGGAGGTGGTGGATGGATAGAGAACTTGTAACACACAGGTAGAGAGATAGTAATGGATAGGTAGATGGCTCGAGGCTAGAAAGCTAATGACATAGAGAGATCAACCGATCGGAAAATGCCAGGTAAACAGCTCGTAAGACGGTAAACAGCTCGTAAGAAGACAGGTAGACAGCTTATACTATAGACAGGTGATATATCAGTACTCACTCGTCAATCTCGAGGGTGAGTGTGGAGCCCTGCTTGGTGAGGGCGTGGGCGTGGGAGAGCGAGAGCTGGGCCGTGGGCGTGCCGTTAATGCCCTTCACCACACACCCTGCCCGCACGCCCGCGCCGCCCGCCTTCCCTGTCGAGGTGACCTGTAGAGAGAGAGAGAGAGAGAGATGAGGGTGAGGAGAAGGGTCAGGTGGTAACAATAATAATAATAATAATAATAATAATAATAATAATAATAACAAAAGTAGACATAGGAAAAAATACACCACATACGGAATACAAAGACAGAAATACAACAAAATACAATTAGATAAAATGTTAATAATTAAACATATACTGATGAAACTAAACACAGGTGTATATCAGTTTAATCCCTCACTGTTATCAAAACATACACACATGAAACAAACACAAACACATATCAAAGCAAACGGACAAACACATACAAACACACAAACAACACAATGACAGAATACAAGATACAGCTGAAAGTTGTAATAATACATAAAAAGCAAATACAAACTACCTTATCGTCTCTCTATAATAATTACAAAGGAAAATTACCCTTACCTCACCTGTTCCCTCCCTTACCTGTCTTCTTCCTACCTGTTCCCTCCCTCACCTGTCTTCTTCCTACCTGTTCCCTCCCTCACCTGTACTCTTCCTACCTGTTCCTTCCCTCACCCCCTCATCTGGTCCTTATCCCCCACCTGTTCCCTCCCTCACCTGTCCCCCCTCACTGTGTCCCCACCAACCCCTCTCCACTACCCCCACCCCACCACCTTCAATAACCCAACACGGATAACACATTACAGAGACCTCCCAAACACACACACACACACACACACACACACACACACACACACACACACACACACACACACATATTAATAATCAAACTAACTATAAAGGTCACATCCCCATAAGAATACACAGTAATATCTACCCTTATACCACACGTCCCCAACCTACCCCCCCCCACCCCCCTGCGGCCTCTGACAAACACCTCAAAGGTCTCCAGCTAAAAATGCACCAGTATTGGCTAGTATAACGGCATCCCCCCCCCCCCCACACCCTCCCCCCCGAGACTGCCATGGTCAACAGAGGCGACTGTGACTGTGGATTGGCCCAGCGCAAACACCTGAGTTTATTGAACAAGTCATCAGATTGAATTAGTTATATGGTCTGTCTGCCTGTCTGTCTGTCTATGGCCTGTCTGCCTATGTGTCTGTCTGTCTGTCTGTCTGTCGATCCAATCACATTACAATATATATTATCTATCTATCCATCCATCAATCCATACTCAACATTACTCACGTTTAAGATTATAATAGATTTTAACTCAATAAATCCACCCAAAAATGTCAATAAATCCGACAATAAATCCCCAAAACATCAACAAATCCCCAAACATCAACAAATCCCCTAAACATCAACAAATCCCCCTACACATCAACAAATCCCCCAAAACATCAACAAATCCCCCTAAAACATCAACAAATCCCCCAAACATCAACAAATCCCCCAAAACATCAACAAATCCCCCAAAAACATCAACAAATCCCCCAAAAACATCAACAAATCCCCCAAACATCAACAAATCCCCCAAACATCAACAAATCCCCCAAAACATCAACAAATCCCCCAAAACATCAACAAATCCCCCAAAAACATCAACAAATCCCCCAAACATCAACAAATCCCCCAAAACATCAACAAATCCCCCAAAACATCAACAAATCCCCCAAACATCAACAAATCCCCCAAAACATCAACAAATCCCCCAAACATCAACAAATCCCCCAAAACATCAACAAATCCCCCTAAAACATCAACAAATCCACCCAAAACATCAACAAATCCCCCAAAACATCAACAAATCCCCCTAAAACATCAACAAATCCACCCAAAAAAATTTAAATCATAAAAAATCAAAATTCCATCAATGAACTTACATCAACACCTCGAGGTCGTCTGCCGCTGCCACAGAACTTCAACATGATCGAGCTGGATGGAGTCTTTGGGCGCCAGAGAGATCCATCCAACACACACACACACACACCTACGATGATCACTGTATCGCAGCAGGTTCCTTAGTAAGATAGGTTCAGAGCTCTTGAGGTTCGGAGATATTACATTTCTGTCGGGTATCAGGTATAAGACTCGTATTTCTGTCGGTATTGAATGAAGAACTCGTATTTCTGTCGGTACTAAAAAAAAAAAATCGAATTTCTGTCGGTACTAAATACAATCTTCAAGTGATCAAAACACACACTCAGGTCATCTCTTCGTAAACACCAAGACTCATGAACCTGTTTGTGGATTCTAACAACATCACTTTGCGAAATAATAAATACAAAACAGTTTAGCCAAGTGGTTAGCTGAGGTGGTCAAGGTCCTACTACTCCTCCTCCTCCTTCCTCAAGTGGTAGTAGATCAGATTACAATCTTTAGGGGGAATTCTTCTCTCCCCCTCAGTCATTCATTCTCCATATGGTTTGAGTTACTCTTATGACCACACAAGAATTACTTACTCGACCATTCACTAGTTTTTTTTACTCATGCTGGTTCATTCATAGTTGTAATACCATCACACATATGCACTCCAGACTGGCCTTCTACTCTTTGTTACAATGAACCCCTTGGTCATCCTAACTAATTACGGGAAGGGGATCCGGATTACCCTAATAGTCCGAATTAGCCGAAAGTCCGGATTAGCCGAAAGTCCGGATTAGCCGAAAGTCCGGACTATCCAAAATAAAAAAGTGCACTAAAATTCCTCAATATATATACTACCAAACACTTTATTCATTTATTCATTCATTTCTAATCATGTTGGTTTATTCATACTCATAAAACCACCACTTATAAGCACTTAAGACTGGCCTTTTACTTAATGACACTTATTTTTCTTGATTACCATACTACCAGTCACTTACAAGGCTATGCCCATTCACTTATACCAATTCTATTGACCATAAGAAGTAACAAAAACACGAATGTATGTTTATTGTGTCTCTTCTTAACTCACAATCCTCATATCAGCTCAAAATACAAACTGGATCACGTGAAGATTAGCCCCCCTCCCACCACCTAGTTATTTCACCTGAAGATTAATCGACCTAATGCTATCTGGAGGAAAGGATTAGGTTAGGTTAGGTTATATTAAGTTAACCCTACCTAACCTAGCGCCACCTTAACCTAACTTAACCAATACAGATGAGGGCATATTTGGTTGGACACTTTCCCACTCATTCGTCCACTCACTCACTCTCTCTCATTCAGTCTCTCTCACTCTTCCACTCACTCTCTCACACTCACTCCCCCACTCAATTCTCCCACTTACTCTTACTCTCCCACCCACTCACTCTCTCTCATTCAGTCTCTCTCACTCTTCCACTCACTCTCCCCCACTCACTCCCCCACTCAATTCTCCCACTTACTCTTACTATCTCTCCCACTCAGTCTCAATCACCTACCACATATCAGGTACATACCATCTCCTAGTCTCTTAGTCTTATTAATCTCTCCCATCTCCCCATTCTCCGAGGCCCTCATACTTCTTGTCCTATCTCTACCGTCTGTCCGTCTATATATCTTGAGTGTCTCTCCGTCCGTCTACCTACCTGGCCGTCAAATGAGCCGTCACATACCCGTCAGGTCTAGTCAGGTGACGGAAATAAACAAGGCGGATAGAGACGTGCCAAAAACAACTTATGGAGGTTACTACTGTCGCCTGAGAGAGAGAGAGAGAGAGAGAGAGAGAGAGAGAGAGAGAGAGAGAGAGAGAGAGAGAGAGAGAGAGAGAGAGAGAGAGATAAATATCAAGGGAACAGCCAACATTAATTACGGCCTCATAAGCTTTATTATTTATAGGGGGGTAATATCGCTGCACGAACGGACGGGGTAGATGAGAGGGAAGGAAGAGGAGAGATAGGAAAGAAGAGAGGGGAAAAAGAAGTGATGATGGGAGGGAAGATGGGAAATAATAAAGATGAAGCGAGAGGGGAAAGAAGTAGAGAAGAGGAAGGGAGAGGAGGGGAAAGGAGGAGAGAAAGAGATGATGGGAGGGAGAAATAGGAGGGAAGGTAGCGAGAATATCAGAAGGAAGAGGAAGAAACAGAGATAGAGGAAGAAGAAGCGAAGAAGGGAAGGCGAAAAATGGTAAAGGGAAAAGGGAGGGAAGTGCTGGCTCCTTTCCTCCCTCTCCTATGCGATGTTAGTGGAAGGGGGAGGTGAGAGGGAAGGAAACAGGGTGACAGGAAGGGGAGCTACATAGAGGGAGAGGAGAAGGAAGGAAAGGAAGGGAAGGAAGGGAGGGCGGGAAGGGAGGGAAGGAAGAAAGAAGGGAAGAGACAACGAATAAGATCAGAAGGGGGAGGCAGGAAAGAGAGAGAGGAGAGGAGATGGGAAGGAAGGAATATGGGAGGAAGAGACAGGTAAAATGAGAAGGTTAAAGAAGGAAAGGAAGGAAAGGAGAGGAGAAGATGGGAGGCGGAGGGAAAAGGAAGGGAAGCAGATAGAGGAGAAGGAGTAGGAGTTGAAGTTGAAGGACGACCTGAAATTAAAGTTGGAGAAAGAGGGAGAGGAGGAGGAGGAGGAGCTAAATTTGAAGTTGGAGGAAGAGGAGGTAGAAAAATAATGAAAATAAATATAAATCTTCACAGTTTAGTTAGCACCATTGCCTCCAACACTCACTGACGTACCTTGGTTATATAATTACGGTGTTATACAAGTACCCCATTAAATAAGTACCCCATTAAATAAGTACCCCATTAAATAAGTACCCCATTAAATAAGTACCCCATTAAATAAGTACCCCATTAAATAAGTACCCGTTAAATAAGTACCCAATTATATGTACTGCATTAAATAAGTATCCCATTAAATAAGTACCCCATTAAATAAGTACCTGTTAAATAAGTACCCAATTATATGTACTGCATTAAATAAGTATCCCATTAAATAAGTACTGCATTAAATAATTACCCCATTAAATAAGTATCCCATTAAATAAACACCTTCATTAAATAAGTACCCATGTTAAATAGGTACCCCCGTTAAATAAGTACCGCAGTACCTATTTTACAGAGGAGTGAGGTAACAACCATTAAATCTCTACCTCCCCAGACCAGGCCAGGCCACCCTCTCCCGGCCATTACGTCCGACACCATTATCCTGGGTCATTTTTTCCAATTGCCATTTTCATTAACTCACATGATGCGCCATTGTCAGAAATCCTCCCATAACACAGGTTTAATTAAGTCTGTCTGTCTCTTTCTTTTTTCTGTCTATCTGTCTATCTGTTTGTGTGTTTGTTTGTGTATGTGTTTGTGTGTTTGTGTGTGTTTGTGTGTGTGTGTGTGTGTGTGTGTGTGTGTCCAATTCTTTCTCCTAAATAACAATTGTCAATTTATTTATCTCTGTCTGTCTGTCTGTCTGTCTGTCTGTCTGTCTATTTATCTATCTCTCCTTCTTTATCATAACAACAATTACCAAGTTATTCATCTCTCTCTCTCTCTCTCTCTCTCTCTCTCTCTCTCTCTTCGTCTCTGTCTCTCAATCTTTCTCTCTCTCTCTCTCTGAACGAAAATTACTTGATTATTTATCTCGTTAGTATTTCCCCAGTTCGTTCGCTTTCCATTCATCATTCACTTTACGCTATTCATTTCTTTCACATTACTTCATTCACTTTTCATTTCATTCATTTTTCACGTGATTTTTTTTTTTTTACTTTACTTTATTTACTTAATATTCATCTTTCAGTTTATCAATTTTATTCACTTTTATTTAATTCACTTTATACTTTTTTTTTCATTCACTTAACATTCTACATTTCCTTCGTTAACTTGTTCTTGTTTTATCATTTCTTTCTTTATTTTTTTTTATAATTAACAATAATATTTTACTTGTGTTTTTTAATTGTTTATTTGTTTATTTATTTTTTCTTTCTTAAATGAACTTAATTGTTGTTGTTGTTGTTGTTGTTGTTGTTATTGTTGTTGTTGTTGTTGTTGTTTCGGGTTCCTTTCTTCAAATCTTTCAGTTGTGGGTGGCTGTGTTACACGTGGGGGGGGGGGGGGTGGGGGGGGTGGGGGGTACGTATGTCACTGTCACCCCACGAACGTCATTGCTCCCGACCTGTCAACGCCCCCCTCCCCTTCGTAGGTAACCGCCCCCCATGTAGGTAACCGACCCCACACGTATGTCACCGCCCCCCACGTATGCCAACGCCCCCCACGTATGCCAACGCCCCCAACCGAACGTTTTATTGACTTCAGTTCATTAATTCTCAATACCATCAATCTGCACCTCCACCACTCCAACTCCACCACACCACCACTCCACCTCCACCACACCACCTCCACCACACCACCACTCCACTTCCACCACGTTCCTTCCACCACACCACTTCCACCACGTCCCCTCCACCACACCACCACTCCACCACACCACACCACCACGTCCCCTCCACCACGTCCCCTCCACCACACCACACCACCACAGTACTACCACACTACCCCTTGAAAACTTATCTTTGGTTGCCGCTACCAACAGAACGATTCCGGTATACGACCACACTACGACCACGGTACTACCACACTACGGATAAAACTACCACGAGTTCAACCATGGTACGACCACAATTCTTCCACGGTACTACCACACAACGACCACGATTGGGAAAACAAAGACACTGCTTGGCTGCCACACTACCACACCAGCACACGCTACATCTGCACTACCCCAGCCACGACTAAGGGGGAACGACCACACAGGCACTGTCTGGCACCTGGAGGGCCAGCAAGTATGATACCCTTCATGACAGAGGCACTCCCCCCCAACCGACCCAACACAATGCGAACCCACCATTTGTCCTAAGAGCGGATCTGCCATGGTGTAGGTGTGGTTTTCCAGACCTTATCAACACCTGCTCGTTACGATTTTTTCAAAGGTAATTACCGTAAGTGAGTTTTTTGTTTTTGTCTTAGCGCTCTTGTTTCTCTAGGTGTCAATTCTTTGCTCTTGTATTTGATATTTTTTGTTAGGATAGGTTAGGTTATGGATAGGCGACGTTATGGTTACCCTACATTATGGTTTGAACAGGATAGGGTAGGATAGGTTAGGTGAGGTTAGGTTAGGTTATGGATAGGCGACGTTATGGTTACCCTACATTATGGTTTGAATAGGATAGGGTAGGATAGGATAGGTGAGGTTAGGTTAGGTTAGGGATAGGCGACGTTATGGTTACCCTACATTATGGTTTGAACAGGATAGGGTAGGATAGGTTAGGTGAGGTTAGGTTAGGTTAGGGATAGGCGACGTTATGGTTATCCTACATTATGGTTTGAATAGGATAGGGTAGGATAGGATAGGTGAGGTTAGGTTAGGTTATGGATAGGCGACGTTATGGTTACCCTACATTATGGTTTGAATAGGATAGGGTAGGATAGGATAGGTGAGGTTAGGTTATGGATAGGCGACGTTATGGTTACCCTACATTATGGTTTGAATAGGATAGGGTAGGATAGGTTAGGTTATGGATAGGCGACGTTATGGTTACCCTACATTATGGTTTGAACAGGATAGGGTAGGATAGGTTAGGTTAGGGATAGGCGACGTTATGGTTATCCTACATTATGGTTTGAACAGGATAGGGTAGGATAGGTTAGGTTAGGGATAGGCGACGTTATGGTTACCCTACATTATGGTTTGAACAGGATAGGGTAGGATAGGTTAGGTTAGGGATAGGCGACGTTATGGTTATCCTACATTATGGTTTGAACAGGATAGGGTAGGATAGGTTAGGTTAGGGATAGGC
>CAUDMG010001248.1:827500-830000 GCA_958450375.1 Homarus gammarus | reverse complement strand
GGATAGGATAGGATAGGATAGGTTAGGTTAGGATAGGTTAGGTTAGGATAGGTTAGGTTAGGATAGGATAGGTTAGGTTAGGTTAGGTTAGGATAGGATAGGATAGGTTAGGTTAGGTTAGGTTAGGATAGGATAGGTTAGGCTATGTTAGGTTCATCTTAATGTTGAAATAAGCTGGAGGCATAATCTTCAGGTGATCCCAGTTGACTCACCAGGGCCTGCTTCACCAGCCTGCCCCCCCCCCCCCCAGAACATCGTAGAGGGGGGCAAAAACTCCCAAGATTTACGACTCACGCCCCTCCCACCCTCCCCCTCCCCCTCCCCCTCCCCCCCTCTCCCTCCCCTCACCTGGTAACCAATGTTATGACAACATGAACGACGATAAATAAGAGAAAACGACTAATATTTATCTCAATTTACAAGTGATATTTTAAACCATGTTGACTAAACCCACCTCTCTCACCCACCCACAACCCTCCCATAACCCACCAACAACCCACAACCCACCCATAACCCACCCATAACCCACCAACAACCCACCCACAACCCACCCATAACCCACCAACAACCTACAACCCACCCATAACCCACCAACAACCCATAACCCACCCACAACCCACCAATAACCCACCAACAACCAACAACCCACCCATAACCCACCCAGAGATAAATGTTATAACACCAAGAAAAACGTTAATTAATAGATAAAACACCTGTTTGGGAATACATACATACATACATAAATGAGATAAAACACCGCCAAAATATTGTTCCTTATGATAAAACAAATACCAAATGTGTTCGTAAAAACCGGCGCCTTTTTTTCCGTTCATATGGGTGGCAGTGGAGAGAGGTGGGCTAACCTGCCACCTTCCCACACCACCTTCCCACACCAAGTCACGCCTCGACCACACCTCCACCACACCTCGACCACACCTTCACCACGCCTCCACCACACCTACCCACGCCTCCACCACGTCTCCACCACACCTACCCACGCCTCCACCACACCTCCACCACGCCTCCACCACACCTACCCACGCCTCCCCACACCTACCCACGCCTCCACCACGTCTCCACCACACCTACCCACGCCTCCACCACGCCTCCACCACACCTACCCACGCCTCCCCACGCCTCCACCACACCTCCACCACGCCTCCACCACACCTACCCACGCCTCCCCACGCCTCCACCACGCCTCCCCACGCCTCCACCACACCTACCCACGCCTCCCCACGCCTCCACCACGCCACCTTTAAACACAAACACTTACCAGCTCACGACGATGTGACGGGGACTGAAGGCGACCAGAATAACAAGGTAGTGTTTGTGTAGGTCTGAGAGAGAGAGAGAGAGAGAGAGAGAGAGAGAGAGAGAGAGAGAGAGAGAGAGGAAGGAAGGAAGGAAGGAAGGAAGGAAGGAGAGGGAATATGGAGAAAAAATGATTAATTTAGAGGAGGAACAAATGAGACAGACAGACAGACAGACAGAGACAGAACTTCACTCTAAAAAACTCAATGAACTCCATAATATGTAACAGAAAAACGGATATGAGGTGATGAAGAAAAACACACACACACACACACACACACACACACACACACACACACACACACACACACACAACAACAACAACAACAACAACAAAACAAAGAATTGACCCACGTGAGAGCTATCAGTGTTACCAACTACCGGTGTGGCCATTTACAGGTCAAGGTAATCGTTGGCGAGGCTGATCGATTTACCAGGCGCTCCAGGTCTAGACGAGTGCCCCCTCCCCTCCCCTCTCCTCTCTTCCCTCTCTCCTTAAGGTCCATTTAAGGAAGGAGTAGAGGAAGTGGGAAGGAAGTGGAAGAGTTGGGAGAGGAAGAATGGTGGAAGGAAGAGAGAAAACGGATGAGAAAGTGTGTGGAGGAGAGAGAAAGAGAGAGAGAGAGAGGGAGGGGTTGGAATGAGAAGAGGGGGAAAGAAGGAAAGGGGGAAGGAAGGAGGGGAGTGGGGGAGAGGGTAGGAAAAGGAAAGAAGGGGAGCAGGGATGGAGGCAAAATCAGCTCTCTCTCTCTCTCTCTCTCTCTCTCTCACACTACACTACACTACACCTCAATAACTATATTATTTACTGCTCAACAACAACACAACAAAAACAACAACTACAACCATACAAAGAATAATAATACAACAACAACAATAACAGAAAATACGACATACTGAATTATACCAGAAAAAAATACGAACTTAAAACCAAGAGGAGGGGAGGGGGGAACACTTGGTGAGACGACTGAACACTCAACAAATACTGGGCAGACTCAGAATTCATACGACCAGGAGATGAAACACTAAAATTAAGACAACAAAATCACACCCAAAGGCTATTGTTAAGTCCCTCTACCAGTAAACAAAAGCCTAGAGATTATTTCTTTGATCTTAACACAGACTTTTATTATTATTTACAGTATATATTATCATAACTAGTGATGACTATTTTTTCCCTTCTAGT
>CAUDMG010001248.1:725000-817500 GCA_958450375.1 Homarus gammarus | reverse complement strand
CACATACCACGTCTCACCAAACACGCCCACACACACACACACGCCCACACACACACACCACGTCTTCCCATTGTATCACCACTTACCGAGATTACTCTTATGGCCAGTGCCCACATGCAACACACACGAGGTATATTGCCAGGAGTATGATGACGTAACACACACACACTCAACCACCACCACTACCACCATCACTACCACCATCACTACCACCACCACCACCACCACCATATCCACCACCACTACCACCACCACCACTACTACCACCACCATCACTACCACCACCATCACTACCACCACCACCATCACTACCACCACCACCATCACTACCACCACCACCACTACTCCCACCACAACCATCACTACCACCACCATCACTACCACCACCACCATCACTACCACCACCACATCCACCACCACTACCACCACCACTACCACCATTACTACCACCATCAGTACCACCATCACCACCACCACTACTACCACCACCATCACTACCACCACCATCACTACCACCACCACCATCACTACCACCATTACTACCACCACCACCACCACATCCACCATCACTACCACCACCAGCATCACTACCACCACCCTAGAACACCACTACCACCACCATCACTAACCACAACTACCACCATCTAACCTAACCTGGGATGAGGGTTGCCGGCCTCACCTGCCATAACCAGAGCAGTCACAAGTGGTTCTCCTCGTACCTCAAGTGGGTGATCATCTCAAGGCCTTATGGTGGTGGTAGGTGATGGTGGTAGTAGGTGGTGACGGTGGTAGGGGTAGGTGGTTGTTGGTGATGGTGGTGGTAGGTGGTGGTTGGTGGTGGTAGTGGTAGGTGGTGACGGTGGTAGGGATAGGTGGTTGTTGGTGATGGTGGTAGGTGGTGGTAAGTGGTGATGGTGGTTGGTGGTGATGTTAGTAGTAATAGTGATGGTGGTGATAGTAATGTTGGAGAATGCTAGCTCCTCCCTCCCTCCTTCTCTCCCTCCCTCCTCCTCTTCCTCCCTCCCTCCCTCCTTCTCTCCCTCCCTCCCTCCTTCTCTTCCTCCCTCCCTCCCTCCTTCTCTCCCTCCCTCCTTCTCCTCCAAAGATACCAAGAGGCAGGCATCCAGGTCCTTATAATATCAAAAGTGAGGGAGGGCCAGCTAGCCACTAAGCCAGCCAGCCAGTCAGCCATTAAGCCAGCCAGCCAGACAGTCACTAAGTCAGCCAGACAGTCATTTACAGTAGCCATTCAGTAAGCCAGCCAGTCAGTCAAGAAGCCAGTCAGCCAGTTCGGTGAGGTCTTGCCACTGACCGAACTACAGTACTTGAATTAGACAAGTTATACTCCATTCCTATCAATAGAGAGAGAGAGAGAGAGAGAGAGAGAGAGAGAGAGAGAGACTTACCTCAGGACACTGTTGCTGGGAGTTGTTGACGTAAACGACCATCTTGACTCAGGTAGCACCACCACCACCACCACAACACCTGTCTCTTACACTACCTCTCCATCCACGTGTTAATATAAAACCACTAAATAAAATAGATAATCTTTCCACTATAAACATTCAATATAAATCCATTTCACTTCATCTTTTTTTCCTTAGTTTATATTTTTTTTTCTTCACATTTTCATTTTTTTATTTTTTCATTTCTTTCACCAATTTCAGTGTCTATGTTTCTTTCATTGTTTTATATCTAGTTTGTTTGTTTTGTTTGTTTGTTAATCGCTGTTCTGTCGGGTCGTTTAGTTTACGGTATTGTGAAGCAACAACACTGATTTTCTCCCTTGGTGGTGTGAATCTGGGAGGGTCGTCAACAACAACAACAACAACAACAACAACAATAACAACAACAACAACAACAACAATAACAACAACAACAAACGATACGAAGAAAGAAGAGTAACAACATCAAGAATACCACCACCACCACCACCACGACCACCACCACGACCACCACCACCACCACCACCACGACCACCACGACCACCACCACGACCACGACCACCACCACGACCACCACGGGTACACATAATAATAAATCTCTCAGCAGCTGGGGAGAGGGGTTAGGATAGGACAGGATAGGATAGGATAGGATAGTGTCAAGGTGTTCACTAATCAGGTGAAATAAAGTGGGGTGTGTAATCTTCAGGTGATGCTTAGACAAAACACTCATAACAGATGCACTTAGATGATGAACAACTCTCTCTCTCTCTCTCTCTCTCTCTCTCTCTCTCTCTCTCTCTCTCTCTCTCTCTCAACACCTCGATCCGTGACAATGATCCTCTCGGGGCGCTGCTTCTATCAATGACTTGTTTAATATATGAAATGGTGAGGCGGGGGAAGGAAGGAAGGAAGGAAGGAAGGAAGGCAGGCAGGCAGGGAGGGAGGGAGGGAGGAAGGGAGGGAGGGAGGAAGAAATAAATCAATAAAGAAAGAAAGAAAGAAAGAAAGGAAGGAAGGAAGGAAGGAAGGAAGGAAGAAAGAAAGAAAGAAAGAAAGAAAGAAAGAAAGAAGGAAAGAAAGAAGGAAGGAAGGAAGGAGCAACATGCAGGTAGCCAACACCACCTTAAGCCAACTTGACAATGCCTGTAACGTGATACTCCTGCCTACCCACCCTTGTCTGACCTACTGCAGTCCCTCCCTCTAATTCTCTCTCTCCCTCCCTCTAATTCTCTCTCTCTCCCTTACTCCCTCCCTCTAATTCTCTCTCTCCCTTACTCCCTCTAATTCTCTCTCCTTTCCTCCCTCTAAATATCTCTCTCTCCCTTACTACCTCCCTCTAATTCTCTCTCTCCCTGCCTCTAATTCTCTTTCTCTCCCTTACTCCCTCCCTCTAATTCTCTCTCCCCCTTACTCCCTCTAATTCTCTTCCTCCCTCTATATCTATCTCTTTCCCTCCCATTCTTCGTCTCTCTCTTACTCCCTCCCTCCCTCCCTTTCTCCTCCCCCTCTCTCTCACTCCCTCCTCTGTCTGTTTACTTTCCTCCCTCCCTCTCACCCTCCCTCTCTTTCATTATTCATCTCCCACTTCCCTCTCTTTCTGCCTCTTTATTTAACACTCTTCTTCCCAACCTTCTCCCTCACTTCTCCCTACTTTCTCTTCTCCCTTTTCCTTTCTCTCTTCCTCCTTTAGCCTCATCTTTCTCTCCCCCATCTTCCCCTTTTATCCTCCCCTCTCCGTTTATTATCTACCTACTTTCTCTTCCTCCCTTTTTATCTCCCTACTTTCCCTCCTCCACATCTCTTGCTCCCTTAACCCTACCCTTCATTTTTCCTTACTTTCATTTCCCATGTCTTCCTCCCTTTCTCCTCTCCCTACTTTCTCTCTCTCCCTATCTCTTCCTCCCTTTACCTCTCCCTACTTTCTCTCTCTCCCTATCTCTTCCTCCCTTTACCTCTCCCTACTTTCCCTTCCTCCCTTAACACCCTTTCATCATTGAGCGAGAAGCGTCATTCGATACTATTGATCCGCTGTCAATATTCTCACCAAAAGCACAACTCTCTCTCTCTCTCTCTCTCTCTCTCTCTCTCTCTCCCTCGGAACAGGTATGCAGGTCCACCTCAACAAGCATCACTACCACCTTCTACCCTCTGTGTGTGTGTGTGTGTCTCCCCCGCTGTGTCTGGCCTTAGGGGGCTATTGCGGCGAGCTTTCAAGTCATACACACGATATAACATACGATATATCATACACACATAATATACATAACATACACGATTTGTTTGTTACGGTGTATATCTGTGATGATCTTGAAGTGTTATTGCTTTTGTTGTTGTTGTAATTATTATTGTTATTATTATTGTTATTATTATCGTTATTATTATTATTATTATTAAAATTTTTATTACTTTATTATTATTATTGTTATTATTATTATCGTTATTATTGTCGTTATTATTATTATTATTATTACAATTTTCATTACTTTATTATTATTATTAAAGTTTATATCATTATTATTATCAAACACAGTGATTTAACCCTTTGATGGTTCAAGATTACATCCCAACATCCTTTACTACCTGTACACCTTACAGTAAACAGTGACGCTACCTGTATGCTAATGAGGGGGGGTGGGGTAAACACCTTACGAATGATGTCACTCTGGGCCGTAAAACTGATGACGTTACGGTTATTATTTCGTATTTCCCATTTTTCCTCATTAAATTTCACGAAAAATTTACTATTTACCGATACTGATACGACGATAATTTGGTTTTTATATTTCATTTTATTTTAGTTTTATATCTTATTTTTCATATTTTTTTCTCTTCTCTTCTTTCAATTTCTCTTATTTTCTCCCTCATCCACACACACACACACACACACACACACACACACACACACACTAATACAATATACCTGTCCATTCAATAATTTCAATCATTGGGTAAAAAGATTAAGATCGTGTACACAACATCACGTCACTGTCTGTGTCTTTCTGTCTGTCTTTCTGTCTGTCTGTCTGTCTGTCTGTCTGTCTATGTGCCTATATAGGGTATTACAAATCAACATATGGTCACCACACTCACTATAAGCATAACAATCACCTAAATCACTAAAAATTCACCACTATCACATCGTCACTATTACTTCACCATCACATCGTCACTATAACTTCACCATCACATCGTCACTATCAAATCACTATCACATCGTCACTATAACTTCACCACACTCACTATAACTTCACCATCACATCGTCACTATCAATTCAAAACTGGTTTATCCTTCCCCTGTGTCATTATCAGATTATTATCACCATTATAAACAAGCTGACACATCGTTCAGTAATCAAGAGCATTGTTTGGTCAACACTCAGAGTAAACAACTTGTGATTTATTCTTGTTTTTATAAGTAAACAAAACAGTAAGGTCAGTTTTTCTTACAAATAGTCTTTGTAAATCACCATCACTGTCACTCATTTACACTCCAGAAAAGGTCAATGATTATAGTTTCTTGTAAATAATCAACACCAATTTACAACGCAACACTTCACCATAATCAGTTTCTGTAAATCGCCACCAATTTACAAATAAACACATAATCATAACCATCACAGATCTTGTAAACAAACCAAATTCTCACCATCGATCTACAGTCGGATTTACAACAATGAAAGATAATGAATAATGGTGAACTTCAGTGAAACTATTAAACTCATACGACACCATCACCCCGCCCTGAGGCACACCACCACCACCACCACCACCAGCAGGAGGAGGAACAACCGGTTCTCACAAGGTCTTCAGCTACACTAACACCCAACACCTCAACCTTAGGAACGTCACCTGACCAGGTAGCAACTCAAGGAACAGCACCAGTAAGTAGCATCACCATTAATAAGTAGCATCATCATTAATAAGTAGCATCATCATTAATAAGTCATTTCACCATTGATAAGTAGCGTCACCATTGATAAGTAGCATCACCATTGATAAGTAGCATCACCATTGATAAGTAGCATCACCATTGATAAGTAGCGTCACCATTGATAAATAACACCATCACCACAACACCACCACAAAATACAGAAACACAGACAAATGGTTCAACAAAACACACAACACTAACACCTCGCCCTTAGGAACACCACGAGGCATCACCAGCAGGAGGGACAAGGCGTTCTCACAAGATCATCACCAACACCTCGCCCTTAGGAACACCAACGAGGCATCACCAACAGGAGGGACGAAGCGTTCTCACAAGATCATCACCAACACCTCGCCCTTAGGAACACCAACGAGGCATCACCAGCAGGAGAGACGAGGCGTTCTCTGTAGATCATCACCAAAACACAACACCAACAACTCGCCCTTAGGAACACCAAAGAGGCATCACCAACAGGAGGGACGAAGCGTTCTCACAAGATCATCACCAACACACAACACCAACACCTCGCCCTTAGGAACACCAACGAGGCATCACCAACAGGAGGGACGAAGACAAGTGTTTCTCTCAAGATCATCACCAACACTAAGGACCAACGGGAACAACCTAACCATATGTGGGTCTTAAATCACGAGCCACTGCTGTCTTCCCTTACTGGTCTGTCTGGTCTAGAGGGCTGGCGGGTGAGGGGGAGAGAGTGAGGTAGTGAGGGGTGGTGGGTAAGGGGGAGAGAGTGAGGGGTGGTGGGTGAGGGGGGAGAGAGGTAGAGAAGGGTAGTGAGGGGTGGTGGGTGAGGGGGAGAGAGTGAGGTAGTGAGGGGTGGTGGGTGAGGGGAGAAGGGTGTGGAAGAGAGGGGAAGAATACAAGTGTGGGTCAGGGAGGGGTTGGGCAAGGGTGTGAAAGGGGAGTAAAGACAAGAGGGGAGGGTAGACGGGGTGAGGGGAGGGTAGAGGGGTAAGACTGTGTAGCATTGGGGGAGGGAGTTTAGTTAAAAGTGAGGTAAGTGGTGGTGGTGGTGGTCGTAGTGGTAGTAGTGGTAGTAGCGATAGTGGTAGTGGTAGTAGTGTTAGGGGTGGTAGTGGTAGTACTGGTAGTGGTAGTAGTGATAGTGTTGGTAGTAGTAGTAGGGGTGCCCTCTATTCATTACCACCACCCATAGGACGCCCGCACCCACCCCTGCATCTTAATGACGACCCGGGGCTAGAAAGACCTACAGGAGGACTCCGTGTGTACCACCCCTTAGTATTCTCTCTCTCTCTCTCTCTCTCTCTCTCTCTCTCTCTCTCTCTCTCTCTCTCTCTCCCCGACAGAAGCCAACAGAACAACAACATCCGTTACTGTACGGTGCCGGGTAACCTTGGTATTTAGTAACGGAAGTAGCAGGGAGGTATTGGGTTATCCGGCACATAATACCCACTACCCGAGCTCTTCTATCCGGCTTGTACCCACTACCCGAGTTCTTCTATCCGGCTTGTACCCACTACCCGGGCTCTTCTATCCGGCTCATACCCACTACCCGAGCTCTTCTATCCGGCTTGTACCCACTACCCGGGCTCTTCTATCCGGCTCATACCCACTACCCGAACTCTTCTATCCGGCTTGTACCCACTACCCGAGCTCTTCTATCCGGCTTGTACCCACTACCCGGGCTCTATCCGGCTCATACCCACTACATTGTCAGACTGTGATTTTTTTTTTTTAACCTTTTAAGAACAGGTCCAAGCATACTGTGTGTACAATGGCACAGCACTTTACCTCTGATGGCATGATAACTGATATATTAAGGCAGTATCCACACTTTGCATCTTGTACCTAAACAAACAACTATGTACTAAACTAAACAAACAATGTACTGGAAAATACTCTGTAACACTCAACGCCACAATATCCTGGCCACTGGGGTCTGATAAACTCCCTTTGTGACCTCTGTAATCCTTTTTGCGCTACAGCTCACAGGATGAGTATGGGGTGCACAATCAACTAGCTGCTGTTCGTGGAAAAAATACAGTATTCAATTCCTGTCCAGCTGATACCAACCACACGATGGGGGATAAGGGGGAAATATGGGTGAAGGATGAGGGAGGGAAGGAAGGGTGAAGGGGGAACGGATGAGGGAGAAGAGGTAAGGGAGGGAAGGAAAGGTTAGAGATGAGAGGGAAGGAAGGGTGAAGGGGGGAGAAGGGAAGGGTGAGGGAAGGGTGGGGGGGAGAAGGGAAGGGTGAGGGAAGGGTGGGGGGGAGAAGGGAAGGGTGGGGGGAAGAAGGGAAGGGCGAGGGAAGGGTGGGGGGAGAAGGGAAGGGTGAAGGAAGGGTGAGGGAGAAGGGAAGGGTGAGGGAAGGGTGGGGGGAGAAGGGAAGGGTGAGGGAAGGGTGGGGGGGAGAAGGGAAGGGTGAGGGAGGGATGAGGGGTCTATATGTGTACGGTATTGGTCTAGCTTAATTAAGAAGGTCCCTCTCAGGTGTGTGTGTGTGTGTGTGTGTGTCTTGGATCCTGTCAAATCTCTCTCTCTCTCTCTCTCTCTCTCTCTCTCTCTCTCTCTCTCTCTCTCTCCTACACTGCCAAATGTATCTCCTCTCTATTAACTCTCAAACAGTGGAGAAATCAAGAGAAGACTGAGATACGTACATGTGTGTGTCTCAAAGGGCAGTTCCTGTACACCTCCACGCCAACGTACATAACATTTACCTGTAAAGAAAGAGATAATAATAATAATAATAATAATAATAATAATAATAATAATAACAAAAAAATAAACTCCAGCGTCCAATGAGCGCCAATACCAAGGTCGAACGGCCAATGAGCGACCATTCCAAAATCAACACGATCACCAGTGACCAATAAGCGACGTTTGCGAGATCGACAACAGTCACGCGTGGCCAATAAGAGGCGAGAATGACCATCAAGAGGGCGAGGAGTGTCGGGGTCCTGGTATTGGGGCAGCTCTCGTCTCAGTTCTATAGTACATGTCGTGGGGTTAAGAGCTTGATGTTAGCGACACCAATTATTGTAGATTCTCGCAGCTCTTGAATGGCTCTTTTATTTACCCTTTCTTCCTCTTCCTTCCTTCCTTCCTCCCTCCTACTCTTCCTGCTTCCTCCCTTCCTATTCCTTCTCCTTCCACCTCCTCTCTTATCAGTCTAGTCTCTCTCTCTCTCTCTCTCCTTTCTGGTATAAGAGAGAGATATAGACAAATAAAGAAAAGGGGACACAGATAGATAGACAAAGAAAGAGAGAGAGAGAGAGAGAGAGAGAATATATCGCTCTGTCGGGAATTAGTGATGAGAGGAGTCACAATTCCCTCCCTCGTCCCGACAGAGGAGAAAAGCCACCACCGACACCAAGAGGGAGAGACGCAACAGTGATAAACAGTGAGTGAGGGACACATGGAGATAAACGAGAGATAGAGGAGAAGGGGAGAGAAAAAAAAAACAATCAGAACCCAAAATACATAAGCAATTAATTTTACATGACATGATCTCTCTCTCTCTCTCTCTCTCTCTCTCTCTCTCTCTCTCTCTCTTTCTTTCTACGAATCTTATCAACGATCTCTCAACGCCACAACGACTGTCTCAACACCACAACGAGTCTCTCAACGCCACAACGACTGTCTCAACGTCACAACGACTGTCTCTCAACGCCACAACGACTGTCTCAACGCCACAACGAGTCTCTCAACGCCACAACGAGTCTCTCAACGCCACAACGATCTCTCAACGACACAACGAGTCTCTCAAAGCAAAATCAACTGTCTCTCAACGAGGCAATGAGGACAACAATGAGAGAACGAGAGCGAGACAGAGAGATCAAGGGTGGCCTTCCCTCCCCGTCCCCCCTGCCCTAAAAACCTGTTCTTCAAGTGCCACTCCAGGAAGGCCCAGCTGCTGGACTCAAGTACCGAGTGTCAGTGAATCGTATGCAACTGAATGCATTCTCTACAAAGCCAGGTTAGGTTAGGTTAGGTTAGGTTAGGTTAGGTTAGGCTAAGCTAGGTTAGGTTAAGTTAAAGATTGTACATTAACTGGACACATTGTCTTTATCACCAGTTAGTCACGAAAAAAAAATACCAATTTACGATTCTTTGAGTTATTGCCACAGGGAAAGGGGGGGGGGGGGTGAGGGTTACCACTTACAAGCGGATAACAGACTCAAGGACTTAACAATCGTGAGCTGATTGGCAGACAGATTAGACCAAGGGAGGATTACTATTGGCTGGTTTTCCCTTAGTGTTTAACGTTAGGAAATAAAATAAATATCCCTCACAAGAAGAGTACCTCCATCAGTTAAGTTGGTCAGGTGAGGCAGGTATTGAGATCATTAATAGTGGTTATATACAGGTAAGCGAGCCACTGATTACGAAGATTAGGATGGATTACACACACACACACACACACACACACACACACACTACTACTACTACTACTACTACTACTACTACTACTACTACTACTACTTTGCTGTCTCTAGGAATCGAGTATGACGATCATCCAGATATGATACAATGATATGAGTTATAAGGGATGTCACCTTCATTGGTGAGTTTTGAGGTGACAAAAGAGGCCGATACGGGACCCGCAGCGTCGTCCACTTTCGTTGCACATGTGGAGGGCTGCATCTAGTGCGGGAGAAGCGGTGGCAGCGTCTTTCCGGCGTTGGCGCTTGACTGCCTCGGTTTGCAGTCGGGCTAACTCGAAAGTATTGACACCTTCTCGTGTGGTGCTGTTGTATGGTTTGATTTTGTTTGGATCTGTGATTTTGACTGTGTTTTCGACAGCGTAAGGATGACCTTACTGGGTGCGATTGCCCAGTCAAGTTGGGTTTTTAGGCAGGCTATGTTTAGGGCACCTTTTCTAGTCCCCTCCCCATGTGGGGTGAGCAGAGTGGCTCCTCGAAAGGGCTGCTCAGTCGCACAGACAGGACCGGATTGCACTGCTGCCTAGATCCCAGTGCATAAACGACCATCTTATCTGTGCCGCCCATATGCTGAGTTGTGACTAGAGACTCCCGGCAGTCATTTCTGCCTGTCCCCGTCGCCACTCGACCGTCGCCATAGGACTTTTGGGGGTATAGGGGTTTTGATGATGATGAGAGGTATGATGAACTGGATGATGGCTGCGCGTGAGTTGATTTATGTGGTGAGGCAGGAGCGCAGGCTGCAACCACACATCTTGCTCTCCCTTTTCCTGATCCAGTGGTGCAAGTGTTGCAAAGACTGGGGAGAGAGAGAGTTGCAGTGGAATGCCGATAGCCCAGTTTGTTGTGTTTCGCCTCAGTAGCCCATCCATCAGGCATTGCCTTCGTCCGGCGGTGTAGTCGTTGGTTTTCCACGGTGATCACCTCTTCCGCCTATACCGCCGTTACGGTCTTGTTGGAGCTCTGTAAGCATGCCTGCCCGATGCTGGGCTCCACCCCAGATTTTTCGTTCGGGGTTTACTCCTGTAGCCTTATACCTGCCAAGGTTAATCCGCAAGGCAGCGGGGCAATGGTTGGTAGGCACCACAACGTGTCCACATGCCAGTGGGCCTATGCGCCGTCCCTCTGGGCCTACTGCTACTCCGAGATCCCCTGCTGGTCTAGCCTGGGCCCACGAGGCACCCAGTTACCGTGTGTTGCCACGAGGACACACACACACACACACACACACACACACACACACACACACATTATTTAACCACTAAATTGATTCATCCGGACCATCTTAATGAGGCCTTAATTCTTCATATCCTTAAGTCGCATCTCAGACCCCCCGCCCCCCCTCTCTCTCTCTCTCTCTAATTCATTCTCCTCCACCTCATCCCTCCCAACCTTTCTCCCTTTCCCCACCTCCATCTTTCTGTTCTTTCTCCCTCTTCAACTTCCTCCCCTTCCTTCTCCTCACCTCCCTTCCTTTCACTCTCATCCCCTCACATTGTCCCCCCCTATTCTTCCCCTCCCTTCTCTCCCCCTCCCTTCTCTCCCCCTCACCTCCCCTTCCAGGTAACATCAGTTCATCACCATCAGATTGGCAGGTGTCTCAGGTGTCCGATGACGTCATTCTCGACTGCGACGACCGTGCTGACAATGGCTGATGTAGGCTGACACACGGCTGCTAACGGTTGATGCCAGCTGACAATGGATGATACGAACTGACAGCGGGAGACAAAGACTGAACAAGCTGACAGCGGGAGACTAAGAATGACACGAGCTGACAGCGAAAGACAAAGACGGAACGAGCTGACAGCGGGAGACAAAGACTGACATGAGCTGACAACGGGAGAGAAAGACTGAACAAGCAGACAGCGAGAGACAAAGAATGACACGAGCTAACACCGGGAGACAATGAGTTGACAGAGGCTGACGCGAAGTGATACTCTGGTAAATAAAACGGAGTCAGAGACTAGCAAATGCGAACTGACACATTGTAAACCAGAGCTGTCAGCGGCTGACACTTCGCTCGCTAACACAGACACGGCTGACATATCATCTGACATCTTAACTCAAGTTCAACACTGACATAATCCCAATTGGAGAGAGAGAGAGAGAGAGAGAGAGAGAGAGAGAGAGAGAGAGAGAGAGAGAGAGAGAGAGAGAGAGAGATGTAAATACAGAGAAAGAAAAAAGGAGAAAGAAAGAAAGAAAGAAATAACGGCTATGTTCGGACGCATTACCATCACCCTCTGGCTACTGGCTAGGTGCAGGTGTTCGGACGCCTCGTCATCATCAGTACAAGTAGGATTTTCATTAACAACTCGGACGCCTTCCACTCTACTGACACCCCTACACACACTCTCTCTCTCTCTCTCTCTCTCTCTCTCTCTCTCTCTCTCTCTCTCTCTCTCTACCCGGTATATCAACAACCCCCCCCCTATACCTTGTTCTCACACCCTGCGCCAGCTGTAGGTGAGTGAAACAGACAGACAGACAGACACACAGACACACCGACAGACACACAGACACACAGACAGACACAAAGGTACCGCCACTACCCACTAGCTCGGGTCGGCTGTCATGCGCGGGATATCCAAACAGGAAGACAAGAAGTCGCTGTCGGAACTGTCAGTTGGTGAAATAATTACCGGTACTCCAGCGTCAGGGGCTATGGGGGCTGTCAGGGACGGGGCTGTTAGTGAAGAGGTCTGTTAGTGAGAGGTGCTGTGAAAATGAAACTGTCAGTGAGGAGACTGTCAAAGTGTGGCTGTCAGTGAAGAAGCCGTTGGTGAGGGGCTGTCAATGTGGAGGACGCTCAGTGGGGAGGCTGTCAGTGAAGAGGTCTGTCAGTAAGGAGGCTGTCAAAGTGAAGCTGTCAGAAGGAGGGGGTTGTCATTGTGGGGGCTGTCAGTAAGGAGTCTTTCAGTATGTGGAACTGTCAGCGAAAGGGTCTGTTAGTGAGTGAAGCTGACAGACAGTGGAGCTGATAAAGAGTGGAGCTGTCAGTGAGGAGGGCTGACAGTCAGTGGAGCTGACAAAGAATGGGGCTTCTCAGTGAATGAAGCTGTCAGTGAGTGAGGCTGTCAGTCAGTAGATCTGATAAAGAGTGGAGCTGTCAATGAGTAAAGCTGTCAGTGAAGAGGTGTGATATACAGCAAGAATTCATCACATTGTCGTTGTCACATGTTGGTGAAACCTACAAAGTTTGGTGCAAATTACCATACACGTATTAGAGCTATTTTGGGGGACAGACAGACAGACAGACAGACAGACAGACAGACAGACACAGAAGACGGAAAACAATACCCTGACCCACAGTTACGGGCATAATAATAATAATAATAATAATAATAATAATAATAATAATAATAATAATAATAATAATAAATGTTGTTGTCTGTTATGTAGTAGATGATCACCTGAAGAATAGACCCCCAGCTTATTACACCTGATGATTAAAACACCCTAACGCTACCTGGGGGGAGGGGCTAGATTAGTTATGTTAGGTTAGGTTAGGTTAGGTTAGGTTAGGTTAGGTTAGGTTATTTTAACGCTACGGTGTTTAGTCATCATGTAAAATAAACTGGTGTAGCTAATCTTCACCTGATCAGTAAGAGATGGCGGCCACCACCCCAACACAACACAACAGGAATACAAGATGAAGACATCCCTCACATGCAAGTTGTTAACAGTGAACAACCCTCATCACACACCCAACAATTTGTCGTCGGGAGTACAATTACCCCATTTTCTGTCGTCTTCGTCTTCATTTTCTGTTTTTTTTGTCGTCACCTACCTGTCCCACCACTCGTTTTTTTATCGTTATTTTCCCCACCACCAGGAGACTGTTACCACGTCACTCTGCCCCCTCTGACGTAAACCATTTGCTGTTGGCTGTTAACGGTAAATAATTCTTACGAGATCCGTCTTGGTTGATAGTTTATATAGAGAGAAATAAATGAGTCGGGTTAAACGTGAAAAATTAAACACACACACACACACACACACACACACACACACACACACATATATATATAGCTGAAAAGTAGACCAAAGTAAGCGCCTACAGTTGGGTGCTAGGCCTAGGAAAATAAATGCAGTTGGGTGCTAGGCCTAGGGGAGTGTGTACAGCCTTAAGAAAATCAGTTGAGGAAGTTCCCCGCCTGGAAGGTGATAAGAGAGACCATGAAGGGGTGTCATCACTGTCTCCTGGTGAAGCCCTGTCTGTGTGTCTGTCTGTCTGTCTGTCTGTCTCTTTATATGTCTCTCTCTTTCTCCTTCTTTGTCTGTCTGTCTGTCTGTCTGTCTGTCTCCTTTGTCTCTCTCTATTTCTCCTTTCTTTGTCTGTCTGTCTGTCTGTCTGTCTGTCTGTCTGTCTGGCTGTCTCTTTGTCTGTCTGTCTTTATCTCCTTTTTTGTCTGTCTGTCTGTCTGTCTGTCTGTCTGTCTCTTGAGTACAATGACGCCTAAATTCAGCATAACAGTCAGGTGTTGGCAGTGAGGGCGTTGTCATTCCTTAGGGCTACATATGTCAGGTGTTTTTACATATATGAGGACATCAGGTGTTTTGCCAGTCACATGTCTGTATTATCAAGGACACTGTAGGTTAAATTCCTCGGCATTATACTTTATTCTAACCTAACCTAACCTAACCTAACCTAGCCTAACCTAACCTAACCTAACCTAACCTACCTTAGTCGGACCTATTCTAATCTATGCTAACATAACATAACCTACCCTAAGCTTAAAATACCGTAGTTTAATTTAACCTAACCTAACCTGACCAAGTTTAACCAAAAGAGAGAGAGAGAGAGAGAGAGAGAGAGAGAGAGAGAGAGAGAGAGAGAGAGAGAGAGAGAGAGAGAGTAAAAAAAAATTATCTTTCAACTTACCTTCTACAGAGATGGAGGTTGGTGCCACACACACACACTGATTTTCGCTCCCCAAAAGGCACACTTATCTCCCCGTTTAACCACGTATCTTGATTAGTTTTTCAGTATTAGCATCTTGGCTATTTTCTTTTATACGAATTTTAGGCTAGTTTTTCGTTACACGTATCTTATCTAATTCAGGTCTTACGGCACTGAGGAACCCTATCATTGCTATTTTAATTCTCTACCATTTTTTTTTTTTAGGGAATTTCCATCATGGTTCTTGGTTATTTATCCCATTTTGTATAGTCGTGGGGGTTTAATTTTCCTGTAAGTACTAAAAGTCATAAGAAAAAACTATTACTTTTTTCTTTATAATTTCCTCTACGTATCAGTTTATTTGCAAGGATAATTTTGATTTGGATATTTACTGTATTTGAAAGAATAAATTTAGTTTCTTAATTTATTCTAAGTATTAAGCTGTTTGTGATTATTTCGAGGTTTATTTTTTCTGTACCAAACTACTTAATAAAAAAACACATTATATTCACAATACTAAAACGATAAACATTTAATTGGACAAAAACACAAAAATGTATCCCAACAAGATAAAACATTGGTAATTTTCTTTCATCTCGGAATTTACGTTTTTATTGATATTTACAAAACAATTTACCATTTTTTGGGGGAATCATCCTCAGTTAAGTCAATAAAGTCAAAATAAAAATAAATGAAAAATAGAATAAACAAATAATAAAAAAAACTTCGTATTTATCGATAAAGCAAATCGGTATTATTAAATCTGATATTTTCAACAATGCTTTTAGGTTCGTCTTACAGCGCTGAGTAACACACACGAGGAACACGTATTGTACAGTTACCACAGCACACAGTTGAGGATACGGGAGGGTGCTTCAAGACTCCACAGTACACAATAACACAGGGGCGACATAGCAGCTTGTAAACGCCACAGTACACAGCAACACAGGGGCGACATAGCAGCTTGTAAACGCCACAGTACACAGCAACACAGGAACGAGACACAGTAGCAGCTTGGAGACATTTCTATACACAGCAACAAAATAGGTTAAAGTCACCTCTTATACCCAGCAAGACGAGGGCGGCACACGATACACAACACACATATAAATAGTTGAACACAAAATTTATCCACAAAAACAAGAGTACGGGCGGGAGCCTTGACACCGTGCCATGCCAGCTTCGAGACAGACAGACAGACAGACCCTCCTCGTGGCACCGGGCAGGGCGAGTGTCACACATCTGCCTGGTGCCTGCTAGTGCCACCCCCTTCTGCCCACGGCGAGAGAGGGAAGGGGGGGGGGAGCAGAGGAGAAGGAGGAAGGGGGAGGAGAGGGGTAATGAGAGGGGGGAGAGGTAATGGACGGGGAAGGGAGGGAGGGTATAGGAGGGTGAGAGGGAGGGAGGGACTGAGGGAGGGAGGAGCTGAGAGGTGCCACAGGCCGTACGAGAAGGTAGAAACAGAGGGTCTTCACGTCACCTTAACATACTCAACTCTGATCTAGTCATTTACATTCGTTTAAAATTCCTTTCAACTAAACCATAAACGACAGAAAAAGACAGATATAGACGGAGGAGAAACAAGGAGAGGTGAGGTAATATGTGGGGAGGTAAGACAAGGATAGTGAGGTGGGAGGGGTGCTCAGGGGGTGAACAGGAAGATGGGGGGAGGGGGAGGTAGTGACGGTGGTGGTGCTGATAGTTGTTGCTGTTGGAGGGTGAGTCAGGTACACACACACACACACACACACGGCGACAGGTGGAGCAAAATTATTCAAGATATGTACTGTACGAGCCATCAAGGTAGATCTGCCATGGAAGAAATTAGTGCTTTTAATATTAGGTCCCATATGTGAGGTTAGGCTGTAGAAGTCAGGGATTAGGTATAGTATAAGGATTAGGTGTGGTATAAGGTTAGGGATAAGGCCCTAGACATGGGGGGATCAGGCTGTAACAAATAGAAATACAGGGTAATTAGGGCTCTGAAATTAGGTGCTGTAAGGGTTGACAAGTTACAGACACTAGGGGTGAGGGGAGGAAATTTAGGTTAGATAAGGTCTGGTTAAGGCTGGGTTAGGTTAGGTTAGGTTAGGTTAGGTGTGGTTAGATTAGGTTAGGTTAAGGCTGGATTTGGTTAGGTTAGGTTAGGTTAGGTTAAGGCTGGATTTGGTTAGGTTAGGTATTAAATTTGTTAAATTAATAAATACAAAATTACAGTTTTAACTTTTTTTCTTCACATAAAGGAGCGACAAGCGTCAATTTCTCCCTTACTAAAACAAACGACCAAGACGACCTGCTGACTGTACACTCGGGCAAGGTCGTTCTCCAGCCGTGGTATCGAGTGGTAGGTGGCAGCGTGGAGGATTACTACTGTGTATTCACTTGTGTACACGTGACCCTTGAGGCATGTTTGAATGGTCAGCTGAGACACACTTATACCCCAAGGCTGTCTCATGCCCGCCCTCGGTGTCACGTCACAATCTGCGCATCGTGTGACATGTGAGGGCATGGATAATTTTATGACAAGGGCTGGCATAAAAATCGTATGACAAATGACGGCCCATTCCTCAACGCACACACACATACACATTTCTACATATACATTTTAACATACACGGATATACATTTCTACATACATACACATTTCAATATACACATACACATTTCTACATACACATACACATTTCTACATACACATACACATTTCTGTATTAGGAGACAAACTGTAGATCAATAAGAGCGTGAACAAGTCTCCTTTAATAACTACTGTGGCAGAGTGATGAGTGATGAGAGATAGGAATATATGTCCCGGAAATTAAATTGGAATTAAAAGCGATTGAGAGAAGGGCGTAGGAGAGGGAGGGAAGGAGTGGAGGAGGGAGGGAAGGAGTGGAGGAGGGAGGGAAGGAGGGAGGGAAGGAGTGGAGGAGGGAGGGAAGGAGTGGAGGAGGGAGGGAAGGAGTGGAGGAGGGAGGGAAGGAGTGGAGGGGGGAGGGAAGGAGTGGAGGAGGGAGGGAAGGAGTGGAGGGGGGAGGGAAGGAGTGGAGGAGGGAGGGAAGGAGTGGAGGAGGGAGGGAAGGAGTGGAGGAGGGAGGGAAGGAGTGGAGGGGGGAGGGACGGTGTGGAGGAGGGAGGGAAGGAGTGGAGGAGGGAGGGAAGGAGTGGAGGAGGGAGGGAAGGAGTGGAGGAGGGAGGGAAGGGGGTGGAGGAGGGAGGGAAGGAGTGGAGGAGGGAGGGAAGGAGTGGAGGAGGGAGGGAAGGAGTGGAGGAGGGAGGGAAGGAGTGGAGGGGGGAGGGAAGGAGTGGAGGAGGGAGGGAAGGAGTGGATGAGGGAGGGACGGTGTGGAGGAGGGAGGGAAGGGGGTGGAGGAGGTAGGGAAGGAGTGGAGGAGGGAGGAAAGAGGGTGAAGGAGGGAGGGGGTAAATGAGGGAGGGGGTAAATGAGGGAGGGGTATCTGTTTAGGGGGTGGAGGGAGGGAGTGGAAGGGGGGGAAGGAATGAGGGAGAGTGAGGAGAAGCAGACTATAAAGGGAATAAATAAATAAAGAAGGAAAGAAAGAAGTAAAAAAGAATTATTAAACGCCCCGGAGAGTATTAAGTTGTACACTGAAGAAATCCCCCTCTCTCCCTCCCTCCCTCAAATCCCTCGTGTCCTGGTAAAGATTTAAGGCCGGGATGAAACTAACAAACAAGAGGGATTTGAGAGAGAGAGAGAGAGAGAGAGAGAGAGAGAGAGAGAGAGAGAGAGAGAGAGAGAGAGAGATGCAATTTGCCTGGAGTGTGTACAAGGCGACCCTGGACTACAGTAAGTGAAGTCCCCTGTGGCTTAATTTGTGTGTGTGTGTGTGTGTGTGTGTGTGTGTGTGTGTGTGTGTGTGTGTGTGTGTGTCATCGCTACGAAAGGATATGGAGAAAAAAAGCAATAAAACTGTACGTAAGACAGAGGAAGAAACATGTTTTAAATTAAGGGAGACAGGAAGAATAGGCAAAAAGGAGGAAAAAGGGAGAACATTTAGGGAGAGTGACGGAGCTGAATAAAGAGAGGGAGACGAATTCTGGATGTAAGGGAGAGGAAGGTGGTGGTGTCACTCAAGGGAGAGAACAAGAGGGTGGTGGCACTCAAGGGAGAGAACAAGAGGGTGGTGGCACTCAAGGGAGAGAACAAGAGGGTGGTGGCACTCAAGGGAGAGAACGGTGCACTCAAGGGAGAGAACAAGAGGGTGGTGGCACTCAAGGGAGAGAACAAGAAGGTGGTGGCACGCAAGGGAGAGAACAAGAAGGTGGTGGCACTCAAGGGAGAGAACGAGACAAGGGTGAAGTTAGTGGTCCGTGAACTACAGAACGTAACATTTAAGGTTAATAGTCTGACGGAACACACCCTGGTAAGAGAGAGGGAGGGGGCAGGAAGGGAGAGGGAGGGGGCAGGAAGGGAGAGGGAGGGGGAGGAAGGGAGAGGGAGGGAAGTGGAAGGGAGAGGGAGGGGGAGGAAGGGAGAGGGAGGGAAGTGGAAGAAGAAACTGTAGAAGGGAAGAAGGAGAGGGAGGGAGAGAAGAGGGAGGGAGAAAGGGAGGGGAGAGAGGGAGGGAAGAAGGGGAGGGAGGGAGAGAGAGAGAGAGAGAGAGGGGGGGAAGGAGGGGAGGGATGTAAGAAGAGAAGGGAGGAAAGAGAGAGAAGAAGGAGGAGAGGAGGAGAGGGATAAAGAAAGGGAGGGATGGAGGTAGGTGGGAGAGGAGAGGGAGGAAGGGAAAGAGAAGAGTGTAGGGAAAGGGAGTTTTAGGAGGGAGGGGAAGGAGGAAGAGGCTGGGGAAAGGAGGGGAAACTGTTGGAGAGGGGAGAAAGCGATAGACTGATAAAGGTAGATAGGGAGGAACGGGGAAAAGGAGAAGAAGAGGGATAGGAGGGGATGGAGAGAAGGAGGGGGATGGGAGCTAAGATATCCACCCCTCCCTCTTCCCCCCTCCCCACCCCCCTCCCCCACCGACAAGAATGAGACCCATGGATTTAAGACCCTTGGGGGGGGGGGGGGCTACAGTATATGGGGCTGGATCTGCTGATAGTCGTGGGGCTGAGTGTGATGACGTCTGGTATAGTAGTATGTCTATCGATCTATCTGTCTGTCTGTCTGTCTGTCTGTCTGTCCTCCACCCTCTTTATCAATAGGATCAGAGAGAGAGAGAGAGAGAGAGAGAGAGAGAGAGAGAGAGAGAGAGAGAGAGAGAGAGTATACTATGTTGTTGTTGTTGTTGGTTGTTGTTATGTTATTACTGAGCTTCAACAAGGAAGTTCTCTTAAGAGCGTACCAAGGTATAGGAAAACACGAGTCAAACAAAGAAAAAATTATTACTATTATTATTATTATCATTATTATTATCATCACTCAACAAACCAATGAATATAATCCAGTATATATAATCCCAAAAGTCTATGACGAGGACGAGGTAACAGAATCAAAAACCACAAGACTCCATAATAATAATAATAATATTCAGTTTAAATTATCACACAAAAGAAAACGTCACCACAGCCTTCTAACACTCACAGGGACAAGTTATTAAACAAAGAAAACTTGTCTCTTTGAAGGAGTAACTCTGGGAAAACTTTTGTCACTCTTCCCCCTTCAACCTCATATCCTCTATATACACTGAGGTTGAACTTCATTTTAACTATTATTTACGAGTTGGAACTTTCTTAAGATCATATTACGTTTGGTTCTGTGATATATTAGCCTTCGTAACGTCGTTGGCTGGTCAGAGATGGTAAAATACAATTAGACTTGACGTTAATCTAGAGAATGTAGGTATAATTAATTCCCAATAGGATATTAGAGTAAAAAATTCACAAAGAACAACAACAATAATAAAAAACATAGAAGAAGAAGAAACAACAATAAATAATAATAAGAAGAACAACAAGAACAAGAAAAAATATGACAAAAAAACAGCAACAATATCAACAAAAAAGAACAACAACAACAACAACAATAACAAGAAAAAAGAAGCCAAAAATAACAACAACAACAACAAACAACAACAAACTCTTCACCAGCCCACACCCCAATAGAGCCTTCACCGTGGCTCGGGTGGGTGGGGATAAAATGAATATTAATCACAACTGAATAATTATGGAAATGAGAAACCATAGCAATACCCTTTATCACGTACCAACTAAATTCAATAAAAATATCCACCTCTTTTACTTAATTCCATATCACAGACTTGGGTTAATTACTCAGATAAATTCGATAATATTCACCATACTTATAAAATAAAAGTGTGTGTAAAAGTATTGTGGGGTGGTGTGGTGTGGGTGTGGGGGGTGGGTGTGGGGTAGGGAGGTGGGGTGAGGTGGGGAAGGTAGGTGGTGGGAGAGAGGGTGAGGGAGGGGAAGGGAGGGGGGGAGGGGTGGTGGTGGAGGAGAGGGGTAGGGGTAGGGGTGGGGGGGTATTTCGACTTTTTCCCTGCACACAGTCACGAATTTCTCCTCCAAACTTTTCAACTTCTTCTGTTGCTGCTAAACTTTGGCAGGATTTGTCTCACCATCACCTTTATTCATGGCTCCAACACCATCTCCACCATTATCTCCTCCAGCACTATCTCCACCACTACCTCCTCCAACACTATCTCCACCACTATCTCCTCCACCACTACCTCCACCACCACTATATCCACCATTATTTCCTTCAACACTATCTCCACCACTATCTCCTCCAACACTATCTCCACCACTACCTCCACCACCACTATATCCACCATTATTTCCTTCAACACTATCTCCACCACTATCTCCTCCAACACTATCTCCACCACTACCTCCACCACCACTATATCCACCATTATTTCCTTCAACACTATCTCCACCACTATCTCCTCCAACACTATCTCTACCACTACCTCCACCACCACTATCTCCTCCAACACTATCTCCACCACTACCACCTTCACCACCATCACCACCATCACCACCACCATCACTCACACAGGGAAAAATACATATCTTGTTCAATACTTCATTTATTGTCGACGTGTGTGTAGGAGAGAGGAGGAAGAAGAGGAGGAGGAGGAGGAGGAGGAGGAGGAGGAGGAGGAGGAGGAGGAGGAGAAAGGTTTTAATGTCCTTCAAATATGATGACTGACGTTACTGACCACAAAAATAAATATACAGATGCTGTCAACGGTGTCAAGATGCCGTCAAGATGTTGTCAAAGAGGCCAGGATGTTGTCAACGGAGTCAGGATCCAGTCAAGATGCCGTCAACGTGTGTCAAGAAGCTGCCAAGGAGGTCCGAACGCCGTCAAGGATTATACAAACGCTCATAACCTAACCTAACCTACCATAACCTAACCTAACCTAACCTACCCTAACCTACCATAACCTAACCTAACCTACCCTAACCTAACCTACCATAACCTAACCTAACCCACCATAACCTAACCTACCCTAACGTAAACCTAACGTAACCTTGGGATCAATAACAAATATTAGTGGACGACCCGAAACAATTAACCTCATCCAGACGCCACATGTTCACTTTGTGACTGGTGGCGAGGGGTGAGAGGGAGGGGGGGGTGAGAGGGAGGGGGTGAGAGGGAGGGGGTGAGAGGGAAGGGGTGAGAGGGAGGGGGTGAGAGGGAGGGGGTGAGAGGGAGGGGTGACAGGGAGAGGGTGAGAGGGAGGGGGTGAGAGGGAGGGGGTGGGAGGGAGGGGATGAGAGAGAGGAAGGGAGGGGGTGAGAGGGAGGGGGTAAGAGGGAGGGGGGTGAGAGGGGGTGAGAGGGAGGGGGTGAGAGGGGGTGAGAGGAGGGTGTGTGAGGGAGGGGAAGGAGGGGGGAAGGTGAGAGAGGGAAGAGGAAGAGGAGGAGAGGGTGTGAGAGGAAGGAAAAGGAGAGGGAAGGAGGGTGAGAGGGAGGGAACAGTAGGGGAATGGTGGGAGGGTAATAATGTAAGAGAGAGAGAGAGAGAGAGAGAGAGAGAGAGAGAGAGAGAGAGAGAGAGAGAGAGAGACCTGTGGAATGAAGGGGGAATGATGAAGAGGGGGGGAGACGTGAGGGGAGATTTAGGAGAAGGAAGGAGAGAGAAGGGACAGGCAGGAGAAGAGCTGGGAGGAAAGAAGGAGGGGTGGGAAGGGAAGACCGGAGTGGTGGAGTGGGATGGGGAGAGAACGGAGTGTGGGGGGAAGTGGGAGGGTGAGAAATGTAACCGGAATGGGGGAGCTTGGGGGAGGAGTGAGTGAGGGTGAGAGGGGGTGAGGAGCAAGCAAGTAGTTAAGGCCTATTCTACTACGTTAATCACCCAGAATATCGACCACCTGAAGTAACAACGGGGGCTCAGGTGTCCATGTGCAGGTGATGACTTACCACTACCAGCTGCCAATGCCTCTCTCTCTCTCTCTCTCTCTCTCTCTCTCTCTCTCTCTCTCTCTCTCTCTCTCTCTTCAACAATTACCATCACCAATTTCCCTCCGCCAATTACGAAAATCGGGGACAGGAGCGACTGATGGTTGGCCGTGACCTGAGGGGAGAGATGAGGGGGGAGAGGGGAATAAGGGGGGGAAAGAAGAGGAGGGTAGGAGGGGAGAGGGGTAGAGAGGGGGGTGAGGGGAGAATGGAGAAAACCGATAAATCGAAGAATTTCCCCTCATCTCCCCTCTGCTCCCCACCCCCCCGCCCACTAGATGACGTCTCACTTGACCAGACCATAGCTCCTTGTTGGCCACGCCCTCGCTACGCCCACCCCTAGCCCCAACATATGGTTATTTTACCGCCTATGTCACGCCCATACAAGGTTTTATGTCAAATGTCTCACGCCTACACGCGTTCATACAATCATTTGGTCACGCCCGCAGTTTAAAGCTAGTAATTCACGCCCACACAGCTATATGGCGACTAATTCACGCCCACAGTTACATAGCGGCTAATTCACGCCCACACAGCTATATGGCGACTAATTCACGCCCACAGTTACATAGCGACTAATTCACGCCCACACAGCTATATGGCGACTAATTCACGCCCACACAGCTATATAGTGACTAATTCACGCCCACAGTTACATAGCGACTAATTCACGCCCACACAGCTATATTGCAACTAATTCACGCCCACACAGCTATATGGCGACTAATTCACGCCCACACAGCTATATAGTGACTAATTCACGCCCGCACAGCTACATAGTGACTAATTCACGCCCACACAGCTATATAGTGACTAATTCACGCCCACAGAGTTATATAAGAGAATAATTCACGGCCACACGTGGTTACATAACGACCACGCCTCTTCCACACAACTGTCTCGACTAATACCAACGCCCACGCCACATACATGCGCCACGCCCACACAACGACCCACACCAAGCCCATAAATCACACACACACACACACACACACACACACACACACACACACACACACACACAGACAATTGGCATGTTGCAACAAGGTATAAAACAGAGGAATAATAATAATAATAATAATAATAATAATAATAATAATAATAATAATAATGATAATCTTCGTCTATCTGTCTGCCTTCCCGTCGATATGATCAAAATCTGTCTGTCTAATTACCTGTCGGCCTGTCTATTAGTTCAGTGTCTATCTACCTGTCTGTCTCTGCTTAATGTCTGTCTATTTGCCTGTCTATCTGTCTATTTGCCTGTCTATCTGTCTATTTGCCTGTCTATCTGTCTATTTGCCTGTCTATCTGTCTGTCTGTCTGTATTGATCCCTTCCTCCTTTTAGCCGTGTCTGTCTATTTCTGTGTGTGAGTCGGGTCAGTGCCTTAAAGACCCGTCCACTCACCTTTAAGATCTGACCTGACCTGACTTGACCTTTGGAGGCACCATGACTAAACAAAAGGATCTCCCAGTGACCTAGTATGGCACTTTGAAGGCAATAGGTCAATAAAGTTTGGTAATTCAGCGAACTTTGTAGTTTTGTAGGGTAGTAAATATTGAAGTAATCCTTTATAAAGTTGAAGACAATTCCTCCCAGTTTTTTGGAGGTCGAGGGTAGGTGATACTCCAACAATTCTCAGTTAAGTTTGAAGGTAATAATCCTCCAGGGATTTTGTAGTCAGATTAATAGTGAATGTAGCTGACGTCTCCCCCCCCCAAAAAAAATAATTCTACCTGGGAGCTAATTAGATACTGTTATTAATTACGTTATAAAATACAGGTAAATCTCAGGTGAAAATACACATATAATTCAATGCATGACACTAATTAACAAGAGTAACATGATGTAATCCGATTTTGGGAAGGATTTAATCAGATTTTTTTAAGGGAGGATTCAATCAGATTTTTCAGGTAAATTGTGAATATGTTTTAATAATAATGTTTTCCTTGTAGTCGATTTTAGAAAGTGCTATGATGTGGTAGTCGTTTGAGATGATGATGATGATGATGATGATGATATTTTCTAATTCCTCCCGTGATCCATAAATGTTTCCTGACAGGTTATATTTTCCCTCTGTTTACTATTGTCTTTCCTAATGGAGATAAATGACACTAGGAAAACCATAAATTATATTCAGTTTCCCAAAGACCATTACTTGCATACCTGTCTCAATGGTCACCTCAGTAAAGGGCCAAACACACACACACACACACACACACACACACACACACACACACACACACACACACACACACACCATTTATTATCACAATCCCCAAGAGTCTGTACATGTGCAAGTGAGGGAGTGAAATGTACAGCAACTCCACTGAATTTCATGGTGTTGCCTAATCTAACCTAACCTAACCTATTCTAATCTAACCTAATCTAATCTAACCTAATCTAACCTAACCTAATCTAATCTAACCAAATCTAACCTAATCTAATCTAACCTAACCTAATCTAACCTAACCTAATCTAATCTAACCTAATCTAATCTAACCTAATCTAACCTAACCTAATCTAATCTAACCTAATCTAACCTAACCTAATCTAATCTAACCTAATCTAACCTAATCTAATCTAATCTAACTTAACCTAACCTGGTGAAGGAGGGAGTAAGGGAAGTGAGAGCTTGGTGAGGGAGTGAGAGCCATTATGCAAACACCCTCACGTCTGGAAGAGGGATTTGCATGACCTTAGACCTGAGAGAGAGAGAGAGAGAGAGAGAGAGAGAGAGAGAGAGAGAGAGAGAGAGAGAGAGAGAGAGACTAACCACATGGGCCATATTTTCTTCCCAGACAAATTAATCTCTCTCTCTCTCTCTCTCCCTCTAAGACACTCACAAGGGAAAGAGTCTCGGAATAATCCTTAAAAATACCGTTTTGTTTCACTTACCAAGAATAATAGGAAATTTCATCTAAAATTCCCCTCCCCAAAAAATTTAAAATCCCAAGTGAAAAATCTGGGGAATTTTCTCACTTTGGTCACAGCTTCAGTCAACGTAATATATGTTTTTTTTATAATCCTTGAGTTTAGGGAAAATAATAAGGTGAACAAATGAACCTTGGAGAACAACATTAACATTGGGAGAACAAAATGAACGCACACACACATATTCAATCACAAAAACAAACACACGAACATACACACATTCATTCAACCACTGAAAAAACACATACACACACATTAAACAACAACCACACACAAACATACATAATAATGGTTGCCCCTCGTGTGACGAGGATGGCCGGCCCAAGGGCCACCTAGGCGTGAATTTGTTTAAGGTGTAGAAGCTGTCGCCAACACAACAACCACACCCTGAGTTAACGAGCTGCATGACCCAGTGTCAAGGAATAGTCAGAGAAGACCGGACAACTCGCCAACTGCACTGGCTAACCATTACCCCAGAACACGATCCGCAAATCGATTAACATCCAGGTCCCCAATTACTGCTGGATAGACAGAGGCAAATGGCGTAAAGAAACTTGCCCATAGTTTCACCCTGCCCATACACACACACACACACACACCCACGCCAGAGCTGAGGACTATCTACAACGCATTTATTCTCCCCAAATTAACGTATGCGTCACCAGCCAGGTCGTCTTCTCTCAACTCCACCCAACAACGTCAGCTAAAGAAGGTACAGAAGAGGGCCTGCAGAATCATGCTCGGCGCAGACTACTCCGGCTACATCAACGCTCTCCCTACCTTGGAAATGCCATCCCTCAGTGACCTCCACCACCAAGCGCTAGCAAGGTCTGGCAGTGGACTATTGCACCATCCTCGTCATGGCCACCTCCTGCCACCGGCACTCCCCCGCCCACCTCGCCCAGTCCGCCACTACAACAAAATTCAGCCCATAAGAGCCCGCACTGATGGATATGAGAATAGCACCATCCCATCTATTGTTAAAATAATAAACAACTCCTGATTTATGTACTGTACAGCCCAGTAAATGTATTGAACGCATATCATTATGTCTAAATCACATGTAAGTTTGTATATTTTCAGCCACCAGTTGCAACTCTATTAATAAACCGTTTATTATTATTATTATTATTATTATTATTATTATTATTATTATTATTATTATTACACATTCAGCTACAAAAAATAAACACAGAAATACATATTCAACCACAATAACAAACACCTATACGTACACAGATCTAGCCACAAATACACACACACACACACACACACACACACACACACACACACACACACATTAAAGCACAAAAACAAAACACACACAAACACACCACCAGTATATTTACAAACTCCTGAGTGAATCACACAAACACAACACTCTCACATTTACAAAAGCCACACGTAAAGGGTAAACACATCTCCCTCATTTACAAAAACACCCCAAAAGTTTATCAAGTGAGTGTAAGCTTGCCAATCCTTCCTTCTTTTGCTCCACTTCCTCTCCTTCGCTCAACCTTCCTTCCTTCCTTCCTCCTCTCCTCCTTCCTTCCTCCTCTCCACATTCCTTCCTCCTCTCCACCTTCCTTCCTCCTCTCCACCTTCCTTCCTCCTCTCCACATTCCTTCCTCCTCTCCACCTTCCTTCCTCCTCTCCACCTTCCTTCCTCCTCTCCACATTCCTTCCTCCTCTCCACCTTCCTTCCTCCTCTCCACATTCCTTCCTCCTCTCCACCTTCCTTCCTCCTCTCCACCTTCCTTCCTCCTCTCCACATTCCTTCCTCCTCTCCACATTCCTTCCTGCCCTCCCCCTCCTTCCTTCCTTCCTCCTTTCCACATTCCTTCCTCCTCTCCACCTTCCTTCCTCCTCTCCACCTTCCTTCCTCCTCTCCACGTTCAGTAAACAAATTTCTGGGTGTCACTCCAAGGACGTGACAGCTTAAAGCTTTCAAGCTTCTGTTCAGTGTAAAAATATTAAGCTTCGGGTTCATGAAGGAGAAGGAATTTGGTCTTTTTCTTTCCTTTAGTAATGCGACTTATTTCCTGATTTTCCGGGATATTTTTTCTTATTTCCTGATTTTCCTAGATTTTTACCTGATTTTCCTGGATGTTATGACTTATTTCCTGATTTCCCTAGGTTTTTTTTACTTATTTCCTAATTTTCCAATATTTTGTGACTTATTTCCTAATTTCCCGGGATTTTGTGACTAATTTCCTGATTTTCCGGAATTTTGTGACATTTCCTGATTTTCCTAGATTTTTTTTTTACTAATTCCTGGTTTTCTAGGATTTTGTGACTTATTTCTTGATTTTCCGGGTTTTTGTGACTTATTACCCTGACTTAGGTGACTTATTTTCCTGACTTATGTAACTTATTTTCCTGATTTTATGAGACTAATTTCCCTGTCTTACGTAACTTATTTCCCTAACTTACGTGACTTATTTCCCTGACTTAGGTGACCTTTTTCCTGATTTTTATATTATTTTAGCTGTTACTTTTCTTTCTATTGAATTTGTTAATATTTTTTCTTACTTTTTTCATTTCTCTTGTGTGGCTTTTCCCGGTATTTTTCTTCGCGTTCATGCAAAAATTATTTTATGAGGGGGTGAGGGTGAGGTGGGAAGGGTGAGGGTGAGGTGGGAAGGGTGAGGGTGAGGTGGGAGGGGTGAGGGTGAGGTGGGATGGGTGAGGGTGAGAAGGGAGGGGTGAGGGTGAGGTGGGAGGGGTGAGGGTGAGGTGGGAGGGTGAGGGTGAGGTGGGATGGGTGAGGGTGAGAAGGGAGGGGTGAGGGTGAGGTGGGAGGGGTGAGGGTGAGGTGGGAGGGGTGAGGGTGAGGTGGGAGGTGGTCAGGGTGAGGGTGAGGTGGGAGGGGTGAGGGTGAGGTGGGAGGTGGTCAGGGTGAGGGTGAGGTGGGAGGGGTGAGGGTGAGGTGGGATGGGTGAGGGTGAGGTGGGAGGGGTGAGGGTGAGGTGGGAGGGGTGAGGAAGGAGAGTTGGGATGTGGGAGGGGGAGTTGGGAGGGGGGGGAGAGGAGTTGAGAGGAGGGAAGGGGAGTTGAGGGGAGGAGGGGAAAGGGTAGACAAAGGTAATCACCATCGTAACGACCCCGGGTGATGTGGCCACCTGGATGGACCACTGTGGACCTGGCTCAGGGAGGGATCATACAGGGAGGGAGTGACGGTGGTCAGTTATGGCCCTGGAGGATTACGGAGGGAGAGAGGAAGGGAGAGAGAGAAGGGGGAGGTGGAGGGGTAGGAAGGGTGCAAGTGAGGTAAAGAAGAAGGGAGGGAGTTAGGGCGGAAGGGAGGGAAGAACCTATAAAGAAATACATACATACGTACTGCATATACACATACATATATTAAATAAAAATATATACGTACACACACACACACACACGCACACATATATAAAACATACACTCATACACACACGTACGAGTATATATAATGAACACGAAGTATGTATACGTATTATGTATAAGTATTGTGTATCAGCATCCTCAAACACCCCAGAGACTCGAAGACTAAATATTACTAAAAAAAAATATATTTATATAAAGAAAAGCAAAAAATATGAAGCCTATTAATTCTGGTTCATAAAGTCGCCACCGTTACGACCACCTCCGCTACCACCACCACCACCAATACCGCTACAACCACCACCACCACAACCACTACCCCCACCTCCTCTACCACCACCACTACCACCACCAGTACCATCACCCCTACCACTACCACCACCACCAATACCACTACAACCGCCACCACCACCACAACCACTACCCCCACCTCCTCTACCACCACCACTACCACCACCAGTACCATCACCCCTGCCACTACCACCACCACCAATACCACTACCACCACCAGTACCATCACCCCTACCACTACCACCACCACCACCACCAATACCACTACCACCACCTCCTCTACCACCACCACTACCACCACCTCCGCTACCACCACCTCCGCTACCACCACCACCACCTTCTGCCTCGCTGGTTGCCGATCGCTTTCCAATACCTGGTCGGTGGTGGTCATGCCGAGAAGCTGAGAAGTGGCGGGAGGCTTGAGATGACGCTTATGGTATAATAGTGTTCTGTTCTATACTGTACTGTACTTTACTGTACTGTACTGTATTGGTACTGTACTGTACTGTACTGTTCTGTACTGTACTGTACTGTACTGTTCCGTACTGTACTGTACTGTACTGTACTTTACTGTTCTGTACTGTTCTCTTCTCTTCTCTACTGTACTGTACTGTACTGTACTGTACTGTTCCGTACTGTACTGTACTGTACTGTACTGTACTGTTCTGTACTGTTCTCTTCTCTTCTGTACTGTACTGTACTGTACTGTACTGTACTGTACTGTTCCGTACTGTACTGTACTGTACTGTACTGTACTGTTCTGTACTGTTCTCTTCTCTTCTCTACTGTACTGCACTGTACTGTGCTGTACTGTACTGTACTGTTCTGTTCTGTACTGTACTGTTCTGTTCTGTACTGTTCTCTTCTCTTCTCTACTGTACTGTACTGTACTGTACTGTTCTGTTCTGTACTGTTCTCTTCTCTTCTCTACTGTACTGTTCTGTACTGTTCTGTACTGTACTGTACTGTACTGTTCTGTTCTGTACTGTTCTCTTCTCTTCTCTACTGTACTGTTCTGTACTGTTCTGTACTGTGCTGTACTGTACTGTACTGTTCTGTTCTGTACTGTTCTCTTCTCTTCTCTCCTGTACTGTTCTGTACTGTTCTGTACTGTGCTGTACTGTACTGTACTGTTCTGTTCTGTACTGTTCTCTTCTCTTCTCTACTGTACTGTTCTGTTCTGTTCTGTACTGTACTGTACTGTACTGTTCTGTTCTGTTCTGTACTGTTCTCTTCTCTTCTCTACTGTACTGTTCTGTACTGTTCTGTACTGTTCTGTTCTGTACTGTTCTCTTCTCTTCTCTACTGTTCTGTACTGTTCTCTTCTCTTCTCTACTGTTCTGTACTGTACTGTTCTGTTCTGTTCTGTACTGTTCTCTTCTCTTCTCTACTGTACTGTTCTGTACTGTTCTGTACTGTTCTGTTCTGTACTGTTCTCTTCTCTTCTCTACTGTACTGTGCTGTACTGTGCTGTACTGTACTGTTCTCTTCTGTATTGTTAAGTTCTCTAATTTCTTTATTGTTATTTTTCTTAATTTCCAAGCCAATTTCTCCGACTGAGTTTCTTCCGTTTACGTGCGTGTGTTAATCTCTCTCTCTCTCTCTCTCTCTCTCTCTCTCTCTCTCTCTCTCTCTCTAAAATATCAACCAATAAGGCCTAAGCATAACTACGTCATCGTTTGTTTACCGCAATGCATTCTGGGATATGTACCGTGGTCCATTTTCCTTCAATAGTGAGCTAATTGTCTATGGAGTTGGTAACGCAACGAGTGAATTGGGCAATTAGTTGGATGAGTTTTGGAGCCTGAAGTACTACTCTATAGGCCTAAATTTTGTAGTTTTTATATACCGTCTCATACTACTAATAATAATAATAATAATAATAATAATAATAATAATAATAACCCCCCCAAACAAGTAAAAACCTATCCTCATTATTTATCATTCATTTCATACCTTGTTTGACTCATCTCCGTCCTCAGTGGATCAGTCATGTAAGGGAGAGGTGAACGATGCTTTCTGAACCTTACCTGAAAAGATGAGAAAGACAACATGAAAATATGTTTGTTTTTTTAGTTAACATAAAATTAATATAAAAATAATTAACAACAACAACAATACTAAAACTACTACTACTACTACTACTAATAATACTAATAATAATAATAATAATAATACAGTACCTGTAGTTATCTCCCCCACCTGCCCTAAACTTCCTCTTCTCTGAAAGACCTTGACACTCCCCAACACTGATTCTCCTCCCCTACCATCACCTGCCCATTGATCCCTCACCTCCCTCTCACTGCTGCTTCCCCTGTTCCTTCATTCTCCCTCATCTCCCCATCCATTCACCTCCCCATACCTCATCTCCCCTCACTCTTCCCCAGGGAATTTGCCCTCTTCCCCTCTGTTAATTTCAGCTGCTAATGTGACCTGTCTGGCTGTCGGGAAGACCAAGCCTCCATCCTCCTCCTCCTCCCTTCCTTCTCTCTCCCCTGGGACGGAAGGACACACACACACACACACACACACACACACACACACACACACACACACCAATACCTTTTCTTCTTCCTCCCTCCAGCAACACCCTTCTTGTTGTAGCATTAATAAATATGACAAATTTTGTGACAAGAGGTACCGGTATGGCCAGCAGTAGGACAGAACCAGACAATGTGATATAGTCGTGGCCAGAATTAGGCTAGGATACAGACACATCTGGCAAGTTAGTAACGCTGTACCCATACCGGAACACTCAGCATGTAAACTTTGTGATAAACCCTTAAAGCATTCACTTGAACGCTATATTATTGAATGTGACACTGTCAAAGACTTCAGGCCACCTGGCTTATTGTATCTTGAACTATGTAATTGCTACATTGAATCAGGTGTGCTTCAGGACATTCTTGCTGTTTATCCCAAATTTGCTAGTCCACAGTAATTAGTCTTCAATTAAAATATGACGTCCAATGTATGTGAACCACTGACCTATATATACTGCTAATGAATATGATGGATTTCTTTGTGTACGAACCTCTGTCCTGCATGGCAGTGAACAGTGACATTACCCACATGAATCTGACCTCTATATATATAGCTGTTAATGAATATGTTGTATTTCTTTGTGTATGAACCTCTGTCCTGCGTGGCAGTGAGAAGTGATACCACCATCAGTGTCAAGACCTGACTGAACTACTCAGAATAGGCAAACTGTACTACAAGCTTTGTTAATCAATTTGTTAAACTAAAAAAACGAAACTTCTTCCCTCACTCCCTCTCTTATCCGATTCCCTACACTCCCCCTCCTCCTCCTCCGACTCCTCTCCCCAACACCCTTCTCACTCCCTTCACTCCCTCCCTCTCCCCCAGCAGCTCCCCTCTCCCCCAGCAGCTCTCCTCTCCCCCCCCACTCCCCTCATCACCCCCTCTCCATCTACTCTACGACCGACGATAAGGCAGCGTCGTAGGTACACAATGAGAGCAGTGTCCACATATAAGACGGAGAGAAAAGCTGCGTTTAACACCTGACTGACCTAACAGAAAAGGTGACGAGGGGCCCACGGTGCAATCTACCTCTACCATCTACAATCTACCTCTACCATCGTGTCTACCTCTACCATCTACAATCTACCTCTACCATCGTGTCTACCTCTACCATCGTGTCTACCTCTACCATCGTGTCTACCTCTACCATCGTGTCTACCTCTACCATCGTGTCTACCTCTACCAGCGTGTCTACCACTACCATCGTGTCTACCTCTACCATCGTGTCTACCTCTACCATCGTCTCTACCTCTACCAGCGTGTCTACCACTACCATCGTGTCTACCTCTACCATCGTGTCTACCTCTACCATCGTCTCTACCTCTACCATCGTGTCTACCTCTACCATCTACAATCTACCTCTACCATCGTGTCTACCTCTACCATCGTGTCTACCCCATACAAATCTAAACCTAACCTAAACTTACCTACCTGTAACCTAACAAAACTAACCTAACCAAATCTAACCTAACCTAACCTAACCCAACCAAATCTAACCTAACCAAAGTTAACCTAGCCTAATGTAACCCAGGTAGCGTTAAATGACAAAGGTAATCTATACTCTTGAGAAAATTAATAAAAATTTAATTAAAAACTTACAGGTAACAACGTAATTTTCCCTTTAATTATTATAAATGTATTCAATCACTTCAAGGGTCAGTAATTAACACTAATTACTCATTTTTTTTACATTTTTTTAAACCAGATCCTTAACCAGCATCCAAAGGTAAGGTCTTTAATTATCAGGTAAAATAAGCTAGGGGTGTCTAATCTTCAGATGATTAGTTAATATTGAGTTTTGGTAAAAATTTAATTAAATCAAATTACATTAACCGTAAAGATGTTACTAATGATACAATCTTAAGTTAAATATAATAGACTGGCTTTTAACCCATATAAGCAGGTACAAGGTAAATCAATTAAGATTTTTGCACAGGTATTTCAAGTAGAATATTTTCCCCATATACTTGTAATAAAACCAGTGATCATGTTACTTTCACCATATATCGTCACTGTCACCAACATCACTATCACCATCACCACTACCCCTATTATTCCTGTGATCACCGCCATCACCACCAATATAATTATTACCGCCATCACCACCACCACTATCACCGCCATCACCACCACCACTATCACCGCCATCACCATCACCACTATCACCGCCATCACCACCACCACTATCACAGCCATCACCACCACCACTATCACCGCCACCACTATCACCGCCATCACCACCACCACTATCACCGCCATCACCACCACCACCACTATCACCGCCATCACCACCACCACTATCACCGCCATCACCACCACCACCACTATCACCGCCATCACCACCACCACTATCACCGCCATCACCACCACCACTATCACCGCCATCACCACCACCACTATCACCGCCATCACCACCACCACTATCACCGCCATCACCACCACCACTATCACCGCCATCACCACCACCACTATCACCACCACCACCACCAATCACCTCAAGCCACAACAGACCAATCCTAACTTGGTCTAACTAAGCAATTACGCCGCGGCAGGTAAGTTATAAGCCCCAATACATACCTGAGATTGACCTTGGCCGACACGTGTATATATATATCACTCAAGAGTTCGTATTTGTTTGTCTATAAGCCTTTGTTTATGTGAGTGTGCAGCCTCCTATGATTGTGAGGAGGAGGAGGAGGAGGAGGAGGAGGAGGAGGAGGAGGAGGAGGAGGAGGAGAAGGAGGAGGAGGAGGAGGAGGAGGTGGGGTACGAGGAGGGGGGGGGGAGGAGGAGGAGGAGGAAGATCTGCAGGCTGTGGTGGAAGTCTGCTGCTGCTAATTAGTGGTTGAACAGGTGCGGGCTAATGTGTTTGTGTGTGTGTATTTTACTGGACAATTATACATTAGAAAACATACACACACACAGACACACACACACACACACACACAGACACACACACACACACACACAGGGGCAACAGTTCCCACGGGTGTAAGACTAACTTACTAACATTAGCCAGACGGCCTCCACTAAGGGAACTCGCCTTAATCCAATCACTGGGCATAAAAATCCAATTTCCGCAAACTCAGCTATCATTGGTCCACGCCTCACTCACTCATCCAATTACAAGTCTTCTCCCATCCGCCTTGAGCAATTCACAAGGCACAAAAAGCTACGTTTGGTGAACAGGATCATCATTGGTCGGCGCTCCACTCGCTCGTCCAATTAGAATACTTCTTTCATCCTTAATTAAATATATTCTGTAGTTACGACCCTTCTTGGGATGATGATGATGATGATGATAGTGATGATGATGATGATGATGGTGATGATGATGATAGTGATGATGATGATGTTGATAGTGATGATGATGATGATGATAGTGATGATGATGATGATGATGATGATGACGATGATGATGATGATAATATTGATGATGATGTTGATGATGATGATGATGATGTTGATGATGATGATAATAGTGATGATGATGATGATGATGATAATAGTGATGATGATGATGATAGTGATGATGATGATGATGATGATGAAGACTCGCCACGCTGGACAGTCACCTTCCTCCAGACGCTGACTCAACACACAGCCGTACTATTGGACCTTCGGGAGGCAACCATAGCCAAGACTCTTCCTCTCCACCTTCCTCCTCCTCTTTCTCATTCTTCTTCTCCTCTTCCTCTTCTTCTCCTCCTCCTCCTCCATCTATTCTTCTCCTCCATCTTCCTCCTTCTCTTCTCCTCCTTCTCCTCCATCTATTCTTCTCCTCCATCTTCCTCTTTCTCTTCTTCTCCTCCTCCTCCATCTTTTCTTCTCCTCCATCTTCCTCCTTCCCTTTCGCTTCTCCTCCTCCTCTTCCCTCTTTCCCTCTTCCACAACCCCTATGTCCTAGTCTTTCTATTCTAATTCCCCTCTATCTCTTCCACCTCCTCTACCCTCCATTTTCTCTCCCTTTCCTCTCCTACTTTCTCACATTCTCCCTCTTCCCATTTTCTCACTTTCTCTCCTCTCCCCTCACACGCCCTCTCCCACCTCTCCCTCTCACCAATTCACCACACATTCCCCTCTCTCACACCCACTCATCTTCTCCCCTCACTCTCCTCTCTTTCTTTACTCATTCACTTCCCTTCTCCTCTCACCCCACACCCACTCCTCTTCTCCCCTCACCCACCTCTCCTTCTCTCCCCTCACTTACTCCCCTTCTCCCCAGTCTTCCTGTATCTCCCCAACACCGGATACCTCATTAGATCGAGGAGGAAGGTAAGTTAGTTAGGTAGGTAAGACCAGCAGGTGAGAGTCATTAAAATCAACACAGGTGCACCATCCAACACTATATTGGAACAGTATATTGTGGTGTAATGTTTATACTTTTTTATACAGTAAAAGGTATAAATAAACTATATAAACTTTGTATGTGAAAGTATATAAATGTGAAGGTATACAGAGACTACACCCTATAACCTCTCCCCCTCATCTACCCCTACTCCTAGCCTCTCCTAGCTCCCAGCCTCTTCCAGTGGAGCTGAACTATGGCTCCCAGGGGACACTTCCATCGTCTCTTATCACTGATGGATTTGTCGTGGTACTGTGTGTGTGTGTGTGTGCGTGTGTGTGTTAAAACCTTGCCTCATCTGCGGATTGCATCTTACAAGAGGTTGGTGGGAGGGAGGAAGGCTAGCGCTGTGTCAACAAATAGATCAATACAACTTCCAGGGCCTAAGTAAGCAACAACCTATCTTAACACCAACCCCTACCTTACCCAAAAAACAACAACAACAACAACAACAACAACAACAACAACAATAATAATAATAATATCCATAATAACAAAAATAACAATAATAATGATAACCATAACAAAAATAACAACAACAACAATAATAATAACAACAAAAATAATAACAAAAATAACAACAATAACAATAACAATAACCATAATAACAAAAAATAACACCAATAATAATAAACACCAGAATAAGTAATGACGTAACAGTATCAAAATCCTCTTCAGTGGACGTAATGGTGGAGGTGACAGCTACAGGGATGGTGCACAATATAGTGGTGATGGTGGTGGTCAGGGGGGGCTCAGGGGGGCACCATTAAGAGGTGTGCGTCACTCCATTAAACTTAGGGGTATAAAAATCTCAGGCAATGTTAAGACCACCTGGGCTGGTTTAGTCCGATGGTGGCCCTCACACACACACACACACACACACACACACTTCCCTCCCACACACCCTCACACCCACACACACATACACACACACAAACACACACACATTGCCTCCCACACACCCTCACACCCACACAGCACGCACACACACACACGCATTACACCCTCCCCCCTCACACACACACACCACGCATATACACACACGCATATACACACACGCATTACACCCCCCCACCCCCCCCCCACACACACACACCACGCATACACACACACACACACACACACACACACACACACACACCCTCACACCACCTGGTAATAAAAGTCAGGTGGCTGGGTGGCGGCTCTTAAATCATCACCCAGGTGGCTTAGGTCAACCACCTGGACCCACCAACGCCTTTGTACGCCTCACTACCACCTCACCAAACCTAACCCCACCTTATTTCACCTTATACCGATTTTCATAGCGAATGTTATACCGATTTTCAAGAAGGGGGATAGATCACTATCCTCTAACTACCGTCCAATCAGTCTAACATCAATTGTAGGCAAATTACTGGAATCAATCATTTCAAACTCTATTCGAAACCACCTGGAGAAGCACAAATTGATCAATGATTCCCAGCATGGCTTCACAAGCGGACGTTCTTGTCTAACTAATCTATTAACATTCTTTTCATCAGTTTTCGAATCGGTGGACGAGGGGCACAATTATGATGTGGTATATCTCGACTTTAGCAAAGCCTTCGACAGAGTCCCCCACGAAAGACTAATAAGAAAGGTAGAAGCACATGGCATTAAAGGTAATATTCTAAAATAGATTAGGGCGTGGTTACAGGACAGGAAACAGCGAGTGAGCATTAACGGCACTAAATTCCATTGGAGCAACGTCACTAGTGGAATTCCCCAAGGCTCAGTACTTGGACCATTATTATTTATTATCTACATAAACGACATAGATATCGGCATAGACAGCAACATAAGTAAATTTGCCGATGACACTAAAATAGGACGTGTAATTAAATTTGACGAGGACTCCGCAAAACTACAGGAAGATCTAAACAAATTTTTCGAATGGTCTGAAAAATGGCAGATGAAATTCAATGTGGACAAATGTAAAGTACTCAGTATAGGAGACGTAAACAGGGAAACCAGTTACCAGATAAACAACGATGCCATTGAGAAATCCGACTGCGAGAGAGATTTAGGAGTAATGATAAGTTGGAATCTTAAGCCAAGTAAACATACAAAGGAGTGTTAGTTACAAGACTAGCGAGGTCATCTTAAGATTACATCTTGCGCTTGTGAGACCTCACCTGGATTAGGCAGTGCAGTTCTGGTCACGGTATTACAGGATGGATATAGAATCCTTGGAAAGAATCCAGAGGAGAATGACAAGACTAATCCCGGGCATTAGGAACCTTGAGTACAGAGACAGGTTAAAGCATCTTAATTTGCACTCCCTCGAGAGACGCAGAGCGAGGGGCGACATGATAGAGGTGTATAAATGGAAGTCGGGGATAAACAAAGGGGACATTACAAAGGTACTCAAACTATCCAACCAGGAGCGAACTCGTAACAATGGTTTTAAATTAGACAAATTTAGATTTAGGCGCAAAATTGGTAAACACTGGTTTGGAAACAGAGTAGTGGATGAATGGAACAAATTACCAAATATCAACATTAACTGGAATACGCTGAATAGCTTCAAACATAGGTTGGATGCTTATATGAGCAATAGGGGTTGGGTGTAAATGGGACTGCCCAGTATGGGCCAATAGGCCCGCTGCAGTTTCCTCCATTCTTATGTTCTTATGTACATGAGAAGGTTAGGTTTGGTTAGGTTAGGTTGAATAAACTGGGGCTAGTCTTAAAGGTTTCGCTAATTTCTCTCCTCCTTTCCCTCTTCTGTACAGGATGTAAGAGGGGAACAGAAATCTCGGTAAAGAAAGAGAGATGAGAGATAAAGCGATAAGAAACCCCAACAAAGAGTGAGAAATGGTGATAAAAGAAGGGAGAGTAATATAAAGGGAGGTGGGAAACGAATGAAGCAGGAACAGTGAAACCGCAAGAAAGGAGGAGGAGAGGGGAAGAAGAAGGAGAGGGGAAGAAGGAGGAGGAGAAGGATATAAGAAAAAACAAACACTTGAAGGAAAGGGAGAAATAAATAGAAAGAGAAAGACAAATATAATGCAAAAAAAGAAAGAACTTAAGCACACACACACACACACACACACACACACACACACACACACACACACACACACACACACACCATCACCCGCCCTAAGAACAAAGAGAGAGAGAGAGAAACTAGTGATAATGACGAAAAAGACAAAACGGAGGATAAATGACTATGTAAACGACAACAATAATAAACAAGAGAAAAAATAAGTGAGAGAGAGAGAGAGAGAGAGAGAGAGAGAGAGAGAGAGAGAGAGAGAGAGATCACTCAAACCATAAGATATAGATTGCCCTAAACGGAAGGCTCAATACGATCTAATAATAATAATAATACCAACTCCTATTACAGAACCAATCACCGAGACCCAATCACCAAGCAGCGTTGAGGTAGTCTGGGGGGGGGGGGGGGGCTGGGAATAATTTAATCAGGCTCAAGTCTTCTCAGAGTCTAAGGTCTCGAGATGATCCAATCACTGAGACCCAATCACTGAGACCCAATCACCGAGATCCAATCACTTACATCCAATCACGTCTTCCTCCTTAAGGAGAGGCTAATCTAATCATACTGTACTTTGTGATCAAGTTTGAGGAAGATTTATGAGCCCCAATCATCCTCCTAATCCTTCCTATAATAAGCTATATACTAACAAATCCTCCTCCTAATCCTTCCTATAATAAGCTATATAATAACCAGTCCTCCTCCTAATCCTTCCTATAATAAGCTATATACTAACCAATCCTCCTCCTAATCCTTCCTATAATAAGCTGCATACTAACCAATCCTCCTCCTAATCCTTGCCGTGGGAACGTAATTTCGGGACAAGAATAAATGGCCTGGTTGAGATAATTTTGTTCACCTATTTCTTCACTATGGGTATTCCCTGGGCCCCCTCACCACACGTAATGATTTGAGAGCGAAATTTTCAAGAATGTTGGTTTAAGTTAAATTTATTTCTCATATCTCTTATTTTAAAGGTTTATATGTTAATTAGCTCACCTGAAGATTCGCACCCCCCCCCCCCCCGCCACCTTTCACTTGATACAACAAAAAAAAGGAAGGAGGAAGGATGAAGATAGGAAGAGGAGAGAGAATAGGAAGGAAAATACAAGGGGGAGAAGCAGAAGTAAAGAGGAGGGAGGGAAGAACGACGAAAGGAGGGAAGATATGGAGGAAGCGAGAAAAGGGGGAGGGGAGAGAAGGAAGGAGAATATGAGAGCGGGAAGGAGGGAGAGATGGCGAAAGGGGGAAAGAGAAAGAAGGGAGGAAGAAGGAGAAAGGAAGGGAGGAAGGAGGAAAGAAAGAAGGGAGATGGTAGGAAGAGAGAGGAAATAAAGTAAGGAAGGATGGAAGGAAGGATGAAAGAAAAGAAAGAAGGGAAGTAAGTGAGGAAGAAGGAGGAAGGAAGGAAGGAAGGAAGGGAGGAGGTAACGAACGAGGGAGAGGAAGCTGAGAAGACGACCCAGAGCTTAAGACGACCTCCTGAGAAATTCCTCCCGTCTTCACAAAAAATAAACATTACTCAAATTAAAATGTAATCTCTCTCTCTCTCTCTCTCTCTCTCTCTCTCTCTCTCTCTCTCTCACCATTGTCTCCACCCACAACAATTCCATTTACGCCAACCATCATGCATCACTCACTCATCATCGTCTTCAGTAATGAATATTTTTACATTCTCTCTCTCTCTCTTGTGTTTAGTTATACACGTTTTTATACAAAGGTAAATGTGTTTATTTTGGTTTCTGGTGGTACAACAATATTGTGTTTGTGTATTGTGGTTGTGTTTGTACAGAATTTACATAGATTTGAATTTAAAACAACAATAAAAAAAACATTGAAAAGGAAAATGGTTTCAGTAATTACTAATTACTTCATATAGGAATAAGTAAATATTACATGTCCAGGGTGGATAATTATTTTTTTTATTTCTTTAGTTAGCGGTCCTCGGCTGGGGCTTACCCTATTTGGGAGTCCTTAACATGTAGAAGTTTGGGAACCCCTGGTTCAGTTGTTGGCGCTGCTCAACCAATGGCGTACATCAGGGTCGAAGCAGCTCACCTGGCTATTAATAAGTGATTTGGTGAGGCGATGGACGCCGTTGATGTCGGCCTTGGATCCCCTGGCCTGGATAGATAGACCTAGATCGATGAGAGTGACTTGGATCCCGTTGGCAGTCTTTTGGATACAGACGTTGTCCTCCTTAACATCATTATGTATCCACCCCCGAGCCGCCACCCTCATCAGTATACGGCTAACCTGTTGTATGATCTGGAGGCGCTCGGGAAAGGCGCAATCTTGGGTGGCTATGTAGTTGGTCAAAGTTTGTCCGGCGAACTCGGTGATGAGAGCCAGCTTCGAGGGACAAACCCCGACCACCTTCTGAAGACCCGGGATACCCTGCAGGGCGGACAGGGCTTAGATCTCCATTCTGAGAGTTTCGCCGAATGGGAATAGCTTGGTGACCCACTGGCTCCTTGACACCTGAACCTTGTAACAGGTGCCAAAGGCCCCGCTACCCAAGAGCGTTGAGTTGCTTGGGTCTGCCACTAGCTCATACAGTAAAGGGCTAAACTCGATGACACAGTTTTTTTCTAAGAACTTTTGGAGAGTCATCATGAGATAAATTGATGTTGAAATGTACGATCACTAAAGGACATCATGTCAAAATTCGCTGATAAAACTAAAAAATCGGTAAAAGGGCTTCCCTGAACATATATTTTAACATGTGCTAGTGATGATGGCGGTCGTAGTGATGATGGCGTTGGTAGTGATGATGGTGGTGGTAGTGATGATGGTGGTGGTGGTAATGATGATGGTAGCGGTAGTGATGGTAGCGGTAGTGATGGTTGGCGGTGGTAGTGATGATGGTGGTGGTGGTAATGATGATGGTAGCGGTAGTGATGGTTGGCGGTGGTAGTGATGATGGTGGTGGTGGTAGTGATGATGGTAGCGGTAGTGATGGTTGGCGGTGGTAGTGATGATGGTGGTGGTGGTAGTGATGATGGTAGTGGTAGTGATGATGGTGGTGGTAATAGTGATGATGGCAGTGGTAGTGAGGATGGTGGTGGTAGTGATGACGGTGGCAGTAGAGATGATGGCAGTGGTAGTGATGATGGTGGTGGTGATGATGGTAGCGGTAGTGATGGTTGGCGGTGGTAGTGATGATGGTAGCGGTGGTAGTGATGATGGTAGCGGTAGTGATGATGGTAGCGGTAGTGATGATGGCGGTGGTAGTAGTGATGATAGCGGTGGTAGTGATAATGGTGGTGGTAGTGATGATGGTAGCGGTAGTGATGATGGTAGCGGTAGTGATGATGGTGGCGGTGGTAATGGTGGTGGTAGTGATGGTGGCGATGGTGGTAGTGATGATGGTAGCGGTAGAGATGGTTGGCAGTGGTAGTGATGATGGTAGCGGTAGTGATGATGGCGGTGGTAGTGATGATGGTGGTGGCAGTAGAGATGATGGCAGTGGTAGTGATGATGGTGGTGGTGGTAGTGATGATGATGGCGGTGGTAGTGATGATGGTGGTGGTAGTAGTGATGATTGCGGTGGTAGTGATGATGGCGGTGGTAGTAGTGATGATGGCGGTGGTAGTGATGATGGTGGTGGTAGTGATGATGGTGGTGGCAGTAGAGATGATGGTGGTGGTAGTGATGATTGTGGTGGTGGTAGTGATGGTTGGCGGTGGTAGTGATGATGGTGGTGGTAGTAGTGATGATGGCGGTGGTAGTAGTGATGATGGTGGTGGTAGTGATGATGGTGGTGGCAGTAGAGATGATGGCAGTGGTAGTGATGATGGTGGTGGCAGTAGAGATGATGGCGGTGGTAGTGATGATGGTGGTGGTGGTAGTGATGATGGTGGTTTGTAGTAGTGATGATTGCGGTGGTAGTGATGATGGCGGTGGTAGTAGTGATGATGGCGGTGGTAGTGAAGATGGTAGCGGTAGTGATGGTGGCGGTGATAGTGATGATGGTGGTGGTGGTGGTTGTGATGGTAGCGGTGGTTATGATGGTGGCGGTGGTAGTGATGATGGTGGCGGTGGTAATGATGATGGTAGTGGTGGTAGTGATGATGGTGGCAGTGGTAGTGGTGATGGTGATGGTAGCGGTAGTGATGGTGGCAGTGGTAGTGATGATGGTGGCGGTGGTAGTGATGATGGTGGCGGTGGTAGTGATGATGGTGTGTGTGTGTGTGTGTGTGTGTGTGTGTGTGTGTGTGTGTGTGTGTGTATTAATAATAATAATAATAATAATAATAATAATAATAATAATAATAATAATAATATTAATATTAATAAAAATAATAATAATAATAATAATAATAATAATAATAATAATAATAATAATAATAATAATAATAATTGGCGATTTATTGAAAAAGTTCTGCATCCCAAATACTAAAAAGATACATTAGATAAAAATGACTTATTACATACAAAGACATGGGGTGGGTGGGTCGTTTAACAAAAGCTTTCATGACTGAAAGAAGAAGGAACATGATTTGAACATACAAATTATTATAGTTTACAGCTGATGGCCCGGGCCTGGGCTGGTCATGGAGACACCAGGTGGTGTGGTGTTCACGTGGTGTGTTAACTCGTCCTCGGGTGTTGATATGAAGGACCTCATGGGATCAGTGGCCACAACCCCCAACCTGACAACAGTTCTCAAGCCACAGCATCCAGCTGACAATAGTTCTCACGCCACAACACCCAGCTGACAACAGTTCTCACGCCACAACACCCAGCTGACAACAGTTCTCACGGCACAACACCCAGCTGACAATAGTTCTCACGCCACAACAACCAGCTGACAACAATTCTCACGCCACAACACCCAGCTGACAACAGTTCTCAAGCCACAACACCCAGCTGACAACAATTCTCACGCCACAACACCCAACCTGAAAATATTTCCCACACCACAGCAGCACCTAACATTAGTTCTTACGCCACCAACAATTACAAAATATTTTCACAGAGAACTACGACAAAAACAGCAAATTGTCAGCACCCAGATAAACCTTAGAAAGTTTCTAATTGCAAATGTAATTAAACTTTCTGCCGAACTTTGGAAAAAGAAACTTACATTGTGTCAAAAACTGATTTTTCGTAAACCGTGGGAGTAAGGCCGCTGTTTGGAGGACTGCTGGAGGGAGACCAAGTGTAGGAAAAAATGTCTCAAACCTAACCCAACCTTAAATTAACCTAACCCTAACCTCATTTAACCTAACCATACCCTAATCTAACCTAACCTTAACTTAACCTAAACTAACCAAGAGATAAAATATTTATATTTAACTGGAAAAATCGACTGTTACTTACGAGCAAGGAGTAGACCAACTGTTACTTACTGGGAGACTAACTGTTACTTACTGGGAAATAAACTGTTACTTACGAGCAAGGAGTAGACCAACTGTTACTTACTGGGAGACTAACTGTTACTTACTGGGAAATAAACTGTTACTTACGAGCAAGGGGCAGACCAACTGTTACTTACTGGGAGACTAACTGTTACTTACTGGGAAATAAACTGTTACTTACGAGCAAGGGGCAGACCAACTGTTACTTACTGGGAGACTAACTGTTACTTACTGGGAAATAAACTGTTACTTACGAGCAAGGGGCAGACCAAATGTTACTTACACACACTCAGGACACCCACAGACGTATGTAAATATCGTATCTAAAGTTAAAATCGACTGAATAACATTATCACCCCTTAGTATTCAGAGGAGAGAGAGAGAGAGAGAGAGAGAGAGAGAGAGAGAGAGAGAGAGAGAGAGAGGAAAAACAAATTATAGAGAGAGAGAGGAAAACCAAATTATAACCAGGAAAATATTAACAAACACTAAACGAACCACAGAGAAGGAACACAGACCCACCTCATAATCTTCTTCCCGGTATCTACTGACACCATTTAAAAGACGAATTTCCACAAGTCTTCAAGGTGTTTCATTACCCATCGATCACCAACCAAAAAGTGACCGAGTGAGCGAATCAAAATGGGACGTTAACTCACTATAAAGTAACCTTGACGACAATAAAAAAAACTAAGAATAAATTTAACCTTAGATAAATATTAAAACACACCTGTATATAATTCACCACTGATAATTACAGGTGTTTGTCTACTTTAATATAACTAATTTATAACTATTTACTTATAATACTTCACTGACACCTGACACACGAGCACAAATATCAACATCAACCTTCGAATTTAAAACACCAGAGTCACCTTATGCTATTGGGAGATGTGAGAGACCTATGGAGAGATAATGGGGTGGGGGGGGGGGGATCTCTCTATAGCTCTCAAGATCTAGGAGGAGAACCTGGTGATGTGAAACTTGAGTGAGAGATTCCGTAGATTATAGATGATTTACCTTACCCTACCGTACGTTACCCTACCCTACCCTACCCTACCCTACCCTAACCTACCCTAACCTACCCTACCCTACCCTACCCTACCCTACCCTAACCTACCCTACCCTACCCTACCCTACCCTAACCTACCCTACCCTAACCTACCCTAACCTACCCTAACCTACCTTAACCTACACTACCACACACCCAGGTACTCCCATCAGGCACCATCTTACCTCACCCCATCTTACCTCACCCCATCTTACCTCACCCCATCTTACCTCACCCCATTTTCTTTTCACTTGACCTTTGTTTTATGGGGCAAAAGGTCAAACATTACAAACACTCACACTACAAACACACACACTAACACTACAAACACACACACTAACACTACAAACACACACACTAACACTACAAACACACACACTAACACTACAAACACACACACTAACACTACAAACACACACTAACACTACAAACACAAACACTAACACTACAAACACACACTAACACTACAAACAACACTAACACTACAAACACAAACACTAACACTACAAACACACACACTAACACTACAAACACACACACTAACACTACAAACACACACACTAACACTACAAACACACACACTAACACTACAAACACACACTAACACTACAAACACACACTAACACTACAAACACACACACTAACACTACAAACACACACACTAACACTACAAACACACACACTAACACTACAAACACACACACTAACACTACAAACACACACACTAACACTACAAACACACACTAACACTACAAACACAAACACTAACACTACAAACACAAACACAACAAACACTACAAACACACACACTAACACTACAAACACACACACTAACACTATGAAAACAAAATATGGGAATATGATGAGGTTTTGATGACTGTCCCTTCTCGCCACACACCTTCCCTCCCTCTCCTTCCCTCCCTCCCTTCCCTCCCTCTCCCACACATTTTCTCCTTCTCCCGCACACTCCTTCCCTTACACACCTTTTTTCTCCTTCTCTCTCTCTCTCTCTCTCTCTCTCTCTCTCTCTCTCCGCAAACTTCCTCCTTCCTTTACCCACACACTTCTTCCCTCCCCTCTCCCACACCCCTTTCCTCCCTCCCCCACACACCCCCTTCCCTCTCCCACACACCCCCTTCCCTCCCCCCACACACCCCCTCCCTCCCCACACACCTCCCCACCCTCCCTACCCCACTCCCCCATAATCCCAACACTACCATTTACGTTCTCGCCTGTGTGACGCCTTCAATTACAGTGCCGTGGGGGGAAGAAGGGTCATCATAGGTTAGGTTAGGTCAGGTCAGGTCAGGTCAGGTTAGGTTAGGCTAGGTTAGGTTATGTTAAGTTTGGTTAGGTTAGGCTAGGACAGGAAAGGTCAGGTTAGGTTAGGGGAGACCAACTACCACCTTAACACGCAGGAGGTAGATCTTGGTCTGGTTTCTAGGGACTCAAGTTGTGGTGTAACATATATGAGTGAGCTTTGTGTGTCGTTAAGGAACAGCCTCGAGGTGCAGAGTGGGTGTGGGTATGTGAGTGGGTATGTGAGTGGGTATGTTGGTGGGTATGTTGGTGGGTATGTTGGTGGGTATGGGAGTGGGTGTGTGAGTGGGTGTGTTGGTGGGTATGTTGGTGGGTATGGGAGTGGGTGTGTGAGTGGGTGTGTTGGTGGGTATGTTGGTGGGTATGGGAGTGGGTGTGTGAGTGGGTGTGTTGGTGGGTATGTTGGTGGGTGTGTGAGTGGGTGTGTTAGTGGGTATGTTGGTGGGTATGGGAGTGGGTGTGTGAGTGGGTGTGTTGGTGGGTATGTTGGTGGGTATGTTGGTGGGTATGTGAGTGAGAGTGGGAATAGGAGAGAGGTCACTTAAGTCTCCCGGGAAATGACCCACTTGTGTATGGTGCTCGTGAGAGAAGAGAAAGTCACACACACACACACACACACACACACACACACACACACACACACACACACACACACACACACACCACATTCATTAACCAACCTAATCAATGCCTCTTTCTACCTGTTGTATCTTGGGGGGGGGGTCATTCACCTGTAATCCTCTCTCTAAACGACCTACGGATACCTGTTCATGTTGTCTCATTAACCTCAGGTGAGACATTACCCACACCTGCTTTTTTTTATACTCGAAGTAAGGTACACTGATGACCTCAAAAAAAAAAAGATGGCGGTGATATAACACGGAGACTATATCACGGTAATATTAAGGTGTTCGTATTAATGTTGTGACGTTAGAAGTGTTTATTTAATCAGTCAAATAGTCGACCATTTTCTAGTACCTATAAATGCAGATGAAGTAATGTTGTATTGTATGAGGCTCAGAGGCAGGTTGGCAGACTGGAGCGGCAGGTAGGTAGGCAGGGGAGGTAGACAGACAGGTAACCAAGGAAAGCAAACAGGCAGACACTCGGGCAAACAGGTAGGTAGGCAAGCAAGGAAGGCATAGGCAGACACTCGGGCAAGCGGGTACGAAAGCAAGGGAGACAGACAGGCAGGGGAGGTAGGAGAGGGAGGCAGGGGAGGAAGGCAGGGGAGGTAGACAGGCAGGCAGGGCAGGCAGGCAGGCAGATACTCAGGCAAACTGGCAGGCAAGCAAGGCAGGGAAGCAGGGAGGGCAAGCAGGCAGGGGAGGCAGGCAATTCACGACCATAAAACACCCCCCTAGCCACACACTATCATTACCCCGACACACTCACGTGCTCCCTGTACATAACTTCACCCCACAGGCTTCACTTCACAGGTGCCGCGTCTCACATCATCAAACAGACTACTAAAATCGCCTGTTTGTGAGCTGAAACTAAGTAAACTCGGTTGTGTGTGAGCTGAAACTAAATTCTAGTGTTTGTGAGCTGAAACTAACTAAAATCGGCTATCTGTGAGCTGAGACTAACTAAAATCTGGTGTCTGGAAGATGAAAATCCCGACGACACACACACACACAAATAAATAAATAAATAATGTGTGGACAAGAAAATGTAGGAATCGCCCCCCCCCCCCCCCAAAAAAAGACAACATGTGGAAAGTGTATAGAAGAACTGGTAAAATTCGTACAGAAGAACACAGCGAACCTAATACAAAAACGGGCGAATGGGAGGGATGGAGTGGAGGAGGAGAGGGGAGAGGAGGATGAGGGAGAGGGGTTTGAGGGGTGAGAGGGAGTGGAGGAGGGGAGGGTTAAAGAGAAGGGTTTGAGGGGTGGGGGGGGGAGAGAGGGGTGAGTGGAGGGAGGATGTAGGGATGGGTGAAGGTGTTAGAGGGGTGGGAGGGAGTGGGGAGTGAGAGAGGAGGAAGGTAGGGAAGAGGGGTAGAAGGGAGTGGGGAAGTGAGAGGGGGAGGGAGAGGAGGTGAGAGAGGGAGGGAGAGAGGGGTGAGGGGGGGAGGAGGGAGAGGCACACGATCAATGCCTAATGACAATCAGCAGGTTAGCGTGACCAGACCATCGGCAATACTTCAGCAACACCACAACAAATGCTTCAACTTACTGCTCTTGCCACCGGCATTTGTGAGGCGGCACGCGAACTAGTGAAGCTTTCGACCAGTACCAGGGACCAGCACGCGAACAAGTGAAGCATTCGACCAGTACCAGGGACCAGCACGATAACTAGTGAAGCATTCGACCAGTACCAGGGACCAGCACGCGAACTAGTGAAGCATTCGACCAGTAGCAGGGACCAGCACGATAACTAGTGAAGCATTCGACCAGTACCAGGGACCAGCACGATAACTAGTGAAGCATTCGACCAGTACCAGGGACCAGCACGCGAACTAGTGAAACATTCGATCAGTACCAGGGACCAGCACGCGAACTAGTGAAACATTCGACCAGTACCAGGGACCAGCACGCGAACTAGTGAAGCTTTCGACCAGTACCAGGGACCAGCACGCGAACTAGTGAAGCTTTCGACCAGTACCAGGGACCAGCACGCGAACTAGTGAAACATTCGACCAGTACCAGGGACCAGCACGCGAACTAGTGAAGCTTTCGACCAGTACCAGGGACATTACATTGAGAGAGAGAGAGGGCGAGAGAGAGAGTTTTACATCAGACAGAACGCTGCCTGTCTTCACACAGACAGATCTGTCAATTACTCTACTCCTAAAATCTTCTGAGAAAAGTTTGTTTCTCAGAACTAACAAGACGAAGTAGCACCAATTATCTTATTTCTCAAGATTTGCGAAACGAAAACCTGTCAAGACGTTCCTCAAATAAAAGGTTTGGGGGAAATGTGTCATATTATTTATAAACAAAAAATCCAACGTCACACACACACACACACACACACACACACACACACACACACACACACACACGCCCTCCCCCTACACATACACACGCGAGAATGATTTCAATCTCAACCCAGTCGTCAGTGTTGGTGTGTGTGGTGATGTAAGAGCCTGGCTGTAGTCATCTGGGCCTGGCAATACCACTTCATTCAATAACACTGGAAATTGGGTCTTCCCTCACCAGGAGTTATTTACCCACTGTGTGTATAATGTGTGTATACAGGTGTAGATACAAGGGTATACAACTGTGTATGTGTATATAGATGCAGATAGAAGGGATAGAATTGTGTGTGTGTGTGCTAGTGCTGGCGCACACCTGCCAGTGTTGGAGTACATCTGCCAGAGCTCGAGTACACCTTCCAGAACCTAACCTAACCAAACGGAGACCATCTTTAAACACCTCTACAACCTTCAAGAAACTAAAAAGAAAAAAATATTCATGAAATTTGTGACGTTGGTTAGGCCCGCTGTAGACCAATTCCATTGTAGTGTTGAAAGTCTGCCATCAGAGTGATCGCTAAAGGAAAGTCAAGAAAACACACTAGGATTTGCTCTCTCTCTCTCTCTCTCTCTCTCTCTCTCTCTCTCTCTCTCTCTCTCTCTCCACCAAACCATGACTGGCAGACCGGGATATACTGTAGGCAGACACAACACAAGATCCATTAACACAGCCAAGACAAACCTCCACGCTTCAAAATGCTCAACAAATTCTCCAGGCATTTTGGATTCAACAACTCTCTCTACCTAAAACATTGCTTATACACGTAAACATTAACACTAAACCATTCAAGAATATTAATAATGTACCATACTACCAAATCCTTCCACCATATAGTTTTTAACACCCCATATACCATTAATAACACAATGTAACAAATTAACATAACTAATATCAAGTAAACTACATTATTACCCATATTTTTGGAAACACATATAAAAGTTGACTTTAATTTATGAAGAATATAGGCTAGGTTAGGTAACACACATACATGCCGTCACACACACACACACAAACCACCACCATCATCACTACCACCGCCACCATCACTACTGCCACCATCATCAATACTACCACCATCATCACTACCACCACCATCATCACTACCAACGCCATCATCACTACCACGATCATCATCACTACCAACGCCATCATCACTACCGCCACCATCATCACTACCACCGCCATCATCACTACCACCACCATCATCACTACCACCACCATCATCACTACCAACGCCATCATCACTACCGCCGCCATCATCACTACCACAACCATCATCACTACCACCGCCAACCATCACTACCACTACCATCATCATTACCACCACCATCACTACCACCGCCATCATCACTACCGCCACCATCATCACTACTACCACCACCATCATCACTACCAACGCCATCATCACTACCGCCACCATCATCACTACCACCACCATCATCACTCACCGCCAACCATCACTACTACTACCATCATCATTACCACCACCACCATCATCACTACCACCGCCATCATCACTACCGCCACCATCATCACTACTACCACCACCATCATCACTACCACCGCCATCATCACTACTACCACCGCCATCATCACTACCGCCACCATCATCACTACCACCACCACCACCATCATCACTACCACTGCCATCATCTCTACTGCCACCATCATCACTACCACCACCATCATCACTACCACCGCCATCATCACTACTACCACCGCCATCATCACTACCGCTACCATCATCACTACCACCACCACCATCATCACTACCACCGCTAGCCATCACTACCGCTACCATCATCATTACCACCACCACCATCATCACTACCACCGCCATCATCACTACCGCCACCATCATCACTACCACCGCCATCATCACTACCGCCACCATCATCACTACCACCACCACCATCATCACTACCACCGCCAACCATCACTACCGCTACCATCATCACTACCACCACCATCATCACTACCACCACCACCATCATCACTACCACCGCCAACCATCACTACCGCTACCATCATCATTACCACCACCACCATCATCACTACCACCACCATCATCACTACCACCACCATCATCACTACCACCGCCATCATCACTACCGCCACCATCATCACTACCACTGCCATCATCACTAGCACATGTTAAAATATATATTCAGGGAAGCCCTTTTACCGATTTTTTAGTTTTATCAGCGAATTTTGACATTATGTCCTTCAGTGATCGTACATTTCAACATCAATTTATCTCATGATGACTCTCCAAAAGTTCTTAGAAAAAAACTTAGTCATCGAGTTTAGCCCTTTACTGTATGAGCTAGTGGCAGACCCAAGCAACTCAACGCTCTTGGGTAGCGGGGCCTTTGGCACCTGTTACAAGGTTCAGGTGTCAAGTGAGCCAATGGGTCACCAAGCTATTCCCATACGGCGAAACTCTCAGAATGGAGATCCAAGCCCTGTCCGCACTGCAGGGTATCCCGGGTCTTCAGAAGGTGGTCGGGGTTTGTCCCTCGAAGCTGGCTCTCATCACCGAGTTCGCCGGACAAACTTTGACCAACTACATAGCCACCCAAGATTGCGCCTTTCCCGAGCGCCTCCAGATCATACAACAGGTTAGCCGTATACTGATGAGGGTGGCGGCTCGGGGGTGGATACATAATGATGTTAAGGAGGACAACGTCTGTATCCAAAAGACTGCCAACGGGATCCAAGTCACTCTCATCGATCTAGGTCTATCTATCCAGGCCAGGGGATCCAAGGCCGACATCAACGGCGTCCATCGCCTCACCAAATCACTTATTAATAGCCAGGTGAGCTGCTTCGACCCTGATGTACGCCATTGGTTGAGCAGCGCCAGCAACTGAACCAGGGGTTCCCAAACTTCTACATGTTAAGGACTCCCAAATAGGGTAAGCCCCAGCCGAGGACCGCTAACTAAAGAAATAAAAAAAATAATTATCCACCCTGGACATGCAATATTTACTTATTCTTATATGAAGTGCAGTAATTGGAAATTAATAAACCATTTTCCTTTTCAATGTTTTTTTATTATTGTTTTAAATTCAAAGCAACGTAAGTTCTGTACACACACAAACAAAATACACAAACACAATATCGTGGCGCCACCAGAAACCAAAATAAAAAAATTTACCTTTATATCAAAAAGTGCATAACTAAACACAAATCAGGCTATCAGGCATTTCCTGTCTAGTTGGATGGATGAGCTTGGTGGCTCTTACACAATCTTTCAATGCGGGCCTTGATATTAGTGAGTGCCAGACGCATGTCGTTGTCCACCTGCAGGCGTGTTCTGTGCTTGGTTTTCAGTACGTTGAGAGTGGAAAATCCTGCCTCACACAAATAGGTTGTGGCAAATGGCAAAAGGCATTTCAGAGCCTCTCTCAGCCAGGGCAAGATATTCAATTATTGCGTAGATCCAGAACTCTGACAGTGGAAGGGCAGAGAACTTAGTTAGTCTTGAACTGTATCCCTTTGAGTAAAGATCTACACCTGGACCACCTCAGTTCGGGCACGCCTAACAGAGCCTACCTCAGTAACTGCCAGAATAGATCACGGGGTCAGTCTAATGAACTGTACAGTATTTGGACTTGTAAATATCACACTGTGCATATACGCCAGTTTGGGGTATTATTATCCACCCTTTTTATGGAAGAAGTGACCGCTCTGTTGGCCCATAATTATCGACAGTCTCAGGTATCCTACTGATATCAAGGGGACTCAAAATAACTACAAGCAAATTAATATTTAGTGAGACTGTATATTGACAAGTTTCACTCCTCACAGGCCTACAAGCCACAGGCCTACACACACACACACGACTTTGCATATTACTATCTGTGATGGTTATATTTGAAATATTCATGCATTAGATGTCTTTTCATCCAGTTGCCTACGTCTGAGCAATAATGGAAAAGTATTGCCAAACAATTTGAAGAGAAACGAAACTTTCCGCAGTCTGGGAGCACTAGATGAGAAACGTGTGCAGATCATTCCTCCTGCTGGAAGCTGATCCTTCTATTATAATTACAAAGGGTATCATAGCTTAGTTCTCATGGCAATGGCAAATGTGAATTAAGAATTTCTTTTGTGTGATTTTGGCACAAATGGGCCGGAGTGTTTCTGGTGGTGGAGTATTAGATTATACCGAAGTCTATGATAAACTTGTCAACTGTAGCTTAAATATTCTATCTGCTGAAAAAATGGTAATACTGATACTGAGCTTCCGTTTGTATTCATTATTGACAAAGTTTTTGCTCTACGTAAGGATCTTATCAAACCATTTAGCCAAAAGGACTTGACCGACGAGCACAGAGTATTTAATTATAGGCTCTCTAGAGCTGGTAGAGTTGTTTAAAACACGTTTGGTATACTGGCAACACCATTCAGAGTTTTTCATACAAAAATAAACTTGCACCCATCTAACATTACCAGTGTTGTTATGGTAAGGTATGCTGCATCTTGCATAATTCCTTACGAAAACCTTCTCCGAATCATTACACACCACCAGACTGTTGGGGTCAACAAGACGATGATACTGGTACAAATACTCTGGGTGTAAGAACAGATAAAAGTAATTTACTCGATCTGAATCGAGGTCACAGTTTGAATGCTTGAGTAGATACAAAATAGATTCGAGAAGCATTTTGTAATTACTTCAACAATGAAGGGAGAATGGAATGGCGTCAGAATGCACACAAAGCCTCGGATATCTGGAGTTAGTATACTGTATAGGACATCAGTATGTATTCTTTACATTATCGATATTATGAGATGTATTTTTTCCTGTATTATGCAGCGGTGGATGTTCCGTTTCTGTGATTATTATTCCCATTTGTTTTTGTTTGCTAGATTATGTAAGCTTGCATATGTGTGTGTGTGTGTGTGTGTGTGTGTGTGTGTGTGTGTGTGTGTGTGTGTGTTTGCTAGCTACCTACACACATATAATATGATGTACTGTTATAATTATCAATGATAAAAACATAAGTAAATAATATACATAATGTTTAACTTGCTTCAGGTTCTTGGTTTTCAAAGTTGTCCCAGTTAGAAGTTGATGCACGCGGGGCGGGGTCTGGGTCCAATAAAGAGTTGGGGAGGTTGAACACCATAGCCGAGGAGTACAGATGTTGTCAGCACCTGCCCCGGGCTCCTGTGATGCTGACTGTTTCTTCAGTTGTGTCCTGTGTGCACTTCTCACTTCTCAGGTTGTTTATTTTCTTCACGACTGCATCTCGCTCTGCCACCAGGTCCACTTCTCTCATCTTTTCAACAAGTTATTTGTAAGCTGATGTTTTCTTATCTCTGTTAGGGTAACTTTTGCTTTCAATTTTCCATAGATATTCAAAGCTTCGGTAAAGTTCAATAAATTCTGCTACAAACTCCCTCGAGTAGTTCTGCATGTCCGACATCCTGCCGACACGGACACTAAATGTAGCCTGAGCAAATTTTTGGATTTGCCTCCACTCTTCGGTTTAACTGTACAGTTTTAATCTGCCCAGTTAATCCGTAATGAAAAACTGAGCATGTGTAGTGGGCCTTGGTGGAGATATATCCCCTCTCTTTCTCTTTCGTTCAGTAATATAAATTGTATGATATGAATGGTCTTTATCGTCGTCCACAACAAGTTTTCAATGACTGGCAAAGAAGAGAAAGTCCCCCCCCCCTCTCACTGTCTCTCTCATAAAATAAATTAACTTAAAAAAAAGCATAACAATCTGCCACTAATGAGAGAGAGAGAGAGAGAGAGAGAGAGAGAGAGAGAGAGAGAGAGAGAGAGAGAGAGAGAGAGAGAGAGAGAGAGAGATCCCCTATAGAAACACAGCATCACCTCCCTCCCTCCTCTCAGCCGTAAGGGAGGAAACTGTCTCTCACACAATGGACTAAAACTTGCATATGATTGAAAACAAAAGATCACAATCCTCCCCACCACCTCCTCCCGTCTCTCCCCTCTCCTCCTCCATTCTCTCCCCCCTTCCCCATCTCCCCCTCCATATTCTCCCCTCTCCACTCCCCTTAAGAGAGAGAGAGAGAGTTGAAAGGATGATAAGTGAGGGAAATGCGAGGGAAACAAGTGAGAGGTGAGGTAGGAAAGAGGGGAACAGAGAGATGTCTTGGGGAGGCATACATGACAATACTAGAACAAGTGATGAGGGGAGATTGAGGGGTCCCTGAGCAAGGTGAGAGGGGAGAGGAGGAGAAGGTGTGAGAGAGGAAATTGGAGAAAGAGGGGAGAGAAAGAGGTATGAGAGGGGAAAGGGAAAGGAAATGGGAAGGAGACGGGATGAAGGGGAAAAGAGGAAGAATTTAGGAGAGGAGGAGCAAGAGGAGAAAAGAAGAGATGGGAAGAGAAGATGTGAGAAACTGTAAAAGGAGAGAGAGAGAGAGAGAGAGAGAGAGAGAGAGAGAGAGAGAGAGAGAGAGAGAGAGAGAGAGAGAGAGAGAGAGAGAGAGAGGAAACAATCAATCGCGCTCAAAAACCAAGTGATCCAAAAGTCACTGTGCACCTACAGTTATTTTTACCTTGTCTTCCTCATAAGAACATAGGTATTGTCAATGACTCAAGGTGCACAGGGACTATTGGATCACCCACAAATGAATAGCTACACGCACGCGAGCGGATAAATTTACACAGCGAGGAAGTATAATGTAGTCGGATGGACGGACGGACGGACGGACGGATGGATGGATGGATGGATGGACGGACGGACGGACGGACGGACGTAGAGGGAGAAGAACGGACGGACGGAAGAGGGGGAAAAGAAGAAGAAGGGAAAGGTAGTAAAGGGTAAAGAAGGTCAGGAAGATGGTAAGGGGAGAGGAAAGAAGAGTGAATAGGAGAGAAAGAGGAGAAACAACGAGAGAGAAAAGTGATGCCAAGAGAAATAGAAAAGGAAAGGAGAGCGGAAGGAAGAGGGAGAGGAGGGGGGGAAGTAAAAGAGGGACATCCAGCCGAGAAAGAAGAGGTAATCACCCAGAATGCCTCAGGAGTCACAGAATTCCCGTGGCACTCTAGACCCGTGGCACTGAAAGACCCGTGGCACTCTAGACCCGTGGCACTGAAAGACCCGTGGCACTCTAAATCCGTGGCACTGAAAGACCTGTGGCACTCTAGACCCGTGGCACTGAAAGACCCGTGGCACTCTAGATCCGTGACACTGAAAGACCCGTGGCACTCTAGATCGGTGACACTGAAAGACCCGTGGCACTCTAGATCAGTGGCACTGAAAGACCTGTGGCACTCTAGATCCGTGCCACTCTAGACCCATGGTACTCAAAGACCCGTGGCACTAAAAGACCCGTGGCTCTGTAAGACTAACGGCACTCTAATACCCTTGGCAGTTGAATGCTGTATTACAAATCGTTGTTGTTAAATCTAGAGACAGCTTGTGTTTGATAATAAATCCGGAGGCTCAAAGTCTTTCATACTAAGCTCAGTGCCACTCAGTGTTTTATAACCAAGTCAGTGGCACTTTTATAATGAGGTCAGTGGCACTGTTATGTAACTGGTCTAGAGGCACTATGTGATTTAACAATTCAGCGTCAAGTCCAGAGGCACTAATATTTTTTGAACCAAGTCCCAGGTCACGAGGTGTGCGTCCGCGAGCGCGTTCATGGTGCATCCGCGGGTGCTTCTGTACTTGCGTGGGTATATCCAACCCATCTCCCCTATCTTGGCCACAAGCGACTGTAAGCATGTGCACGTGTCGACCCTCGTCTCAAACAGAAATACACGCCAGCGAGTTCTACCACGCCATCACAACACGGCAAGAAGTCTACCACACTACCACAACACGGCAGGAAGTCTACCACACCACCACAACACGGCAGGAAGTCTACCACACCACCATAACACGGCAGGAAGTCTACCACACCACCACAACACGGCAGGAAGTCTACCACACCACCACAACACGGCAGGAAGTCTACCACACCACCACAACACGGCAGGAAGTCTACCACACCACCACAACACGGCAGGAAGTCTACCACACCACCACAACACGGCAGGAAGTCTACCACACCACCACAAGAAGTCTACCACACCACAACACGCCAGCGAGCGTCTACCACACCACCACAACACGGCAGGAAGTCTACCACACCATCACAACACGGCAGGAAGTCGACCACACCACCACAACACGACAAGAAATCTACCACACCACCACAACACGGCAGGAAGTCTACCACACTACCACAACACGACAAGAAGTCTACCACACCACCACAACACGGCAAGAAGTCTACCACACCATCACAACACGCACGCATTTATCACCCCCAGCGCTGACATCTGGGAATACCATTAAAACTTTTAAATTGCCACTTTTAGATGAAGAGCATCGTGCCTACCTCAAGTCGCTCCTCTCACCCGCTCCCACGTGATTAATTTGCATAAAGTGTGACATTTAAGTCCATCGTTTGTTTACAGTGTTGAGTCTGGTGACCTGAGCGGAGGAAAAGTGACTCAGAATATAAGTCAAAAGGAAATAATTCAAAAGACGAGAATAATACAATAATGTTGATCTTGGTGCTGTGTTTTACGGTGTTTTAACGTGTGTGTGTGTGTGTGTGTGTGTGTGTGTGTGTGTGTGTGTGTGTTTGTGTAATAGACATATTGAGGTCCCCAAAACATCTAAATATTCCCCTCCCCCCACAATAACAAACACCTCTGCCAACACAACAACACAACAAAACGGAAGACAACACAACACAACGCAAGGCAACACAACACAACGCAACGCAACACAACACAACGCAACACCTGTCAACACCAAGGCCTGTCTCGTCAATAACTTTAATACATTATCCAACCAATTGAAGCTAAATAAACGAAAATAAAAAACCACATTAATAATAAAACAAAAACAAATAAAATTACACAAAACATTAAAGGTAAACATAAAAACAAAACAAAAACAGTAATAAAAACGACAAATAAAACACGAAAATAAAAATAAGTATATCATCCCCTTTCGTACACACCCATATATACCTTATACACTATATATGCCTTTATATACACCTGCATACCTAACACTATATATGCCTTTATATACACCTGCATACCTAACACTATATCTGCCTTTATATACACCTGCATACCTGTACACCTTTTGAGCACACCTGTATATGACGTTCATCTATACAACCTTGAAACACTATACTTGCTACTGTATACAAAGAATACATATATATATACATACATACCGTAGTACTCATTTAATGAAAGTGCCGACGACACCCCAACAGCTATACAAACGAATGTAAAATGTATAACGACCAGGGGGGGGAGACGAGGGTGAGTGTGAATAACAAAGGCGGAAATGTGGAGAGAGAGAGAGAGAGAGAGAGAGAGAGAGAGAGAGAGAGAGAGAGAGAGAGAGAGAGAGAGAGAGAGAGAGGTTTCGGTGGGGGGAGAAGGGGGGTTAAAAATTCTGATCGGATACACTGAAAATGATGAGGATTTGTAATGTTTAAATATTTGGTTACCACATTAGGGAGGGAGGGAAGGACGGAGGGAGGAAGGAAGGAAGGAAGGAGGGGAGGGGGGGATGGAGAGAAGGAGGGAGGAAGGGAGGGAGAGAAGCAGGAGGGAGAGAGAGAGAGAGAGAGAGAGAGAATCAGGAGGGAAGGAAACAATAGGAGATGGAAATGGGAGGAAAGATTGTGAGGGAGGGAAGTAGAAAGGCAGAGAGTGGAGAAAGGCAATACAGGTTTATTTAACTGTACGAGAGAGAGAGAGAGAGAGAGAGAGAGAGAGAGAGAGAGAGAGAGAGAGAGAGAGAGAGAGAGAGTGTGTGTTAAATTATACATTATTATACATTACAAAAACTGACCGACTTATACCATGACCCAAATAAGAGGACCAGAATGACGTGTGTGTATGTGTGTATGTGTGTGTGTGTGTGTGTGTGTGTGTGTGTGTGTGTGTGTGTGTGTGTGTGTATGTGTGTGTGTGTAAGTAGCGGGCAAGTGGCCAATAGATGCATTAGCCCGCGACCACACGCACAACGCCGCTATCATGGGGGTATCACACGCCCGTCACACTGCAACGCCCCCCCACCCACGCCCTCCTCCCCTTTAGGACCACCAGCGTTAGGGTAGGGGAGGGTAAGGGGGGAAGAAGAGGACAAAGGGGTAAGGGGGAAGAAGGGGGCTTGAGTGGAAAGGGGAATGGCAAAATGAGAAGGAGAGTAGGAATAGGTGGGATGGGAAGAAGGGGGATGGGATAGGGGATAATCAATAGGCGTGGCCAGAATATGGGATGGAAAAGGTGAGGTGAGGCATGCTGGAGGGAGACGGGGCGGGGCGGGGCGGGACGAGGCGGGGAGGGACGAGGCGGGGCGGGGTGGGACAGGACAGGGCGGGGCGAATACAAAAAAAAAACACTTAAGAAAATCCACACACACACACACACACACACAGCTATACATAAATTAACATCCACAATACCCACAAGTTAAATTACAACACACAAATAAGTTAACAAACAGTGCACAATCTAACATATTAATATTCAGGTAATAATTATTAACAGGTGAGGCTAGCACAGGTGAGGCACTAGCCCCCCCACCCCCCCAACCCTCAACACTTGTGGGTTCGTACAGGTGTGGTGTGATAATCCCTCCCTTCCTCTTCCCCTTCCTCCTCCTCCTCCTCTACCTCCTCTCGTCTCCTCTTCCTCTCTAACAGTTATTCTTTTTTCTCTCCCTCAATTACTTTTTCTCCTCTTCCTATTTATTTTAATCTCTCTCTCTCTCTCTCTCTCTCTCTCTCTCTCTCTCTCTCTCTCTCTCTCTCCCGTTAATCAAGAACAGCACCACCTGGCCGTCTAATTTCACACAGGTTCATTTTATTCATGAAAATTTGTGTGAAAAAAATGAGGAGAGACGAGGAAGATAAACATTTACTCTCTCTCTCTCTCTCTCTCTCTCTCTCTCTCTCTCTCTCTCTCTCTCTCTCTCTCTCTCTCGACAGAAACACAACTGAAAGAATTTAATTAACGGAACAAGGGAAAAGAATCACACACACACACACACACACACAAGAGGGTGAAAGACAGACAGACAGACTAGAGGAGGTGAGGACAGGCTAATGACATCAGAGGGAGGTCAGGACAGGTAAGGGGAAACGAGGGGAGGTCACAACAGGTAAGGGGAAACGAGGGGAGGTCACAACAGGTAAGGACAAACGAGGGGAGGTCACAACAGGTAAGGGGAAACGAGGGGAGGTCACAACAGGTAAGGGGAAACGAGGGGAGGTCACAACAGGTAAGGGGAAACGAGGGGAGGTCACAACAGGTAAGGGGAAACAAGGGGAGGTGAGAGGAGTAACAGATGAAAAGGATAAGAGAAATGGAAAGAAAAGAGGAAGAGAAAAAACAGCAAAACATACAAACGAGGGAAAGAAAACGAGATGAGAGAAAATAAAAAATAATATAAATAGAGATACTGAGAGAGAAAGTAAAGAGGGAAAGTAGGAGAGAAAGATAAAGTAGCTAAGAGAAAGAGAGAGTAAAAATGAAAGCAAGAGACGAAAGATGACAGAACAGAGAAAGGAAATAAGCATAAAGGGAAGTAAATGGAGAAAATGTGGAGAGAGAGACAGAACACTAATAATACAGAGAGAGAGAGAGAGAGAGAGAGAGAGAGAGAGAGAGAGAGAGAGAGAGAGAGAGAGAGAGAGAGAGAGAGAGAGAGAGAGGCGGCGTAACACTAATCTCTCTGAATTAAGAGGTGACACTCCTCGCCGTGGGAAGGAACTCTGGAGTCATGCAAGGATATGAATTACGGTCAAAGGTCACTCATCTTGGGTCAAACGTCACATTACGTGTATGGTCTCATTTCGGGTCAAAGGTCATATTATGGCCTCATCTCTGGTCAATGGTCATTTTATGGCCTGATCTCGGGTCAAAGGTTACACTCGATGGTCCTACAGTAGGTCCTCGGGTCCTAGAGAAGGCCCTTGAGTCCTACAGAACGTCCTAGAATCCTACAAAAGGCCCCAAAGTCCTACAGAACGTCCTAGGATCCTACAAAAAACCATAAAGTCCTACACTAAGACCACAAAGTCCTACATAAGGCCCCAGAGTCCTACAAAAGGCCACAAAGTCCTCCAGAACTTCCTAGGATCCCACAAAAAAACAAAAAGTCCTACAAAAGACCCCAAAGTCCTAGAATAAAGCCATAAAGTCCTATAGAACTTCCAAGGATCCTACAAAAAGCCATTAAGTCCTACAGAAGGCCCCAAAGTCCTACAACACATCACTGAGGTAACCTTAAGAAGCACCACCCCAAGACCCGCGTCCTCCCATATTGAAGTTGAAACATTCATCACGGTGTAATATCCAGGTTCCATCTATCACATGAAATATTGATAATAAATATTCAAGAGCACGTACATCACATCATGTCAGCTTGATTATTAAACACACCCTATATATGTATTATACCGTGTTATAGTGGCAATAATAACATGATATAATACTGGAACTCTGGTGAAATATAAATACAGTTTATATACATTGTCCCGTGAAATATTAATATTCGTCTTTTACTTTAAAGGTGAGATATATATATATGTATAAATATCGTGCAGTGTTACCAAAATGATAATAAATGGATTAAATGTGGAGAATTTTTCAACTACTGAGATACACCTCCTACTGGGTGCTGTCAATATGGCTACACTGTCCGATAAATATTAACTCGGTGTGTGTGTGTGTGTGTGTGTGTGTGTGTGTGTGTGTGTGTGTGTGTGTGTGTGTGTGTGTGTGTGAACAAAGGCACAATTTTCACACAAAAGAGGGCGTTCACATCTAAAATTTGATATGCAGGCATGTAGACAGAAAGGCGCGAGCACACACACACACACACACACACACACACACACACACACACACACACTATACAATACCTGCCTTGATCGTGTGTGTATGGTATAACCGCGTATACCCATAACATACAATTGAGTATATCCATCATACGGGGCAGACTCGACCACTACTGCCACGCCATAATCCCAGCCGCTCATATAGGCATGGAGGTATACCTATGTGGGCGTGGAGGTATACCTGTGTGGGAGTGGAGGTATACCTGTGTGGGCGTGGAGGTATACCTGTGTGGGCGTGGAGGTATACCTGTGTGGGCGTAGAGGCATACCTGTGTGGGCGTGGAGGTATACCTGACCTACCCTACCCTCCCTCACCACTAACCTCCCCTACCCTCACCACTAACCTACTCCCCTCACTACTAACCTTCCCTACCCTCCCCTCACCCCTAACCTACCCTCCCCACAGCACCGAATTAATCTCCCCTCACCCCTCACAGACCCCAGGAACAGCAAGGGGAGCAAAAAGTCTCCCTCAAGGTGAATGGTTAAGTCTCATGCCAGGAAGCAATTTACGACCTGTATAAAAAAAAAGAAACCATTCGGAAGACCTCAAGTAAGCTCATCCTGTTACTGCTAGTGGCTTATTGTGGGTTATTGTGGGTTATTGTGGCTTATTGTGGGTTATTGTGGGTTATTGTGGGTTATTGCGGGTTATTGTGGGTTATTGTGGCTTATTGTGGTTTATTGTGGGTTATTGTGGGTTATTGTGGGTTATTGTGGTTTATTGTGGGTTATTGTGGGTTATAGTGGGTTATAGTGCGTTGATGTGGGTTATTGTGGGTTATAGTGCGTTGATGTGGGTTATTGTGGGTTTTAGTGAGTTATTGTGGGTTATTGTGGGTTATTGTGGGTTATAGTGCGTTGATGTGGGTTATTGTGGGTTATAGTGAGTTATTGTGGGTTATTGTGGGTTATTGTGGGTTATAATGAGTTGATGTGGGTTATTGTGGGTTATAGTGGGTTAGTGTGGGTTATAGTGGAATATTGTGGGTTAATGTGAGTTATAGTGGAATATTGTAGGTTAATGTGGATTAGTGTGGGTTGTGGGTTAATGTGGATTAGTGTGGGTTGTGGGTTAATGTGGGTTATTGTTGGTTATTGTGGATCTATTGGCGTCGCTGCTGTTATTGTATTTGGTTTGTTGTGGCTGTTACTGGCATTTTTTTTATTATTTTTGTTGTTGTAATTTTTGTTGTTATTGTAGTTGATTTGCTGTGCTTATTGTTGTTGAAGTCATTTTTGATGTTGTTGTTGTTGTTGTAGCCGCGGTTGTGGTGGTGGCAGTTGTACTTGTAGAGTTGTAGGCTATCTCACCTCAGTGACTCCCTTCATGAAGCATCACGAGGAGCCGTGTTCGACACTGTGTCAAAGGAAACCGAATCTCCTCTCAACACACACACACACACACACATTTAGTCAGCGTCTCTCTCTCTCTCTCTCTCTCTCTCTCTCTCTCTCTCTCTCTCTCTCTCCTAACTAAACAACTGCATCTTGAACCTTGTAAACAGAATCCAGTGGTAAGGGGTTCGATTCACTCTTTCAAGTACCGAACCTTGACTGTAAAGTACACGGAGACAGCTTCTAAGTGATGATGATGATGATAATGATGATGATGATGATGATGATGATGATGATGATAATAGTGATGATGATAATGATGATGATGATGATGATGATGATAATGATGATGATAATGATGATAATGATGATGATGATGATGATGATGACTACAACCACGATAAGGATGATAGAGCAACGAGAAGTGTGAACCAACGACCGCGTATGAGTAAATATATATATATAATGAAAACCCTTAAGTGTTAAAGACTCCAAAATGATGCGAACGCCACCACAGGCTAAGGGACGAAGAGATCGGTCGCCTGGCGTTAATGGTGAGTCAATGAGTGTCAGTGTGAGTCTCTGGTAAGTGTCATCACGTGTGCTGGAGGATATGTGATAATGGCCAGACTCACACCCTGGTATGTGCCGGGATGAGGCTTGGCTTGGCACATCAACACATCACAACCCACCTTAAGCTATGTTCCATTCAGTTGTTCCTCAATTGTTCCTCTATTGTTCCTCAGTTGTTCCTCAGTTGTTTCTCAGTTTTTCCCCAATTGTTCCTCGCTGTAGGATATTGAGCATCTGAGACACTTGACGCCGGCAATACAAGGGAGGAGAGACACTTTAGCTTCAAGGTCAACACTCACAATAATAAGTGCCAAGTGCCGAGGATGTGGGGCAAGACAGACGGCTTCAACATCCATTTGAAGATATGCATATGACCAACACACTCTACAGAAGACGCTTGTGAGAGCAGTGAGTATCAAGTGAAAATGCAAGTGTCGAATGCCAAGTACAAGTGTCGAATGCCAAGTACAAGTGTCGAATGCCAAGTACAAGTGTCGAATGGCAAGTACAAGTGTCGAGCGTCAAGTGCTAGCGCCAAGTGTACCAGAGTCATGTTTTAAGAGCCACCATAAGAACCAAGCGTTAGTTCCAAGTGCCAAGTATCAGCGACGATTACTAAGTGTCAGCGTCAAGTGCCAAGTATCAGCGACGATTACTAAGTGCCAGCGTCAAGTGCCAAGTATCAGCGACGAGTACTAAGTGTCAGCGTCAAGTGCCAAGTATCAACGACGAGTACTAAGTGTCAGCGTCAAATGCCAAGTATCAACGTAAAGTGCCAGCGTCAAGTATCAGCGACGATTACTAAGTGTCAGCGTCAAGTGCCAAGTGCGTAGGAACTTAGTGCTATAAGTGATCCAAATACCAACTGTGGATTTCCATCTGGCTAAATTCAGGGGATGAAATTGAGGGCACCACTTCATGAGTGCCACTTAATGCTATACTGCGTGTTACGTGCCACGTGCCAGGGACATGGCAACTGACCCTACTGTAGTACTTGTATGATACAGGATTCATTCTGGAGAAACAAGGGGTCATATAAACTATTTTCAGTCTGGATATTAATTGGTTACTCAGATCACTAACCTAACCTGACCTGACATGACCTAAACTGACTTTGACCTGATCTAACCTGAATTAACTGACCTAACCTAACCTGATTTTACCTGACCTAACCGAATCTGACGACCTGATTTTACCCTAACCTGATTTGACCTAACCTGACCTATCCTAACCTAACCAAACCAGACCAAACCAAACCAAACCAAATTTAACCAAACCTGACCTAACACATGGTAGGATGAAGGAGGGGGAGGAGGAGGAGCACTTCACGAGAGCCATAATTATAAGTGCCAGTGCCAAGTGCTCCCCCTGGACGCCTCCGCTGGCCTCTAGGGATACCGGGGCACAGGGATTCTCTTTGTTTTGGCCCGCGGGATACCCAGGGATCATGAGGAATGGCATGTAAATAGGCAAGGAGGGGGAGAGAGAGAGAGAGAGAGAGAGAGAGAGAGAGAGAGAGAGAGAGAGAGAGAGAGAGAGAGAGAGAGAGAGAGAGAGAGAGAGAGAGATCAATGTGAGGTGGGCACTACAAGACACCTTAGGAGGCTTGTAGTGGGTATTGAAGGGGATAAGACGAGCGTTGAAGAGGGGGCCGGGATAGAGGTCAGGAGTGCCATAAAGGAGTGCCACTGAGGGCTAACGACCGTCTGACGTTAAACATGTCACTGTTGGGGTGAATGAAACGCCTGGCGATGGTCACTGTCATTATCAACGCCATCTGGTCAGTGACGCTCAGAACAGTAACCCCCCCCGGGACAGTGACCACCGGACAGTGAATCCCAAGACAGTGACCAACAAGACAGTGAATCCCAAGACAGTGACCCCCAATACGGTGACCCCAAGACAGTGACCCCCAAGACAATAACCCCCAAGACAGTGTCCCCAATACAGTGACCCCAATACAGTGACCCCCTCAATACAGTAACCACCCTTTCACCAGATGCATGTCACTACTTAATGTGAGTAGTTAACATTAATTAAGGACTTATGAATAAAAAATATATATATATACATATCAGTGAGGAAACTGTTGTCGCTTGAGTCGCCATGGGGAGAATACAGAGGCTGTGTTCTGTCATCATTAAGGCTCTTATATTAAATAATAACATCAGCTATTAAACGAGCTAATGAGAGAGAGAGAGAGAGAGAGAGAGAGAGAGAGAGAGAGAGAGAGAGAGAGAGAGAGAGAGAGAGAGAGAGAGAGAGAGAGAGAGAGAGAGAGAGAGAGACTATTTTTTGAGGGGTGAGGGATAAGTCTAATGGTTAGTCTATCTTAGCTTAAAATTGGGGCCCATTAGAACTTTATCCCATTAAAACTGGGGCCCATTAGAACTCGTTCCCATTAAAACTGGGGTCCATTAGAAATCGTTCCCATTAAAACTGGGGCCCATTACAAATCGTTCCCATTAAAACTGGGGCCCATTACAAATCGTTCCCATTATAACTGGGGCCCATTAGACCTGGGTGACCATTTCATCGAGCTACAATAGAGAATTCCTACAAACGTACACACAAAAAAAGGTCTCTCACAAACTCGGCCATTTGGTACCGTATACAAGTGGGCGCTTTTATTGCCCTCTCCTCCCCCCCCCCCCCTCTCTCTCTCCCTCTCTCTTGCCCAATCCCTCTCCCCCTCTCTCTTTCCTTCCCTTTTACTAATTCCCCGCCCCCTCTCTCTTGTCCATCCTCCTTCTTCTCTCTCATTCCTTCCTTCTTGCCCACTCCCTCCCCCTCTTTTTCTCTTCCTGTTGTCCACCCCCTCCCCCCTCTCTCATTCCCTCTTGTCCATCTCCTCTCCCTCTCTTTCTCTCTCTCTCTCTCTCCTCCCCCTTTGCCCATCCTCCACCCAACCCACCCCACCCTTCTCCCTTTCTCCCTCGCACATCGCCCCCCCCCCCGCACCCTTTTGCCCATCATCCTCCCCCTCTCTATCCCTCCCTCTTACCACCCCCCTCCCCTCTTCCTCTCCCCCTCTCTATCCCTCCCTCTTACCACCCCCCCTCCCCTCTTCCTCTCCCCCTCTCCCCCCTCTTGTCCAAAGCAATAACGCACCAACACAGACAGACAAAACCCCTCCACCTTTTCATTGCCTCTGGATATTTTGATGAAGGGCCACTCTTATGACAACCTACAGGCGATGTTTCCGTTCCTGTTGTCCGTTTGTGGTCTATTTCTGTTGTCCGTTCATGATCTGTTCCTGTTGTCAACCCCCTCTAAAAAAACCTTCATCCCCTTTCCTCTTCCTCTCATCACGAACTCCTCTCAACTAGGAGCCAAACCTAACCTAACCTAACCTAACTTAACCTAACTTAACCTAACCTAACCTAACTTTTTCTACAATTACCTGTAAGACTCCTCACAGCCTGACGCCTCACTAGCTTTGTTTACACTCATCAGCTGTTTCAACGCATGGACCCCGTTATTATTATATCTGGTGTTCTATAAACCATCGGACAACGAGCCGATGTTTGATTTCTTCTGCTCGAGTGTTGATGAGATGTTTACAGGAATGTTTAAACAGTTACTGGTCACACAGTCTAATGCGTCCTTGACTGTGTGAAGATGGGACCTTTTAGGGACAGGTCCAAGCACACTGTGTGTGAAATGGCACAACATTTTATCTCTAATGGCAAGATAGCCGACATATTAAGACTGTATCCACTTTTTTGCACTCAGTAGCTATATCAGTTCCCATGTATAGAACCAAACACACAATGTCATAATATTCTGACCACTGAGGATTGTTATACACACCCATTGTGACTTTTACTCTGTAATCCTTTTGCGCTACCGTTCACAGAATTAGTATGGTATGCACAATAAACTAGCCGCTTTAGGTTGCAACGTCACGAAAATCACACACACACACACACACACACACACACACACACACACACACACACACGCGCGCGCGCGCGCGCGCGCACGGAAAGGTAGGCAGAGACAGACAGACACACAAATTGTTTCTGCCACATCTCCACGCCGTCAGGTACTCAAGGGCCCTGGGTAGCTGTGGACAAGTTCTTCAACAATGGACACTTTCTGCCCTCTCCTTTTTTGGTTTCATTTGTTTTCTTTCTTCCATCATACCTATTTTTGCCCTAGTTTCTTCCCATCTTTGTCTTCCAGTTATTTCCCCACTTTCTTCCTAATCTTCTTTACTAGTTTCTGCCTCTCCAGTTATTAATGCCAGCTTCTATCTCAGCCTTTTCTACTTAGTGCCAGAGTTTTTTCCCCAGTTATTTCCCCCCCCCCCCACCCCATCTCTCTGGAACGCCTCACAAGACTGGAGAGTTTCAAAGAATATTGTGACATGAATAAATGAATACGTTACCAACACTGTGCAGAATACCATCAGCGGGGGCGAATTACACACACACACACACACACACACACACACACACACACACACACACACACACACACACGCGCGCGCGCGCGCGCGATATGTACACACGGGATGTGATGGAGAAGTAGTGAAGAGGAAGGAGAAAGAAGGATGGAAGGATGAGGTAAGGAAGGAATAAAGAAGGGAAGGAAGGAAATAAAGAAGGGAAGGAGGGAAGGAAGGGTGGGATGGAGGATATGAGGGACGGAGAGAGGGAGGAAGGGAGGGAGGGAAAGGAGAGAGATGTCACTTTAGGCAGTCTAAGGGAGGGAGGGAGGGAGGGAGATAGATTTAGGCAGACAAGGGGAGGGAGGGAAGGATGCCACTTCTCTGACCATTACTGGGATTGTGTGTCGCTCAATACCAGCAGAGGCGCCACTAATGTTGGGAAGTGGCGGTGGGTAGTGGTGGTGGGGCGTGGTGGAGGGTAGTGGCGGTGGGGCGTGGTGGAGGGTAGTGGTGGTGGGGCGTGGTGGAGAGTAGTGGGGGTGGGTAGTGGGGGTGGGTAGTGGGGGAGGGTAGTGGTGGAGGGTAGTGTTGGTGGGTAGTGGCGGTGGGATACAGTAGGGAATGGTGTTGGGGAGAAGGTGGGGAGGAAAGACAGTAGGGAGAGGTGTTGGGGAGGAGAAAGTGGGAGAGGGGAGAATAATGGCGATAACACAGACCTTCATCAATATGCTAAGTGTATAATTATCATTTTATTCTCTCGTGTTTCATTTTCTGCATTGTATAAGTGGATGTAACTCTATACGTCATTCATTATTCATCATCATCATCATTATCGTCTTCATTACCATCATCATCATCATCATCATCATTACTCTTATTATTTTCGTTGTTGCTCTTGTTTCTAGTGATTGGATAAAGCATAAAAGAACGACCCCCAAACTGGTACAACAACGACCCCCAAACTGGTACAACAACGACCCCCAAACTGGTACAACAACGACCCCAAACTGGTACAACAACGACCCCCAAACTGGTACAACAACGACCCCCAAACTGGTACAACAACGACCCCCAAACTGGTACAACAACGACCCCCAAACTGGTACAACAACGACCCCCAAACTGGTACAACAACGACCCCCAAACTGGTACAACAACGACCCCCAAACTGGTACAACAACGACCCCCAAACTGGTACAACAACGACCCCCAAACTGGTACAACAACGACCCCCAAACTGGTACAACAACGACCCCCAAACTGGTACAACAACGACCCCCAAACTGGTACAACAACGACCCCAAACTGGTACAACAACGACCCCAAACTGGTACAACAACGACCCCCAAACTGGTACAAGAACGACCTTCAAACTGGTACAACAACGACCCCAAACTGGTACAACAGCGACCCCAGACTGGTACAACAACGACCCCCAAACTGGTACAACAACGACCCCAGACTGGTACAACAACGACCCCAAACTGGTACAACAACGACCCCCAAACTGGTACAACAACGACCCCCAAACTGGTACAACAACGACCCCAGACTGGTACAACAACGACCCCCAAACTGGTACAACAACGACCCCCAAACTGGTACAACAACGACCCCAGACTGGTACAACAACGACCCCAAACTGGTACAACAACGACCCCAGACTGGTACAAGAACGACCTCCAACTAGTACAAGACGACCCCAACCCGGTACAAGGATACTAGGGTGACAAGTCCTTGCTAAATCCCTCTTAAAACTTGGTCTGGCCTCGCGAGATACACACTGCGTTTCCTACCACCCAGGTAAGACTCATCCACCTGTGTAATTAACCGAGGAAAATTTAAGGGAAAGAGGAAAAAAAGTTGTCATGTTTACTGGAGGAAGAGCAAGGAAAATTACCTCAGAGGAGAGAATAAAAATAAATGAGAGTGTAGGAGGCAAGGCTGTTGGTATCTTTGTTATTATAAAAGAAACACCGAGAAATGCATAGACACAAAGGCATCATCATCCAAGACTGTAGAACTTTTCTTTAGGGGTGATAGTGAATAAAAACAGGGATGGATATAAGCTCTACAGAAAGGAACTATCCCATATATATTATTTTTTAACCCTAGCCAATGGGATTTTTTTTTTTTTTAGGGCCACAGGCATACAAAGAGGATCTCCGCAGAGGGTAGAGGAGTGGGTGGTGGGTGGAAGGGGGAGTGGGTGGTGGGTGGAAGGAGGGGTGGGTGGTGGGTGGAAGGGGGGGTGGGGAAAGTGGTAGACGGGGTAGGGGGTAGAGGGGGTCAGTCTCCAGTGTGAAGCCATCTTGGGGAACACTCATATTTCAGTCACATCAGTAAAGGTGGACATTGATTTAACTAACCAAGCTAAATATTATTGCGAGTGATGAAGTGTGACTTTGGTACTTGTTGGTCACCCTCCAAACTTGACCTTGACCTTCCACTAAAACAGCTGACCTCTTACCCTCCAACCTTGACCTTCCACTAAAACAGCTGACCTCTCACCCTCCAACCTTGACCTTCCACTAAAACAGCTGACCTCTTACCCTCCAACCTTGACCTCCCACCACCAGTTGACCTCTGACCCAGGAATAACACTCTCACAACCCGTCAACAGGTCAAGTTCTGCGACACTTTGAGCAATAACAGACAAATAATAAAAAAAATCCTGATATTTTGGAAACAGAAACAAAAATGAGAGTTGTTTTGAGTGTGAGGGAGGGGCGCTGATAGGGAGGGAGGGAAGGTGAAGGGAGGGAGGGAAGGTGAAGGGAGGGAGGGAACATTGAGAGGAAGGCAGGGAGCATTGAGAGGAAGGTAGGGAGCATTGAGAGGAAGGCAGGGAGCATTGAGAGGAAGGGAGGGAGAGATGAAAGGAAGGGAGGGAGCGCGAAAAGGGAGGGAGGTGGGGGGGGGCTGTCAAGAACCCTCTCTGCCCAAGGCCTAGTCGGTAAATAATTAATGTGTGTGTGTGTGTGTGTGTGTGTGTGTGTGTGTGTGTGTGTGTTGAGAGCCACGAAGCATTCTCTTACAGGACAGGTCAGCACAACACACACGAAACTACATAAACATTAGTCATACATAATACGTCATACATAAATACATAATACATGCTTAGATTATTACACATACCGCCTGAGCCATGCAGGAACACAGCTGATGGGACTCACCTGAAATAGAAGAAAATAATTATGAAAGCGTAAATATATAAAATACCTGTTCATATTTATATACTGTACTTAACACTAATTACACCGGAGACCAAAACAGAATAAATCACATATTGTTTAATTATTAGTAACATTACAGAGGCTTTAATCATTCCCACTTACCTGTTGATTATTATTATTATTATTATTATTATTATTATTATTATTATCAAAACCTTTAATAATTCAACAGAAAACACACACACACACACACACACAGACACAGACACACACACACACACACACACACACACACACACACACACACACACACACATTTTAATGAATGGAAAGTGAGGAATGAATTTTGTGTGTGTACCCATCATGATCTTGTTTACCAACACCTGATGCACTGTCACACACTATGGGGGGCCTCTGGCTCTTCAAAAACATAATCTCTGGTTACTGCACAAAAGAGAGTTGTACGGATAATGACCTACTTAAAAAAACAGATCACACAAAAGAAAAATTTGCTAAATTGAAAATGTTAAAATTCGAAGTTACACCTACTGCTGTGTCCTCTTTGTTTACAAGTCTATCAATCACTTGCTTTGACAATAATTATTTCCAGTTCTGGAATAACCAGAGATACAACTTAAGACACCCAGAGCTACTAAGACCACCCCTCATGTGCTCCTCTCAGTCCCAGACCTATCATGGTGTGACGGTGTGAACAACTTACCCCTACCCATCCAAGCAAAGACTACGCTCCCTTCCTTTAAATCATCTCTTAAAAAACATCTATTGTCTAAGTATTAATATTTCTTGTAACACCTACTATATTTACAGCACCTGCTTTTATTGTACCATCAAAACCGTTTTATCGGAAATTATTATGTAAATAGATAAGAAATTACCATTGCAATAAACATATTTGCCAACTAGACATAATCCTGACAGCTCTGTCCTCTTGTTCAACCTTATTACTGTACAACCCAGGTTGTACTGCTCCCCCATTATACTTATGTTTCTCAATTCCACTGTAATTTGTGTATATACTTATAATATAAATAAAAAATAAACTAAAAAAAATAATAATAACTAAATAAAATAAATAAATATTGAAGTGATAACCGTGGTTACATTATGAGACGTTCTTATTACCACCATGCTATTGTACTATTCCAGATGATACTAAATGTTACATAATACTTCCTTGAGATAAATGTATAGTATATATCAGGTGCCTCAAAGAGAGCTCAGGTTCTCAACTGGCTCAGCCATGTTAATATTGTTATTATTATCCACTCTGCATCTGTGTTTTTCTGGCTAAATAAACTGTTTCAATTCAATTCATAATTCAATACTCGACCATACGCCCCCCCCCCCTCCCCCAGACCTGGATGGTGTATGGCTTAGTGGTGAGACACATGTAAACATTGTACACTCTCTCTCTCTCTCTCTCCTTTCCTTCCATTTTTTCTCCCTCCAACCAACCACCCATCTTCCCTCCCACCATCCTTCCCTCCCCCTTTCACCACCCATCCTCCCTCCCACCATCCTTCCCTCCCACCTCCACCACCCATCCCCTTTCCCTCTACAGTCTACACCTTCCTCCTCCATCCCTTCTCAACCTCTCCATTTATATCTCCCTCCTCTGCATAACCCTCCTTCCCTCTCCTCCCCCTCTCCACCGTCTATTCTCCCTTCCTCCAACCCCTCAATCATCCACTTTCGCTTCCACCCTCTCTGAAAATGAAAGACCCAGACCCAGATATATTTTATAACCCTCAGACTTGAGACTTGAGACTTGAGACTTGAGACTTGAGACTTGAGACTTGATTCTTATACAGTGTTGGAGTAAGACCTTTAAGGGTAGATAAACTCACCGTGTAAACTCACCCCCTCAAAAAAAATTATCTGGCTGAGGTGTACGATTTGAGAACTGAGAGAGAGAGAGAGAGAGAGAGAGAGAGAGAGAGAGAGAGAGAGAGAGAGAGAGAGAGAGAGAGAGACCCAAAAGCTGAGAGCGAGTGAGAGTGAGAACGTGCAAAAGGTGACAGTGAGAGCGAGTGAGGAGAGAGAGAGCCTGATCAAAACAAGATATCTCTTCTTTTTTTTACATGCCAACATAAATTTGTCCAGGGCGACACCCAACTTCCGGTGGTTGGATCAGAGCCGCGACCACGCCTCCCCACCCTACGCCCACCCCAATGCCCACCCCCCACGCCCACCCTGCCACGTCCCTTCAATTACGACACGCTGGCTTATATCCTGTGCGTGGGTGTCCTAAACTGTAGTCGGACTTCAGGACACACCCCCCCCCCCCCCCGTTTTACAGACCTCCATCACACCTCCCTTCCAGTAGGTTAGGTTAGGTTAGGTTAGGTTAGGTTAGGTGTGAGTGGCAAGAGAGCTGTAAATGGAGGCAAAGAGAGTAGGTGAGAAACAAGGGAGGGTTAACAGTGAGGAGTAAATAGAAGAGGGGAGAATAAGTGAAGGGGGGAGCAGAAGAGGGGAGAATAAGTGAATGGGGGAGCATAAGGGGGGAGAATAAGTGAAGGGGGGAGCATAAGGGGGGAGATAAAGAAGAGGGATCAGGGGAGGGTATAAAGATGAATGAATAAGATATGATTTAGGAGCAATGATAAGAAGGAATCTTAAGCCAAGTAAACAATGTGTTGCTCGAAACAAGGCTAATAAAGTACTTGGGTTCATACAAAGGAGTGTTAGTTACAAGACTAGCGAGGTCATCCTAAAACTATATCTTGCGCTTGTGAGACCTCACTTGTATTACGCAGTTCAATTCTGGTCACCGTATTACAGAATGATATCGAATCCCTAGAAAGAATTCAGAGGAGAATGACAAGACTAATCCCGGACATTAGGAACCTTGAGTACAGAGACAGGTTAAAGCATCTTAATTTGTACTCCTTCGAGAGACGTAGAGTGAGGGGCGATATGATAGAGGTGTATAAATGGAAGTCAGGACTAAACAAAGGGAACATAACAAAGGTACTCAAACTATCCAACCAGGAGCGAAGTCGTAACAATGGTTATAAATTAGACAAACTTAGATTTAGGCGCAAAATAGGTAAACACTGGTTTGGAAATAGAGTAGTGGACGAGTGGAACAAGTTACCAAACATCATCATTAACTCGAATACGCTGGATAGCTTCAAACTTAGGTTGGATGGATATATGAGCAATAGGGGTTGGGTGTAAATGGTACTGCCCAGCATAGGCTAATAGGGCCGCTGCAGTTTCCTCCATTCTAGTGTTCTTATGTTCACTCCAAGTCTTTCTGACCCACTCTGTCCCACTCCAAGCAATACTGACCCACTCTTATACACTCTGTCCCACTCTCACCCACTCTTATACAATCTGACCCCACACTTATCCACTCTGTCCCACGCTTATCCACTCTGTCCCACTCTTATCCACTCTGTCCCACGCTTATCCACTCTGTCCCACACTTATCCACTCTGTCCCACTCTTATCCACTCTGTCCCACTCTTATCCACTCTGTCCCACTCTTATCCACTCTGTCCCAAATCCTTAATGATGACGTAATCAAGTGAAGCCACAGTTAACATAAGAGCAAAGTTTAATTAAAGCTTTTCAAAGGTTTTTAATTCGGGTTGAGCACTTTGTAAAATTAACATGAGAAAGTTAAGGGAGAGGCTCTGAGACTGTTGGTGAGAGAAGAACAAGAACAAGAACAAGAACTAAGAACAACAACCACCACCACTACAACAACAACAAGAAACATATAAACATGGCGGGTGCTGCAGTGAGGTGAAGAGGTAGGAGGGAAGGGGGGGAAGGAGGGGGGGGTGTCAGTCAGTAACAGAGAGGTGACTGTGGCAGTGATCCATGTCTTCATTACTAGTGAATGGTGGTGGTGGTTATTGGTGGTGGTGTGGTGGTGGTAGTGTGGTGGTGGTGGTAGTGTGGTGGTGGTGGTGGTGGTAGTGTGGTGGTGGTAGTGTGGTGGTGGTGTGGTGGTGGTGGTGGAGGTGGTAGTGTGGTGGTGGTGGTGGTAGTGTGGTGGTGGTAGTGGTAGTGTGGTGGTGGTGGTAGTGTGGTGGTGGTGGTAATAGTACTGGTGGTAGTAGTGGTGGTAATAGTGATTGTGCTGGTGGTGGTGGTAGTGGTGGTGGTTGTAGTGTGGTGGTGGTGGTGGGAGTAGTGTGCCAGTATTCTCGCTGACACCAACTGTAGGAGCATCGAGGCTACCATTATCCATGAACATCTACGCTGGACTGGCCATGTTACCCGCATGGACGACAGTAGACTGCCAAAGCAGTTACTTTACAGTTACCTAACGAATAGTAAACGTAACGCTGGCGGGCAATTGAAAAGGTATAAACATAGTCTTAAGACAAACCTGGAAAAGTGTCAAATCGACCCCTCACCTGGGAGATGGTCACTCCAAACCGTAACGCTTGTAGGAGCTCCACACGAGAAGGTGTCAATACTTTCGAGTTAGCCCGACTGCATAACGAGGCATGCAAGCGCCAGCGCCGGAAAAACGCTGCCACCGCCCCTCCCGCACTACATGTAGCCCTCCACATGTGCAACATCTGTGAACGACTCTGCCGGTCCCGTATCGGCCTCTTTAGTCACCTCAAAACTCACCAACCTAGGTGACATCCTTAATAACTCACATCATTGCATCATAGCTGGATGATCGTCATACTCGATTCCGTGTGACAGCAAAGTAGTAGTAGTAGTAGATGATGGGGGTGGTGGCAACAGCAGTGGTAGTGGTGGTAGTAGTGATTACTGTGGTGGTGGGAGTAGTGCTAATGGTAATAATAGCAATATCAATAGGAGCAGCAGCTAGTAGTAATAAGACAACTAATGACACAGTATGAACAAGAACTACACGAAGACACCACGGAAAAAATCTTCATCCATCAGTCATATCAAAATATACGGAACTGACAGATCAAATGATGTATTTAAATAACCATACTTCATATTAATGGGGGGGGGGGACATGAGGAAGAGGAGGAGGAAGAGGAAGGGACAGGAGGAGGAAGGCACAGGAGGAGGAAGGGACAGGAAAAGGAAGAGAACGACGAGATGGAATGGAAGAGGGGCAAGAAGAATGAGGAGGAGGAGGAATGGATGGAGGGTGGAGGAAAAGAGAATATGGAGGACGACGAGGAAGAATAGGGAGAAAGAAAAGAAGTAATGGAAGAAAAACAAAGAAGAAGAAACAAAAGTCGCCAGCGAGAAACCTGACCCCCCCATAATCGAGCCCCCCCCCCCCATCACCCACCCTCCCCTCCCCGTGGTGGTGGTAGCAGTGGTGTTAGTGATAACGGCAGATGTGGTGATGGTGGTGAGTGATTATGGTGATAACGGTGGTGATAGTGGTAATGGTGGTAGGGAATCTTATACGAGGTAAATTGTCAGCAGCCAATCACACGTTGCAACGGACCCAAAATTAAACCCACCACACACACACACACACACACACACAAACACACACCACAAACAAACACACCACACACACACACCACAAACACACACACACACACACACACCACACACACTACTGCTACTACTACTACTACTACTTTGCTGTCACTCGGAATCGAGTATGACGATCATCCAACTATGACACAATGATATGAGTTATAAGGGATGTCACCTAGGTTGGTGAGTTTTGAGGTGACTAAAGAGACCGATACAGGACCTGCAGCATCGTTCACTTTCGTTGCACACGTGGAGGGCTCCTTCTATTGCGGGAGGGGCGGTGGCAGCGTCTTTCCGGCGTTGGCGCTTGTCTGCCACGGTTTGCAGTCGGGCTAACTCGAAAGTATTGACACCTCCTCGTGTGGTGCTCCTCCAAGCGTTACGATGTGGAGTAATCAACTCCCAGGTGAGGGGGTCGATTTGGCACTTTTCCAGGTTTGTCTTAAGACTATCTTTATACCTTTTCAATTGCCCGCCGGAGTTACGTTTACTATTCGTTAGGTAACTGTAAAGTAACTGCTTTGGCAGTCTACTGTCCTCCACGCCGGTAACATGGCCAGTCCAACGTAATTGTTCATGGATAATGGTAGCCTCGATGCTCCTACAGTTGGCGTCAGCAACAATACTGGCATTTGTTCTCTTGTCTTTTTAGGCAGACTATGTTTAGGGCACCTTTTCTAGCCCCCTCCCCATGTGGGGTGAGTAGAGTGGCTCCCTGAAAGGGCAGCTCAGTCGCATAGACAGGACCGGATTGATATGCTGCCTAGATCCCAGTGCATAAACAACCATCTTATATGTGCAGCCCATGTGCAGAGTTGTGATAGAGACTCCCGGCAGTCATCTCTGCCACTCGTCCATCGCTATAGGACTTTTGGGAGTATAGGGGTTTTGATGATGATGAGTGGTATGATGAACTGGATGATGGCTGCGTGTGAGTCGATTTATGTAGTGAGGCAGAAGTGAAGGCTGCAACCACACATCTCGCTCACCCTTTTCCTGATCCAGTGGTGCGAGTGTTGCAATGACTGGGGAGAGAGAGAGTTGCAATGGACTGCCGATAGCCCAGTTTGTTGGGTTTTGCCTTAGTAGCCTGTCCATCAGGCATTGGCTTCGTTCGCAGGTGTAGTCGTTGGTTTTCCACGGTGGTCACCTCTTCTGCCTACACCGCCGTTGGGGTCTTGTTGGAGCTCTGTAAGCATGTCTGTCTGATGCTGGGCTCCACCCCAGATTTTTCGATCGGGGTTTACTCCCGTAGCCATATACCTGCCAAGGTTAATCTCCAAGGCAGCGGGGCGGTGGTTGGTAGGTGCCAGGACGTGTCCACATACCAGTGGGCCTATGCGCCGTCCCTCTGGGGCCCACTGCTACTCCGAGATCCCCTGCTGATCTAGCCTGGGCCCACGAGGCACCCAGTTACCGTGTGTTACCACGAAGAGGCACAGCAGGAGTCTTGATGGTGAGGAGGCTGTGTACTGGCAAGGGAAGACTTATGCAAGTTGCTTCCCTGTTTGCCACGGGGGCTAGCCAGCGGCGGCAGCTGAAAGCGAGACGGAGCAAGCAGTGCCCGCACCTTAACACTAACATAATGCTGCCGCTCTAGACTCATTTCACCACCCTGTGTGTGGCTGTACACGCACGCACGCACGCACGCACGCACGAACACACAACACACACACACACACACACACACACACACACTATATCCTTGACCACCAGAGGGTCAAGACCTATCAGGCGCTGCTCCTGCTGGGCAGCTGCCTCCCTTGGCCAATGTTCCGCCCATTTCCCAAGTCCTTCTCCCCGACCCATCCTCACCACCGGGATATCAACGTCATCAAAAGTGACAATTTCGTTTCGGAAAGAAGTGGGATCAGTCTAGAACAGTGATGAACAGTGTTTAAGCCAGCGAATTCAGCACTAGACAGTACTGTACCAGCGAAAGCAGTGACACACCAGTGAAATAAGCACCCCAGGGAACTGACCACCATCTTCTGACCAGGCGGTGCTAATCAGTCCACCATGGGAACAACAGTGGGTCGGCTTTACATCTGACTACGAGATAACACAACACCACCCAGCAGGGCGAGGTACTATGACACCACCCCACACCATATGGTGTCCCCATGACCACGTGAGGTGCTTCATGTCAACACCCGAGGACGAGTTACTGCATCACGTGACCACAACACCCAATGTCTCCATGACCACGTGAGGTGCTTCATGTCAACACCCGAGGACGAGTTACTGCATCACGTTACCACACCACCCAATATCTCCATGACCACGTGAGGTCCTTCATGTCAACACGTATGGACGAGTTACTGCACCACGTTAACACCACACCACCCGGTGTCTCCATAACCACGTGAGGTCCTTCATGTCAACATCTACGGACGAGTTACTGCACCACGTGGCCTACGTGACCTCACACAGTATGGCAAAAGACCAGCCCAGGCCATCAGCTGCAAACTATAATAATTTGTATGTTCAATTCATGTTCCTTCTCCTTTCAGTAATGAAAGCTTTTGTTAAACGACCCACCCACCCCATGTCTTTGTATGTAATAAGTCATTTTTGTCTAATGTATATTTTTAGCCTTTGGGATGCAGAACTTTTTCAATAAATCGCCAATTATTATTATTATTATTATTATTACACACACACACACACACTGGAAAAACAACTGGTGTTCGAACCAATACAACAAAATAGTCCAAATATCTAACATAGGCTAATGTTAAAATCTCATTATACTGCCGATAACTCATTATAGTGTTAATATATATCATTATAGTGTTAACATACTCGTAAATCATTATAGTCTTAATGCAGACAGAACTCTCATGGAGGTGTAAAGATATTATGGAGAGAGAGAGAGAGAGAGAGAGAGAGAGAGAGAGAGAGAGAGAGAGAGAGAGAGAGAGAGAGAGGCTTAAGTGGTGGCCTGAAGAATAATACACAAAAAAAATACATGAAAGGAGGGAGGGAGAGACAAGAGGGACTGAGAGATTGGAAGGGAGGGAGGGAGAGACAGAGAGAGACTCATATTACCATATACATGAACCCAACACTGACTCAGCCACCAAAGCCGAGAGATAGAGCGAAAAAAATATGTCATGCACCTGACCTGACCTAACCCATATTAACCTAACCTAAACCAGCCATATTAAACCCACCCCAAATGAACCTAACCTAACCAAACCTTAAACCTAACCTAACTCACACTAACCTAACCCTTAAACCAAAGTATTCCCACCCAGCTTCTTCCCAGCTTAAGGGTGTTCTGAGGCGACAGCTCAACGCATGTTTCTGGTAGCACAGGTATACAACCCCCCCCCCCCCCCCACCACCTTCCTTCCTCCTACTAAACCTCAGGGGAACAGGTGTAGTATTGATTCTTGTGTAGGTAGCAGCGCCCGTGTGTGTGTGTGTGTGTGTGTGTGTGTGTCATAATAACATGACTGGAGAGGGTCGTTTACAGAGGACTACCAACCTACTTACAATACAAATAGGGTGAAAAGGTAAGAACTCAACAACACAACTTATCTACTAGGATATTCAATGCTTGGAATAGAGGTGACCTTGAAGTATTAGGTAATCGGGGTCTAAGTGCGGCTGTCATGTCGAACAGCAATTAGCAGACGGGGGATCTCAGGTGGTTGCAGGTGCTGGTGTTGAGGTAGTAGTGTTGACCTAGTGTAGTCTGACATAGGGGGTCTTGGTGATGAGGAGGGAGAGTTAAGAGGGCCAATGTAGTGAGCGCCTCTTGGTGTGTGGTGTAAGAGAGAGAAGGGGGGGGGTGTTGCAGGCCGACCTGTTCTGTAGTCTCTGTAGGAGTCCTCGTTGTGATGTAGTAAAGGAAGACAACCAGACAGGGGAAGCGTAGGTGAGTTTAGCAAGTAAGAACGCTGTGTAAATATTAATGAGTTCAGGCGCAGTAGCTCAGAGGGACTTGAGACAGCGGAGGATGTGGAGCCGAAAGCAAGATGATTTGATGGTTGTACTGACGTGCACTTTCTTGCTTTGTTTATTACTTATAGTGACGCCGAGGAGCTTGGTGGTATCCACAACCTGGAGAGTGTTTGGGCCCAGTGTGATGGAGGCAGGTGGGACAGGTGTACTGTATCTCAAAGTATCTTCCAGGATGGGTTAGATGACTTCCAAAATGCTACATACAACTCGTCATGTCCCAGGAGGGTTGGTATGTGAGCCTCTGTGGCATACTGATCCTACTATTAATTACACCAAAATAAATACACATTGCATTACTCGTGTTAAACTATATACCAAAGTAAATTCATGTCCTAATATCTATCATCTGTCGTCTCATAATGTTTCACACAGTGTACACATGTATTTTTTTTTTAGATACTGTACATAACGATGGTCTTGGTGGATCAATGTCCAGTGTGTTCTGGAGGAAACTGTAATCAGGAGTCGAGTTGTTGACACACACATGCCAAAGGTGGGATATACAGTATCTCCTTCAGGGCATCGTTGATGAGGGCGAAGAAGCAGAGCCTCAGGAGGTCCCTCAGGTGAGTGACTGAAAGGTGCAGCTTAGCATCGGTCGCAGAGGAAGACTGTAAGCCATGGGATGAATCTTCTCCGAATCCCAAGGTCGATGACTTTGATCATAATTGTGATGTTATAAACTAAGGCGAACACTTTGGTGGAGCGCATGAAGACGAGAGCCAGAAAAATCTTACGTACACGTGTGTGTGTGTGTGTGTGTGTGACCCAAGCACAGTATAACGGTGATATTTCTCTCCCGCGCTCCTGAGGTGGTTTAAGGGGGTTCTCAACCCTTTTAAATTCAGGGTAGGAGCTGCACTGCCTTCTTTTGGTGTGGCAGCCGACTTCCTCTCCCTCCTTCTCTCCCTCCCTCCCTCCCTCCCGCCCGCCTGAGACAAGAAGGCAAGGACGTAAGTAGGTAAGAAGGGAAGGGGCGAGGGAAAGAGAGCAAGGAGGAAGAAAGGTAGAGAGGAAGGAAGGCGGGCAGGCAAACAGTGAACCAGGCAAGCAGCAAGGCAGGCAGGCAAGGACCCAGACAGGCAAGAAAAAAGCCTGGCAGGCAAGCAGGCAGACAAGGAGCCAAACAGACAGGCAGGCACACAAGAAACCAGATTGGCAGGTAGGCAGGCAAAGAGCCAGCCTAGCAGGCAAGGAACCAAGTTAGCAGGCAAGAAGCCTGGCAAGCAAACAGGCATGCAAGAAGCCAGGTAGGCACCAGGGACCCACCAACAGCGCCGTAGTGAACAGGACCACTTTTTGTGTGTGCCTGCAGGTACTGGTTCGTCTCTGGTCTAACACCGCCACAAGACCTGTGTGTTTTTTCTCTTAACTCATATTAATCTCCAGTAAGACACCGCTAAAACTCAACGACAGGCGGACACGACGGCCCGCAACACAACATCCGGGTGTCTCCCTTCTCACCTCCCTGCAGTCGACACTAAGTCGTGTTCCCGTGTGACCCTTCCATCGACGACAAGTTTCCCTGTATCAAGGTTGTAGAGAGGTGGTGAGGCGAGTATCAAGCGAGCTCCGTACATCACAATACTTCATAAGGGGCAACGAACCTCTGATCTGGTCAATACCATAAAAGGTGAATGACGGGGCGCTTTACACACCCCGACCACTTACTCCACACATCCATATAAGTACACAAATTCCTCTCTCTTTTTTTTACTACAGTAATCCAATGTATAAAAGTTACCACCCTAACTAAGGTGAGTTTCAGAAACTTAAGAAAAACATATACAGTAAATAGTAATAAATATAGACGTTTCCTGAATTACGACACTACTATTTTGTAATTACTGTCCCCGTTTAAATTTTTACTTGTAACCTTCAGTGGTGTTCAAATCTTCGTGTTAGAATTTATGTAACTAACTGTACCTGTATCTTATTTGTTGTTTATGTTGTGTATTTATATATTCAAGTACCTGTAATTATACCTGTATTCACACCTGTACCTTTCAAATTCTCTTTGTTATAATTACATGACCTGAAACTTCACATTACAGTTAGCGTAGACAACACACTAAAAGCTAATTCACATTAAATTTCATAAAATTACTTAAACTTGGTGTTACTTCTGAATATATTGAAGAAAACAGAACGATAATAATCCTTTAAGGCGAAAGTCTTAAGTGAGTGAAGATTATTGTCGCTCTTACTGTTCCTACTGATTAACAGGTGATGTCTTTCAATGACCTTGTATTAAGAGGACCAGTTTCTCTCTCTCTCTCTCTCTCTCTCTCTCTCTCTCTCTCTCTCTCTCTGTGGACGTACATTAGCTTCTTCACACCGTATGAGCAGACACACACACACACACACACACACACAAGCACAGAGAATCACAGACACAGACATATAAACACAAACACAGATACACACACAAACACAGACAGGCAAACACACACTTACACACGCACACACATATACACACAGATATACACATAGTCACACAGACACAAAATGAAAACTAACTCAACGCCACAAGACTAACCTATAGCTAACATCATCACCATCATCATCATCACCATCATCACCACCACCACCACTATTCATCATCATCTTCATTATCATCACACCATCATCATCACAATCACCAACACCACCCCCACCACCATCACCCTACCTAACCTACCTAAACTTTACTAACCTAACCTAACCATAACCCAACCAAAACCTAACCTAACCATAACCCAACAATAACCTAACCATAACCCAACCCTAACCCAACCAAACCATAACCCAACCATAACCTAACCATAACCCAACCTAACCTAACGTACTAACCCAGTAACTCTCATGCCGCGACGCCTGACTTCCTACAGCGCTGCACTTCCATCATCCAGACCAAAAATTATCATATATATGAATACAATCACGACAAGAGATGACGCCAAGTACTGCTGTGTGTGTGTGTGTGTGTGTGTGTGTGTGTGTGTTGTTGTGTGCAGAACTTAATACCAATATATTTTGCTCCACACACACACACACACACACACACGCCATAAATATTCTCTCCCTCTCTCCCACAACCACTCACCTAGCCTAGCCCACGCCCTTACCCAATATTCCCACGCCCTTACCCAATATTCCCACGCCCTTACCCAATATTCCCACGCCCTTATTCAATATTCCCACGCCCTTACCCAATATTCCCACGCCCTTACCCAATATTCCCACGCCCTTACCCAATATTCCCACGCCCTTGCCCAATATTCCCACGCCTTACCCAATATTCCCACGCCCTTACCCAATATTCCCACGCCCTTACCCAATATTCCCACGCCCTTACCCAATATTCCCACGCCCTTACCCAATATTCCCACGCCCCTTACCCAATATTCCCACGCCCTTATCCAATATTCCCTAACCTAACCAAACCTAACCTAACCAAACCTAACCTAACCAAACCTAACCATGAAAATTTATAGTAATTACAACAATGATAAAAAATAAATACATTAAAAATCTGAATAAACCGATTGTGTGTTTTGTGGAGCGTCTCAATATATGGCTGAGTGCAAAAAATAGTTAAGATAATGAGGCGTTTGTCCCGTTAGCAAATAACAGAGGAAGTCACGCGTTCTGGGTACGACATACATACATACATACATACATACATACATACATACATGCACACACACACACAGTATTGACGACACTATGCATATTTTACTGCCATAGGATTACATTATTCACCCGATGATTAATGAAAACGATCCCTTACCTTTACTGAACCTCACTCTGACAGCTTTTGTGTGTGTGTGTGTGTGTGTGTGTAAACAATTGCCTCTTGTTCTCACCGTGTCTTAAGAGGCAGAGGAACCGTAATGAATGTTTCTTTTGCTAATGTTTTGAGAGAGAGAGAGAGAGAGAGAGAGAGAGAGAGAGAGAGAGAGAGAGAGAGAGAGAGAGTGAGAGAGAGAGAGAGAGCAGTATTGAAGATGTGTCCAGAATATGAAAAAAAAAAAAATAAACATATTACTTCCCATATATAGACTTAGACGTCAAATAAAAGTATCCACACTGGCCCCTGTATGAGGTTAATTTACCATCACCACCTGAAATACCTCCACCTGTGCCTTACATCAGTACCTGGACGTGAAGGATTGTTTATATTCTACGTAAGGTAAGAGTTTTGGCTTAGACTGCCACGAAGGAGGGAGGTAGAAAGGAAGGGAGGATGGTAGGGGAGGGGTAGGAGAAAGGGGAGGGAAGAAGGGAGATAGGGAGACAGGGGAGGGAGGAAGGAACGATGGGAGAGATGGAGAAGACAGGAAAGGATGAGGGCGAGAGGTAGGAAGAAATGAGGGCGGGAAGAAAAGAAGGAGGTAGAAAAAGATGGAGGAAGAAAGGAAAGAGGAGGAAGAAGGGAAGGAGAAAGGCGAGAGGAAGGGAAAGAAGGAAGGAAGGAAGGAAGGAAGAAGGAAGGAAGGGAGGGAGTGGTGGTGTGGTAGAATTAAGAGAAAAAGGAGAATAATAAAAAAATAAGGGAAAGATAAACTGAAAAAAACACAGTTATGGTTTAATTAAATCTGTTTATGGCTAACATGATCCTCTCTCTCTCTCTCTCTCTCTCTCTCTCTCTCTCCCTCTCTCTCTCTCTTTCAATAATTGTATACATATTAGAGATAAGACAGACAGACAGACAGACAGACAGACAGACAGAACAGAGAGAGAGAGAGAGAGAGAGAGAGAGAGAGAGAGAGAGAGAGAGAGAGAGAGAGAGAGAGAGAGAGAGGCTGCTTCACCAAGTTATATTAAAAACTATGGTAATATATAACTTACAGTACACTTTGAAAACTTGTCATATTAAGGGATAAAACCATATCTTATACGCCAGCTTGAGATGGTGGTAGTGGCGATGGTGGTGGTTGTTGACGGTGGTAGTGGTGGTAGTTGTTTGCTGTTGGTGGTGATACTTGTTGGTGTTGTTGTTGATGGTGGTGGGGGTGGTAGGTGTTGATGGTGATAGTGGTAGCTGGTGATGGTGGTAATTGGTGATGGTGGTAGCTAGCAGTGGTGGTAGCTGATGATGGTGATAGCTGGTGATGGTGGTAGCTGGTTATGATGGTAGCTGGCGATGGTGATAGCCGACACTGTGGCTGTCTTATAGGGGAAAATATCAGCTGACGTAAGGTGAAAGAAGCGATCGGTGGTAGGAATTTTTTTTTCCCTGAGGCAGAAATAAATGAGAGAGAGAGAGAGAGAGAGAGAGAGAGAGAGAGAGAGAGAGAGAGAGAGAGAGAGAGAGAGAGAGAGAGAGTGTGTGTGTGTGTGTGTGTGTGTGTGTGTGTGTGTGTGTAAAATTCACTCGACTACAAAAAAAAATTACTGTTACACAAGTTTTCATCTTTATTTAATATTCTGTATAACGATGGTCGTCGACTACAGTTGAAAAAAAAATGTTTCATGTATGGGAGTGAAAAAAACAGCTCTGTGAGATGAATAGTGACGAAATTCTGTAAACAATATCAAGGAGTCTTTAAAAAAAAACTTCATATAACAATACAATCGTTTTACAATTGCCAAAAAACAAAACAAAAATTATATTCTCTTAAAAAAGTTCTGGTAAATTTTTTTTTTTTCAAATATAAATATAATTAATGTTCAATTATATATATATATATATATATATATATATATATACATATATATATATATATATATATATATATATATATATATATATATATATATATATATATATATATATATATATATATAGTTTTATGTGGGTTTCCCAATTTTGGACATGTGTGAGAATCATGAAATTTACATGGCGATAGTGTTATATTTCATACCCCTTGTATTTGGGGATTACTGTAAGCTGCTTGTGTGTGCGTGTGTGTGTGTGTGGAGGATTGTACGTGGTTATGAATATATTGGAGATTTCATGAAACATGCACACATTGTTAACCGTAATTCACCCGCAATACACACGCACATACACATACACTGGACATTCAACAACATGAAAGTCAGCAATGTATGTATCTGTATGTCAATTACTGTAATGGCAGAGAGAGAGAGAGAGAGAGAGAGAGAGAGAGAGAGAGAGAGAGATAACCCCCCCCCCCCCACACACACACAAACTAACAAGGGTGTTTTACATGTCAAAGGAACCCGTCTCTGCTCAGCGTCAACATCCAGCTTAACGTAAGGTCGATGTTAATTCATTCAAAGGACAGACGTGTGTGTGTGTGTGTGTGTTGGCCGGCCGACCCACTTACAGTGAGTTGTGGTTGGTCGGTACTACCACTGCGACACAAGTACCCGGGTTCTGATTGGCTGCCTGAGCGAAACATGTTGTTTTACGGAGGCTAGTACACACACACACAGGGACACAAGCCGCCTGGCATGTGTCGTGATTTTACACACACACGCATGGTTAGAAATAATTGCACAGACATACACACATACACGCATACACGTAGTAAGTCACGTACAAATTACTTTTACACACACACACACACACACACACACACTGAATAACCTAACCTAACCTAACCTAACTTAACCTAACCTTAAGCTTCTTCAAAAACACGTAAATACATCATTTATTTTGCCTTCAATTCCTTACTTGACAACACATGCCAGGTGGTGTCTGTATCTACGTGACTATTCGACTCACTATCGACTATTCCGGTCTACTATCGACACTTCAGGTCCCATATCGACACTTCAGGTCACGTTGGTTCTAGGTCAGGTCACGTTGGTTCTAGGTCAGGTCACGTCGGTTCTAGGTCAGGTCACGTTGGTTCTAGGTCAGGTCACGTTGGTTCTAGGTCTGGTCACGTTGGTTCTAGGTCAGGTCACGTTGGTTCTAGGTCAGGTCACGTTGGTTCTAGGTCAGGTCACGTTGGTTCTAGGTCAGGTCACGTTGGTTCTAGGTCAGGTCACGTTGGTTCTAGGTCAGGTCACGTTGGTTCTAGGTCAGGTCACGTTGGTTCTAGGTCAGGTCACGTTGGTTCTAGGTCAGGTCACGTTGGTTCTAGGTCAGGTCACGTTGGTTCTAGGTCAGGTCACGTTGGTTAGTCAGGGAAAGGAGTTTCAATTCTCCGTCAGTACTTACGTGTAAAAATTTAACTCTTCTTCTTCTTTCTTCGTCGTCATCACCATCTTTCATCTTCGTCTTCTCTTTTCTCCTTATCTTCTCGCTCCTTCTCTTCCTATTCTTTATTCTCTCCTTCTCCTATCCTCCTCCTCTTCTCCTCCGCCCCTTCCCCACCTCTTCTTTTTAACCCCCTCTTTCATCTTCTGCCTGGTAAACTACGATCTATCTTAAGTAAACTCAGTCATGATAACATACTCAGTCGGCCAACAAGTATACTCGGTCACTATCATGGTGTGGTATAACTATGGTAAACTCAGGCATAGTCAATGCATACAAGAGGTAAACTTTCAAATCAAAGTAAACCTGTACATAATCAAGACATACAACAGGTAAACTTGCCCGCCATCAAGGTGTACAACAGGTAAACTTGCCCGCCATCAAGGTGTACATCAGGTAAACTTGCCCGCCATCAAGGTGTACATCAGGTAAACTTGCCCGCCATCAAGGTGTACATCAGGTAAACTTGCCCGCCATCAAGGTGTACAACAGGTAAACTTGCCCGCCATCAAGGTGTACATCAGGTAAACTTGCCCGCCATCAAGGTGTACATCAGGTAAACTTGCCCGCCATCAAGGTGTACATCAGGTAAACTTGCCCGCCATCAAGGTGTACATCAGGTAAACTTGCCCGCCATCAAGGTGTACATCAGGTAAACTTAATCATGAAAGTCGGGTCTACAACAGAAAAAGCCCGTTTGTTATCCGAGTTTACAACAGGTAAAACCAACAGGTAAACTCGCCCAGCGTCTCGTCACACCTGGCCGGATGTAAACACAACGTTGGAGTCAGCTGTGATTCCTTAAACTGTTGTGATGTAAACAAAGAGCTTTAAATAGCCTGGAGAGAGAGAGAGAGAGAGAGAGAGAGAGAGAGAGAGAGAGAGAGAGAGAGAGAGAGAGAGAGAGAGTGTAAAATTTAATTGGTTAGGTTAGGTTAAGTACCTCAAGTTCCGTTAGATTAAGTTAAGTGAAATTAAGTCAGGTTGAAATAAGTTACATGAAATTAAGGAAGATTAAGTTAGGTTAATTGAAATAAGGTTAGGTTAGGTTAGGTTACCTCTTGATAAGGTAAGGTTATGTTCCCTAGACTGGGTCAGGTTAGGTAAGGTCAGGTTAGGTTAATTCCTGATTAAGTAAGGTTAGGCTGCCTAGACTGGGTTAGGTTCGGTTAAGTTAGGCTAACTCTTGATCAGGTTAAGTTAGGTTAGGTTAGGCTAACTCTTGATCAGGTTAAGTTAGGTTAGGTTAGGCTAACTCTTGATCAGGTTAAGTTAGGTAAATTTAGCTCGTATTTACAGACATAAGAGATCACTTCACACACAGGCAACACACCCAGTACTCCACTAAGAGCCGGACCCGAGTGTGAGCCAAGTCCTTGTTAAGCAACCGAGGTACCTGCGTCTACACCTTACCTGAATTACTAATTAGTTACCCAGGTAGGTTAGTAACTCTCATGAGGCCTCCACAACCCACTGATTCAACAGCACATTGCAACCTCCTACTGCAACAAGCTCCTGCATTAATCACTGCAACAGTAATCAACTGCAACAATCTACTGCAACAGTAATCAACTGCAACAGAAACACACTGCGACAACAACTATCCCTAAAACAACAACCAACAACCACAACAACCACAACCGCATCCAGCCCATACGAGCATGGACTGGTCGCTATAAGAACTCCCCAGTCCCAACCATTGTAAAAATTATCAACACTCGTAGTCAACCAGTGTGTTTACTCCCAGCCAATCTTACCTTGTTACACTGTTACTATGTTGAAATGCCCTGTAGTATAACCTTCTCCCCACCAAGTTATTATATATCATATTTCTATCATTTATGTTACTTGTATATTATTTTTCAGTCAAGTGATCCGTTCCCCAATCATGAAACTGTATATTCTCAGCCTTCCAGCAGCCATACTTTCTCAACAAATAGTTAATTATTATTATTACTATTATTATTATTACACACACACACACACACACACACACACACACACACACACACACACTCAATTAAGAAACACGTTCATCATCAGGTGTAATTTGCGTGGCCATGATTAAGAGCGAGCACAATGAGCTTGGCAGTAATTAGAGGTCACTGGATTGAACCTGGTCTCTAGAGCCTCAAGTGTTGACCAACTAATTAAACTGACCTATTACCACTTGAGGTGATTCAATACTATTTACCTCGAAGTTTTTTCTACTAATTAAAAAGATCTATTGCTAATTAAGGTGAGATACTGTTAATTAAGTTGTTGTTTTTGGCTAATTTGTGTGAATTATCCCACTTAGTGATTTATTGCAACACTTATTAAAAATCTAAATGACTTTTTTTTTACACACACACACACACACACAGCTCAAAAACAACCATAACCTTTTATAAGAGTTACCGAATTCTAAGCTGAATTTACCGACTCAACCATAAGCTTAGTTAAGGTTTAGCGGATTCTAAGCTGTTAAGTTTCTTTTGCTGCTGTGAAGGGAAGAAGATTGAAGGAGCCTTGACCAAGAATCGACAAGGGCTTCCAATTAAGAAGTTTAGAGACGGGGAGTAATACTGACAGACGGGGAGTAATACTGACAGACGGGGAGTAATACTGACAGACGGGGAGTAATACTGACAGACGGGGAGTAATACTGACAGACGGGGAGTAATACTGAGAGACGGGAGTAATACTAACAGACGGGGAGTAATACTGACAGACGGGGAGTAATACTGACAGACGGGGAGTAATACTAACAGACGGGGAGTAATACTGACAGACGGGGAGTAATACTGACAGACGGGGAGTAATACTGAGAGACGGGGAGTAATACTAACAGACGGGGAGTAATACTGAGAGACGGGGAGTAATACTGACAGACGGGGAGTAATACTGACAGACGGGGAGTAATACTGAGAGACGGGGAGTAATACTGACAGACGGGGAGTAATACTGACAGACGGGGAGTAATACTGACAGACGGGGAGTAATACTGACAGACGGGGAGTAATACTGACAGACGGGGAGTAATACTGACAGACGGGGAGTAATACTGAGAGACGGGAGTAATACTAACAGACGGGGAGTAATACTGACAGACGGGGAGTAATACTGACAGACGGGGAGTATTAGTGACAGACGGGGAGTAATACTGACAGAGGGGGAGTAATACTGAGAGA
>CAUDMG010001248.1:650000-720000 GCA_958450375.1 Homarus gammarus | reverse complement strand
GAGGCGCTGGTCCAAGTTTCGCCTTACATCGTTCTCAGATCCCCAACGAAGTCGACGATTAGTGAGTATTATCAGGCCTGGTGTCGACGTCGAAGAATTAACGGGGTAAGATCGACTATAAATCGACTGAAGAACACTTTTTAAGCACTCGATGTATATATATACAGTATATGTATATATATATATATATATATATATATATATATATATATATATATATATATATATATATATATATATAAACAATGCACAAAGGCGTAAATTCACTTTTATTCGCCAAAAGACAAGACCTGGCAATACCAACCCCCACTTTTATCAATGACGAAACTTTTAAACCAATTCAGCTTTGAGCAATCAAATTATTGCAGAATTACACACGCTTAACCAATGCTCTATTTTTTTCACTCATTACACTACACAAGAGTAAATTCACTTTTTTATTCAACAACTAATTTCATCACTGGGTAATTCCTGCTATTAATCTTTCAATAACCACAGATTAAATTCATTTTAAAACGACAAAGCCACATTTTTCCACTCGTATGGCCACACAACAGAAAGCTCTTTACTTATGCAACAAGAGCTGAGAGATGAGAGCGTGTAATGTCACTTACGGATTTTCAGCCCAAGTAGCTGAGTAATGAATAATATTAAGTAAGAGTGACAGATCAACTCTACGATGGTTCACTTATTTACAAAGACCTAAGAGCTCAAATACGAGATGAGAAAACTGAAGAGCTCAATTGAAATATCTCAACTAATACAGCTCAATAGAGGCGACAAAACGCAACTATGACAAAAAATAAATAAAAATACAAAAATAAACCCAAACGAGATGAAAAGAGTTGGGTATGATGTAGCAAGATGACCGTGGGTATATGTGTACCTACAGGCCCAGAACACTACACAGCTACATGATATTGCCTTATCTGTTTACCTTGTAGAGGGCGGTGGATGTTTATTCACTGAACCCTGTGATATGATTGTGTGTTAACTAGCCTACGATAACGTTCTCTATCGCTGGCTAATTGGACGGGTTATTCGCCTCGTGCAATGGGATTAAGTCTAGTTATTCAGGTGACATAGAAGACGTTTACTACCTTTTTATGTGATTGGGTGTGTGTGCGTGTGTGTGTGTGTGTGTGTGTGTGTGTGTGTGTGTGTGTGTGCGTGTGTGTGTGTGTGTGTGTGTTGTCATTAACAGTTTCCACTACCATTAGAAACGTTCAACTTTAACCAATAATGTAAAATAAAATCATAATAAAAGTTTGTTGAATAAATAGCGAGGTGAAATAAAACAATATAATAAAAATAAGAATGAGTGAGAATTAGAACAATAAGAGAACTTTTCCTCGTGTTGTTCCTCATAACAATCAGTGTTTACCTCAAGAGCCAGTGAGGCGATGCACGGGCCCGCTTACACTCACGGTCACTCATTCACCAACTCGCAAATCTCGTTCAATCACCTGAAGTTTAGACACCCAAGATTCATTCACCTGAAGATTAATCACCCTTACGCATCTGGGTGTTAGGTTAGGTTAGGCTAGGTTAGGTTAGGTTAGGTTAGGGTTGGTTTGGTTAGGTTATTATGTTTAATCGTCAGGGGAAAGCAAATGGGGCTAATATTCACGTGCTCCAAATTTCGTTTTAAACACAACAATAAAAATCGTAAATTCGCATTAATTCCTTGAGTGCAGGTGTTAGTTGTTACTACAGGTGCGTCGTTATAAGAACTCTGGCCACAGGTAGGGAACACAGAGGTAAACTAGTGTAGAGGACAGACAGATGCGCTACAACATGTGTCCAGCACGCCTCCCTCGCGGTACACTTATCCCTGACTGCTGTACAAGACTATCCCTCAACTGTGCTTTCATCCTTTCATCACTACACTTCCTCATTATGTGCCCAGTGTCACCACAACAACACGTGAGGGGGGAGGGTCACAGTGCCAACCCCCACATTGCTACACAGGCACTGACTGGCCTCCCCGTTCCACTAGGAGCGATAAAATGAGAGTTACACACGCATATCTTTTCCGGCAGCCTCCAACACTCCTCCGTCTCTCCCGGAACACTAGTGAGGGAGACACCACTGTGCTCCCTCCACACGTCACCAACTCTACCACCAACACTCGTGCTGTCAGTTGGATAACGAGTGCCACACCACATTGGCGCCCACACACTCACACACACACGCACACTTGTCCCAACTCAGCTGAACTGCACGCGGCAGCTAACATGCTCAGAGTATTGCCTTTTCTTCACTAGTGTAGCTATGCGGGACCATTTATTTTCGTTCACCTCTGAGTTATAATGAACACCCAGTAACGAGACACTGCACAATGAACGATAATGTTTACCCTAACCATCATAAAGACGACCCAAAATACACTCCCAGCAAGATACATCCCACAATAATATGACTGTGTACTAATATTAATGACTGCTGTGTATTATTCAAGGACGAAACGTTTTGAAACAACGTTGCCAACGAGGCATTCACAATTCACACCCTTTACTGGACGTGGTTATTTCATCATAGCGATCAGGCATCTACCTAGGACGACACACATCACCACGCCAACACCTGACAACACGTTACACATATTGAAACACTGGAAAAAGTCAGGTGTAGATAAGGTTTCGGTCGGCATGAGGACTGACGAAGCTGATCAATATCACAACTCCGCAGGCGCAATTTTGAAGCAACCGGTGCTATTAGAGAAAACGGTGGCGCTCGCTCTCAATATGTCGGGGTAACTACACTATTCATGGTACGCGGAGGTTCTTGCGATAAATATATGCTGTACATACATACATACATACATACATACATACATACATACATATTAAGTAAAGCAATCAAAGATGTTCACATTTGCCTCAACACACACACATTAAACCTTTGTGACTTCAGCTTCCAGGATGACAAACTAACACCAACGGAGACCTTAGCTAAAATCTGTAACTTAAACTATAAAAAAGAACAACACGAGTGAAGAATTACGCATAAGAAGAGCGCCTTTATTCATGGCTTATTTTTTGACCATCAGCAGTGACCATAACATTTGACATGGGGACTTGATTATTTTAGTGAATTTCCCCAAAGAAAAAGAAATCTAGCAAGCAGCGCAATAATAATAATAATAATAATAATAATAATAATAATAATAATAATAATAATAATAATAATAATAATACTACTACTACCACTTTTTTTTAGCGTGGCCTCCAATCTCCCTCAATAGCCACACCTTCGCCGCCATTTTATTACCTTAATAATGCTATAAAAAAAAACTCCGAGGATTGCGTCACAAGGTGTTGAAAGAAGTCTTGGTGCTGTTTACAATCTCCACTCGTCGCCATAGTAACACAGCCCCCCCCGTCCCCCCACACCTACAACACCCCCCCACCCCCTACAATCCCCTCACCCACCGGATGTACCCCAAGCGACCTTAGATAAAGATTACATACATTGAACTTTTAAATATAAGAGTTACTACAGAGTTCTACTGACTTGACCAAAGATGGGGGGCTCTCTCTCTCTCTCTCTCTCTCTCTCTCTCTCTCTCTTTTGGGTGGTTTTGTGTCATTAAGAAATGGAATTTAATGGTTATTTACTTAAGTCCCCTCGTGATACATATACATAATACAGTTTCCCCTCGTGATACATATAGAGTGATAAGGTCCCCCGTGATACATATAGTGACAGGTCCCCCGTGATACATATAGTGACAGGTCCCCCGTGATACATATAGTGACAGGTCCCCCGTGATACATATAACGACAGGTCCCCCGTGATACATATAGTGACAGGTCCCCCGTGATACATATAGTGACAGGTCCCCCGTGATACATACAATGACAGGTCCCCCGTGATACATATAGTAACAGGTCCCCCGTGATACATATAGTGACAGGTCCCCCGTGATACATATAGTGACAGGTCCCCCGTGATACATATAGTGACAGGTCCCCCGTGATACATATAGTGACAGGTCCCCGTGATACATATAGTAACAGGTCCCCGTGATACATATAGTGACAGGTCCCCCGTGATACATATAGTGACAGGTCCCCCGTGATACATATAGTGACAGGTCCCCCGTGATACATATAGTAACAGGTCCCCGTGATACATATAGTGACAGGTCCCCCGTGATACATATAGTGACAGGTCCCCCGTGATACATATAGTGACAGGTCCCCCGTGATACATATAGTAACAGGTCCCCGTGATACATATAGTAACAGGTCCCCGTGATACATATAGTGACAGGTCCCCCGTGATACATATAGTGACAGGTCCCCCGTGATACATATAGTGACAGGTCCCCCGTGATACATATAACGACAGGTCCCCCGTGATACAGATAGTGACAGGTCCCCCGTGATACATATAGTAACAGGTCCCCCGTGATACATATAGTGACAGGTCCCCCGTGATACATATAGTAACAGGTCCCCCGTGATACATATAGTGACAGGTCCCCCGTGATACAGATAGTGACAGGTCCCCCGTGATACAGATAGTGACAGGTCCTCCGTGATACATATAGTGACAGGTCCCCCGTGATACATATAGTAACAGGTCCCCCGTGATACATATAGTAACAGGTCCCCGTGATACATGTATAGTCACCCACAAAAGTCCTATCGTCTCCCCTCCTGAAGCACGAACCCTCGAAGCAGTAAACTGATGCATTATTCTGTCCATATATGCTTCTGATTCATGAGTCTGAATCTCGGAGTTCGTGGCTCAGGATAGGAGTGACACCCTAGTTTATTTCACCTGAAGCTTAGACACCCTGACACTACCTAGTACTCGTTACCTCAGCCTCCAGAAAATGCAATGATCCAGGAGGTTTGTACAGGACTCCGGAAACCCATCTTGACAATTGAAAAAACTAAATGTTTAATACAATATTGGGATCACCTGAAACATAGTTACACCCCCCCCACCCCCCGCTTATTCAACCTGAAGATTAACCACCCTAATAATGATCTAACCTAACGTAAACTAAACTAACCCAACATACACATACACATAAACTAAACTAACCTAACCTGACCTAACCTAACCTGACCTAACCTAACCTAACCTAACCTAACCTGACCTGACCTAACTTAACACAATCTCCCTCCAGGTAGCATTAGGTTATTTAATCATCAGGTGAAATAAGTTTGTGTGTCTAATAGCCCCCCGACCCTCCACCCCGAGATACATCCATCAACCAGGAAAGGTCAGATGGACTGATTGACTGTAGCCAAAAAAATCTCTGAAATGCCAATGTGTTGTTTTGGCTTTCTGGTCAACAATAATGTGATGCCAACTGTGTGTGTGTGTGTGTGTGTGTGTGTGTGTGTGTGTGTGTGTGTGTGTGACATTGTGGAAAACGAATGTGAAAAATAATAGCAACAAATCAAAATAAACAGTCAGACACAGTCATCCCAGCACTCAATATAATGTAACTGTGAGACATAAATAACTGGATAAGAACACTATGGAAAGGTGAGCACATTCTTCCACTTCGATTAATTAACTAACTGGGGTATGACGCACCTCCACTTTTCACTCCATACGTAAATCCTTTTCGATTAAGGTAAACCTCTAATGTGTTCTAACTTCTTTATACTAATTTGATCGATATATTAAGAACAAAATGAATCACAATAAAATACACTTAAATATTCAATAATCTTTTCAAAATTTTTCACCGGTGTTATTTATCACTATATGGTCTTTGGTCTTTCCATCTAAAAACAGTAAATTATCAACAAAACTCTAATATGAGTTTCCTAAATCGTTCTAGTGTTTTAGACGAAAGTATAAACAAAAACATAAATAAAAATCCTAAAATACTTATTAATTTTCCAAAAACCCCAAAAGAGTAGATATGCAAACACAGTATCGACACAGCTTCCTCCTTCTTCAGTATCACAGAACCAGCAGGAGTAGAGAGGATCACTTGTGGTCTAGCACGGTCCTCTGCCAAGCTATAGACTGAGGCTACCTGGCACAGGATCGTCCCGCCCCGCCCCTGGCCAGTCAGCTCTTAGCCAAAAACAATGCACACACAACACGTCTGGTCCCAAGATAGTATAATCAGAGTCAAGTGTAAACTGGATATCCTGATAATTAGACCCTTAGTTTATTTATTTTGATAATTAACCAATTTAATGGGAATAACCTAACCTACCCAAACTTAACCTAACCAAACATATACAAACGTAACCTAACCCAAATGAACTTAACCAAACCAAACTTAATGAAACTTAAACTACCCTAACCAAACCTAACCTAAGCCAACTTAACCTAACCTAGCATAACCCAACATAACCACACTTAACCTAATCTGATAAAACTTAACCTAACCTAACCCAACCTTACATTATATAACCTAACATAACCAAACTTAACATAATGTAACTAACATAACCAAGTCTAACCATACCTGTTTCTACCCAACCTATACATCCCTAACGAAACAAAACATTCATACACTAGGGTGGTGGTGGGGGGGGGGGGGAGGAGTGGAAGAATGATTTTACCCTTGATAAATATTGAAGTAATGGCAGCATGTCTCCCCCACACCTTGGTAGTGTCAGGGGTGTCTAATCTTCAGGTGAAATAAACTAGGGTGTCTAATCTTCAGGTGAAATAAACTAGGGTGTCTAATCTTCAGGTGGTCCCATAAAAATTGGCAGGTGAGTTTAGAGAGAAATGGAACAATAGTAAATTGTTGGTACGTGGCTTCGAATCACCCACTAGGCTACTTCAACTTGGTAACATGTACGGCCAAGGCAGATCGAACTGCATCTCCATCTTTATACACCACTTGGCAAATAAACTCGTTCACCTCTTCATAAACGGCTCAAATTTCCTAAATAAAGTACACATATCCTATATATTACGGTTCAAGTGCTCTAGTGTTTATATCTTCTTTATAAATGGTTCATATCCTGTATAACGGGTTCAAATCCTCTATAAAAATGGTTTAGACCCCAATAATAGGTTAAGATCCCCAATAATGGGATTAGATCCCCTATAATGGGTTTAGATCCCCTATAATGGGTTTGGATCCCCTATAATGGGTCTAGTTCCCCTATAATATACTAAGATCCCCTATAATGGGTCTTGATCCCCTATAATAAGTTCAGGTCCTATATAAGGGTTCAGCTCCTATATAATGGGTTCAGGTCCTCTGTAGCAAGGGCTGAGGGAACTGAAACAAACCAACCTTACACTGTAACGCCGCTACAACTTTAAACTAAAGCTGTTGTGTATAAGATTTCATAACGTTGGCGAGTATATGAGTGGTCGTGAATCTACCGTGAGTGAGTTTACAGATTAAGCTCAAGTTCATTTACAAATATACCTTAAGTTCATTTACAGATTTACCTTAAAGTCATTTACAGATTTATCTTAAGTTAATTTAATCAGCTATAGGTACCTTAACTTCATTTACACAGATACCTTAAGTTCATTTTCACAGCTACCTCAAGTAATTTACATATCTACCTTAAATTCATTCAGAGATCTATCTACCTTCAGTTCATTCACCTATATACCTCAAACATATCAACAAATCTACTTAAAGTTCCAAATTCACACACACACACACACACACACACACACACACACACACACGACACTTTACCAGGGTCTGTGCCACACCTTCTGTAGATCTAGGATAATCAAGGTGGGTGTGTCACAGACCTTCTCAGTGTCTCCTAAAGCTGAATTTAAAACACAGGTGAACACGGGTGAGCTGTACCAACAATGGGAACTGAAGGAGGTTGTGTGACCAAGTGTGTGTGTGTGTGTGGTAGCTTTAGATACAAGGTTTAACACTACATTCCTCACACACACACAAGCTTTTAAGGTCATTAGATCTACGCATATTTGTAAAAACATTAAATGCTTCTATATACAAAAACACTTACATTTACACATATTTGTTACAAGATCAATTACATCACTATATAAACGCAAGATATATTTTATTTTGTGAGAGGTGAAAAATCCGTAAAATTAAATATTTGGGACATATTTTCCGTATTCAAGCCGTGAGTGACGAAGAAAATTGGAATATTTTATAACCTGGAAGGGGGTCGTGGCAGCCCCTCTCAACCTTCGCCAACTATAATTTTATTTTTCTCTCCATGATGCGTTTAATTTATTATACAAAATCAAATAAAAACCATTAACTTTTCAAAGATGCAAAAAAAAAAATAATAATCAAATAAAAAATCATTGACTCTTCTAGGATGTAAACACGCGAGAGTCGGTCACACAATGCCAAGAGAGGCCCAGTTGGCAGCGTGGGCAGGTTGGCATAGCTGGGCAAGAGTACCTAACAACAGTAAAACCACAAGCCTAAGTAGAGCGCTGACTCCATTTTCCCCCAAGATAGATTAACAAGTAGCGTCATTATACCACCCGATTTAGTGCCGATTACCAGGCACCGTCAGTACAACACCCGAATTAGTGCCGATTAACAAGCAGTGTCACTATACCATCCGATTTAGTGCCGATTAACACCTTAGTATTACCGAAATATAAGGTACACGTAAAGTTTTGCCGACACTTTCCTGTAACAGAATTATTGTGTGTGTGTGTGTGTGTGTGTGTTAGGTAGGGACAAGGGCTAGAATAACGATCTGTGTCTGTTAAATATATATATATATATCCTCCTCTTCCACTTATGTAGGGTGGATGAATGGAATTAGAAAACCTCAAAAAAGGGGGATGAAATGGTAGGGGAAGAGGAGAGAGAATAATATCGAAGAAAGGAGAGGAGTGCAACAACGAGGAAGGGAACAAACTAACACACACACAATCATTAATAATTATGTAAAAACTGAACAAATGTTACCCATGCTCTCTCACATAAAACAAACTACACAAGTACCTCTGTCAAACGATCAATATAAATAAACTTTCTTTTGAATATAATACAAAACACAATTACATTATTATCGAAGTACATAAAATCGAAAAAACTTTAAATTAAGAACACATTAATTCATATTTAGCCATTAAACTTCTTCAGTAACCATTATATAACCCGTAATAAAAATGACCTTTTGTCTACAAATTCATAAATTAATCAACAAATTTATTTAAAAGCCATAAGCAATACACAACAACTAACCTTATGATTAAAATATTCTTAAAAAAAATGAGAAATAACGAACACCTATGAAATAATTCCCCATTAACGCTCTCCTGTGAATTAAAAACATCATTTCTTCTTATTCTCACTAAGTCTCTACCTAATGACAAATGTTCACGAATAAAAATAAAAGTGTATATAAAAAAAACCACTGTATATTTTATCTCAACAGCGTCCATTATCCTCCCTGAAGCATTTTTTAGGGACATTAAATAGACTGTGTAATTGAATCAGGGTTCAGTGTCGGGTATAGTATGAATTATTATTATACTTCTCAAATATGCATATTCTTCAAGTTATTATTATATTTCTGATAAAATATGTATTAATCACTATTATTTTTATTTATATGTGTAACTTTTGTTGAATGTGTAAATTTTCTGACACACCCTGTATACGCCTCCCCCCCCCCCCCCAACAAAGTGTGGATGACCTTTATATAATTATTCATAAGTATACATAAGCATTCACAGATATATACATAACTATACATAAACATTCTTAACTATTAAATAACATACCTACAAGCGCAACATAATAATAATGATAAACACCGCAACCTAACTTGACATAAAACAAACTAACCAATAACAAACTATAAAACTCGCAAAATCAATTATAACTACAATTCTTAAAAAAATAACAAAACATTTAATAACATAACAATAACGGATAGAACATTTCTCCAGCGAAGTTTATCGTAAAAAATAAAATAATAAACGAAATGCAGAGGTAATATAGAACTGGATAAGTCCTCTTCCACATGACCAAAGACTATAATAAGGAGGGCGGGAAAGCGTCTACCTTTACCGATAAAAAAAACGTGAGCACCTGAATTCCGATCAACGCCATCTGTTGGCAACGGGGCTAACTCAAAGCCCGGGGCAAGTGAGGGCAGTGTCCATGTTTCCATGGTAACCAGCGGAGTGAGCTGTGTTTCATGTTTTCACCTTGCTATAATATCATTATCATAGAGAATTTACTGTCAGTATATATATATATACATATATATATATATATATATATATATATATATATACATATATATATATATATATATATATGTGTATATGTGTGTATATATATATATATATATATATATATATATATATATATATATATATATATATTTATGTGTGTGTGTGTGTCAGTATGTATATGTGTGTGTGTATGTGTGTGTGTGTTTTTGACATTACGAACGTCAAGGCAAAGACGTCAAGGTAATATTCATTACCTTGACGTTTTAAATATGAACTGCACACACACACACACACACATATATACATACTGACACACACACATATACATACTGACACACACACACACACATACAATATCACAGAGTAAATTTGATATGATCAATGATAATAATAGCAACGTGAAACACAAGCTCCTGGTGATCTGTTTTTACACGTGTGCACACAGCTCTCGGGTGATGGTGACGCCCGCGCCTGACGCCATCTGTTGATCCCGCGGCCAACTATATGCTACCTGGCTTACGCGGTTTTCGCCTTGCTTTCCTGTCTTTCTAATAATAGTCTTTGATAATAACCAAGCGAATACCGTTGAAAGTTAATTAAATCTCTCTTACCTGTCATGTGTAGAGGCATTTCTGGTCGGGGCGTCACACAAGAGGAACGTCACTCAGGAGCGTTACCCAATAGCGTCACGCAAGATTGTCCTGCAAGAGCCGTCACACCGCCATGACAGTCGACACCCTGAAGAAAATAAAAATAATACCACTCACTTTACGGTTACTTGAACACAACACACCGCTGACAGTTTTAATACAGTCATGAGTGGTTGTTTATCCTCATGGTCACTTAAGATAATTTACAGACATTAGAACTTTCACCCTTATCTCTTTTATACATAAGGATTACTTTTGATTGAGCATCACCTCAAATCGCTCCACACGAAACAAACTGTTTTGACACTGTTAAATCAGTCTTTAGTAACAACAAACACAAGATAACACATTTTTTGTTTTACATGTAACACTCACCAGTGCACAGAGTAACTTAGACCCTCCTTAAGACGGTATAAGTGATCTTAGTAGCAGGGAACCACTAACGCCACGGCCCAACAACTCTCTAATGACAACTGACTCGTTTTGTAATGCTTCCTCAGTTGTGTGGTACTTTAAATCTTGCTAATGTATGATAATTACCCATATTTATTTTCACTTATCACTAAAAATATATTAATATCCAAGATAAATTTTGTATATGTTAATATCTAATGAGTTTAACTTTGTGAATTTTACTGAATAGAAATTAAATAAAAAAAAGCAGTTATCTTAAGTGTTATAAAACATAAATTTGGCTAATTTAAAACAATTGTTACGAGTTCGCTCCTCGTTGGATAGTTCAATTCAATTTCAATTTCATTTGTTTATTCCTTGATAGAGGAAGCGGGATCCTAGTGCTGTCACTAGGTACCCCTGTACAATAACACCAGAAGCATATGGCAAGTGTGACAAGTGTATACAGTATAAATATTATAAAGGGGCTTACTAAAGCCTATAGAAGGAAGGATAATCAATGTTATTTACATAATATCTGGCCAGTATGGGGAGGATCATCGTGTCTCCGTCAGGGGGTCGTGGAGTGGTGGTTCAGCAGGCGTCACGGAAGCGTTGTGTGTGGGGACATCTTAGGAGGTAGTGGATAAGGGTGCGGCTGTCGGGTCTTCTGCATAATGCACTAGAGCGTTGCTCAGGGGATGCGGGGATACCAATCTCCCAAGCTAAGTCATACCCAATGATGATACGGGCAGCAATCACGTCCCCTTTCCGCGACCCTTTCCCATAGACGTACGAGAGGTCAGGAAGTTTACGGAGGACATCGTACCAGGTGAGTGGGGAGTCCAGGGGGATGGCTGCTTCCCGAGCGTTGGATAGTTTGAGTACCTTTGTAATGTCCCCTTTGTTTAGACCTGACTTCCATTTGTACACCTCTATCATATCGCCCCTCACTCTACGTCTCTCGAGGGAGTGCAAATTAAGATGCTTTAACCTGTCTCTGTACTCAAGGTTCCTAATGCCCGGGATTAGTCTTGTCATTCTCCTCTGAATTCTGTCTTAGGATTTTATATCCATTCTGTAGTACGGTGACCAGAATTGAACTGCGTAATCCAAGTGAGGTCTCACATGCGCAAGATTGTTTTAGGATGACCTTGCTAGTCTTGTAACTAGCAGTATATATATATATATATATATATATATATATATATATATATATATATATATATATATATATATATATATATATATATACTGCTGCTGTGAAGGATGTGTAAGATAATAATTACGTAACAGTTACACTGGGGTCATTTTGTTAATTAAATACTTTTTTTACTGTTTGTTTTTAGATAAAGTTCGTTTAATTAAGTTAAGCTTAGTCATGACGAGATTAATTAAGCTGAGCTATGATAGAGATTGATTTATTGTGGTTAAAATAGCCTAACTGGTAGGTAATCATAATTAAGTTTATTTCAGTTTTGAAATTAATTATTATTATTCATTGTTTATATTTTATTTTTTTATTCTTCATTAGTTAGTTTGTGGTGTGTTTTCCTAGGAGATAATTATTGTGTGTCAATATAAACACAAATACATTATTTTGTAATTCAAATTCTGTTTTTATTTAAATTTTTAATAACCAGTGTATGTATTTACTGACCTAGAATACACGCTTTAAGACCTGTTGTTGAAGCGTAGTAATATATTATAACGTCAAATGCAATTTTCAACACATTTAATCTAACATAAAAGAGCAAATCTAACATAACTTAGCCAAACCCAAACCTAATGTAACCTAATCCAAACCTAACCTAATCTAAATTAACTGAACCTAATTTTGGTTTAGCGAGTCTAAGTTACAATAGTTGACGACGTCTTAAAATGAAATGGAGTAAATTTTTCCGTATATGAAGTAAATAATAATAATAATAATAATAATAATAATAATAATAATAATGACAACAATAATAATATTAAATTGTCCTCACTATTTGGCAAAAACAAAAATCAAGTTTTCAAGAATATTTGTAAACACACACACACACACTCTCACCCATCCACTCTCTCTCCTGCCAATGCTTTTAAATTCAGTTATCGACATTACATCCACACCCACCACCAACACCCAAGGCAGTCATCGTCCTCTCATGAAATAATATACGTCACTTTTTCATTATTCCTCGTCATTTACCGACAAAACACACACCCGACAAAGAAATATTTAGAAGTGTGATTATTCCATCGCCTGGCCTGACACGTGTGCTGTTAATGTCAGGCAGAGTGAGGATGGCTGGTGATGGCTGCCATGTTGAATATATGGTCTAGGTTAAGTGGAATCAGCTGAAGATTAGGCATCTAAACTTATTTAACCTGATGATCAAACACCCTAATGTTAACTTAACCAAATCCAATCTAACCTAACCTAATCAAATACAACAGATAGAGATTCGGTAGAGACCAACCAAGGAAAAATCTAAGAAAAATAAGTCATTTTAGTGTTTTTCTTGTGTTTCATGCGGACCTGACTTTTGTATATGTCAGAAAATAGTGATGAATATATCTCCCCCCCCCCCCAAAAAAAAAAAATACCAGCAGAGCGAGGACTTTGATAGAGGGAAATTGTTGGTTGAATGCACGCAAAAAAAATTACCAAACCAAATGAAACCATTGAGTCGGGTGACGTCTCGGATTCACAGGTTCATGAGTTCAGGCCTTGGGGTTCCTGGATGGGACGGAGGACTGACATGACTTTGCTGATGTACATTGTTTATATACCTGCACTCAAGGCTGGATTTACCTACTTGTGGGCCCCAGGCCAAACTCATCAGTGGGCCCCCACATTTATAGAAATGTTTGCATGTTTCAATAATCTGTAAGTAAAAAAATAGCGTAAGTCTATAAGAGATGCCAATATCACAAAAAATAGACACAAAAACACACGTAATATAACACTGAAGTCCATTTAATGCAACATGTAAAATATCATTAGTAAATAATGAGTGCCGCTACATAATATATAATACTACGGCTGAGAAGATACTGACTGGCTGAGCGAGCTGTCAGCAAACCAACGGCAACCCTGACACGTACTGAACGTGAAACGATCCTGTCCTTCTCTCTCTCCTCTCTCCAGTATATATGTATGTATAGATAAATAGATAGATAGATAGATCCATGGTGGGACACGGACATTTAAAAAATGTATTTATATTTTTTTTCATTATCTTCTTTTATCTTATTTTCTTCACTTTACTATAGGGCCTAGTCCGTGGCCCACCTGAGAACCACCCCATGACCCACCAGTTGAAGACCACTGCGGCCCTATACTTATTGTACAGGGGCCCTTATGGTTGTGAATATATTATATAATGAAATACTCGGTGTACACTTGAAACGGTTATACCCTGGCACGCTGCGCGACAAATTAGTTTCAGTGGGCCCCCAGATACCGGTGGGCCCGAGGCCAATGGCCTACTTGGCCTATTGGTAAATCCGGCCCTGCCTGCACTGCCTATGTACAGTATATTGTATAACTGCAGTGCCTATATACATACTGAATAAATGTAAACTTGTACAGAAATTTTGATGAACATCTATCCATCTATCTATCAATCGAAGTAACATCACTCACTGTCTAACGCCTCCGTTTTCTCTAATAAAACCCAAATTTCTCCTATTGAAGAGTGACTACGGTAGAGGGAGTGACTCGCCACTCTTCATGTTTATCACTAATTGTTGGCAATAAAGATCAAATGAGATCAAATACATTGTAAGATACTAACGTTTTAATGTTTGGTGTTGCCACTTTACCTTTATTTCTATGACCTTCTTGGTAATATCTCCTTTATTTTCTTAGTTTTCAATTTCATTTTCTCGAAGTATTTATTGTATCTTTTCAGTACTCTTACTTATTTGTTTATTTTCTTACTTACTTTTATCTTCGGGTTTACTTAGTTATATTCTGTCTTGTGAGTTAACCTGGGAGAACCGTTTCCTTGTCTATTCTGACACATTCGTGTAATTACTATACTTGCATCTTAGGAGCTGTCACCACCCAGTCTGTTCTTTAGAATATAAATTCAACAATTAATCTCTCAATTAAATTGGTAGCGTGATAGACACGTGAGTTATCGAATGTATATTCAGTGATGGCAATTTGAATACTGTGACAATTTGAACCTTCACTCACAGCAATAAACGTAGGTTCAATGGCTGATTACTGTAACACTTACACATAATGGAACTGACCAATAGGTCGTACTTTATGAGCAGCAAAAATGTATCTTCAGTTATCAGTTACAGCGTTCAATACTTATACCTCCTTAAGGTGACATAAGCTGAGGGCTAATCTTCAGGTAAGAAGAATGAGTCTAAACCCAGAACCTATTGGTGACGTCTTCAAGAAGTTGCTTCATCCGGCAGTGAGGTGTTGACCGTGCCAGGGCCTGGGGACTGGGCCCGGTGGTGGGTGGGTAGTCGTGGGTAGCACCAAGGTCATAGGGACGTCATCACTTCCTGTGCTAACTTTCACGATCCACATTTCCCCATTTAAACTTTTCATTACAGTTTAAGTTTAATTTGGGAATCTTGGTTAAACGACTTGAGCTGAACTGCTTACACTTTGGACTAAACTAACGTTAAAAACAATAATGAAATACCGTGGAAACTGGATAATGGTAAGTATATGACTCCACTAAACGTACAAATCACATGGAAGTTGGTCAAATATTTCGAAATAAAATGAAGAAAATATATTAACGTCATAATATATATATATATATATATATATGTGTGTGTGTGTGTGTGTATAAATAAACAGTAAACAGCACAAAATAGTATCGCGACTCTTCCTCACATCAATATTATTGTTATAATTATTATTGCTCTTTAACAACGAAGGTTTTTAAACGCGCAACGAGGTTAGTAATACACTATTCTTACAAAATTAAAAAATTTAGGAGATAAAACTCTGTCTTATGTCGCCAGTCGTATTATTTTGGAAGACACCCAACGATGAGCTAAAATTAAATAAATAATGATGTACTTTGTATAATTCCGCCATAGCCATTATGTTTTACCGGTTTACTGTCCAAATACTGTCTCTTATTATTTTATATCTATATAACACTTATCCCATTCACCACTCTTCAGCCTACTCAGTGCCGGATTTAGACCTGTGGAGGCCCATGGGCAGCCTCTTTGTGGAGGCCCCCCTCATTATAACTACCCAAGAGGGTGGGGTGGCGAGTGAAGCGAGCCTAAACATCTGGGAGTTCCGGGGGGCGCTGTAAGCCTCCCGGGAAAATTTTGAAATTTTAACACTTCTTTGAAGAATTTTGAAGCCATATGCAGTTATTTTATTTATTTTGTAATCTCAATTTCGTTATTCCATGTAGTTCATTTTTAATCAATATATGTTTGTGGAATTCTAAATATATTATTAGCAACACAAACAATAGCATTCATTAAAAATATGTGGTTCATAGGAAAACCAGGTATTCATGAATTTCAAGGAGTAGCTAGCCTAATTTCTATCACGCTTCCTGCTGAACATAGTTTTATGTGATGGAATAGATAAACATGAATTTTAAAGAATGAAAAGAAAAATAATCCAAATGAATAAACAAATAAATAAAATATTGTAATATGTGGAGGCCCCTGGGCAGCTGCCCACTTTGCCCACTCTTGAATCCGACCCTGAGCCTACTAGTCAGTCGGGCGTTCGGTCACCACCCAACGCCCAACTGTCTTATCTAATATTCCAGGAAACTCACAAGGTAATCACTACACACTCTAGCTGCCGTGATGATGACTTCCTGGAAGTGGGCGGGAGGGCGGAAGGATCCTTGGCTGGCAGTGAGTAGCTCGGGTATATAAGGCACTCCTCCACTCCCTAGCCGCAGTGTCTACCCAACTCCTAAATCTAAACATACGCAATGGCCAGATCCATCTATACCGTAAGTTCTAGAGTTACGCTTCTTTTCATTGTTTACCAGATAAGGTAACATATATTATCATCCATAAACTTCAAGCTTACGATAATTGTCTTGTTAAAATTTTAAGTTATGATGTCGTGTAAGTAGATATATTTAGATCTGTGCGTGTAAGCAAGTTTGTATATACTTAGTTTATAGTGTGTACTAATGTTTCAAACGTTCATCAGAGTCCTTTAATGCAGTGTGTAGGACATATACCTATAATTCTTACTATCACAAGTTCATCTCTCCATGAGTACAGGTCACTGCAGTGGCACAGCCCGTCAGAGGGTACGTTGACTATGTTACCACGTGTACGGCATTGATAGAAAGTAGCGATAAATTAATCTTTATCTTTTATGTTTGTTTGTGTGCAGTTGTTTCTGACAATGATGTTGCTGGTGAGCATTGTGGCCAGTCAATCTCCGGATGTCACCACCAAATCTAGCGTCCCAAGAACACCCTCGGAGTCATCAACGACTTCATTGTTGCATACGCCTATTTTCCTCCCGCCGTTATCGGAGTCGACAATCATAAGATCCGGCTCTGGCGGCTACGGTAAGAGGAGCGTCTCCGGTTACGGAGTATGAAGTTTAGCCGGATAAAGTCCATATTAATCCACACTCGTCACTTCCATAACTCAGTGGACTATATTAAACGTCACCGCCGACAGGATGTACTGTACTGCCCTGTTGCTCGATGAAGTGCTGTTGCCGTATCATCTTATACTTAAGTTCATGACATTCCTCCATGTTTCATCATATGTGATAATTTAAATAAATTATACGTAAAGATATTTCCTTTATATGACTAGTCCCATTATTTCTGTGAGGTAATGGAGTTCTCAGAATCTCGTACAAGACTTTGTGGTCAAATCAGAGGTAAACGCGATTCATCTGGAGACGACTGTAACCCCCGAGGCAGCTTGTAATTATTGTAAGACAACAATTGTAACAGCCATGGAGGGACCAACATGGTATACCCTCACACCTCCCTGTACATCACCAGTACCATGATGGGAGTGTAAGAGACTGCATGTTGGATGAGCTCACTTGGCAAACAAGTGATGTATACTCAAAGGGAATGATGAATCAAGTTTAAATGCTATAATTTCACCAGAATTGTACTTAACAAGCACATGGGAAAATCACATGAGTATCTACATTAAGTCACCAATACTTGTTTGCGATAATAAGCCATCATCTGTGAAAACTGAGTAAGAAGAGGATTGGTTATACTAATTAATGGGGCGGCGACAAGCACTAAACCACCAAACAGGAACCATTATGGGCTTCCTACATCACCCACCCATGCACACCATTTGTATCAAGCCGAGTTAAATTCAACCGACAACTGTTAGATGAGTCGGCGGTTTATATAACATTACAGACGGAAAGACAAACACTGACTCAGATATACACTGATCTCTACAGCTGCCAGCCAGGCCTCGATTAACAACGGTTAACAAATTTATTGGCAAAGTTTGCAGTACAGTTTGCCTATTCTGAGTAATTCAGTCATATTCATTAATAGTATAGGTCATATTCATGAAGGTGATATCACTGTTCACTGCCACGCAGGACAATGGTTCATATACAGTGTGGACTAGCAAATTTAGGATAAACAGCAAGAATATCCTCAAGTGCTCCTGATTCAATGTAATTACATAGTTCATGATACAATAAGCCAGATGGCCTGAAGTCTTTGACAGTCACATTCAATAATAACTTGAACAGTATGTCTACTTAACCTTCATCCAACTAGTTGTCTTCTCGGGAAAGGCAAGACGTATATATTTAGCCCGGGTGGGGGGGGGGGGGGGGGGGATGATGCACCCATTAGCTCTTCTCTGCTTCATTCCCACAGTCCTCGTCACGCTTCTTCCATCGGAAGGTTCTCCATGGGTCCTTTCATCGTCCATCTGAGAAAGTTGTGCAGCGCGTTTTCTCTTTTTGCGTTTCCACCGACGCGTCATAACCTTCTAGCTTCAGTGTCCTCATGAATGTCCTCCTCGTCTCCTTCGTCAGGAACACCCGCCAAGTGCCGCCCGGCGACGACCCCTGCCATGGTTAGATTTAGGGGGAATCCAGGTCTTATGAACTGGGACAGAGAGGTGACAGGTTGACCAGCGGTGTCCGGGTAACAGGGACTTATGTGAATGAGCCGAGTTGTTTACCACCGTGGGGGGGGGGGGGGGGGGCAAGAAGCTTTATCAGGATCAGAATTATACACAGGGTACAGGACTGGTCACTACCACCAACACTCACTATGATCACACACACCGACGTAGGGATAAAGTTTTGCTTGATCAGGTGTGGGGGAGAGGCACAGGCACTCCTGCTACCCACTGGACCTCCTTGTCTCCCGCGTATTCATGGTGAAGCAAGAGATGTCCTGAGGCTTCCTAGAAAGTTACCTGTTCCCCCCGTGTGTGAGGCAACCCTCCCTCCCTTACAATGTATCATCCTTACTCTTTTATTAGTGTGTGTGTGTAGAGAGAGAAATGTCAGCGGGAAGTCAAGCCAAGATGGTGCCCCCGTCACAGACACACAACAGATAAGCAAGTAGAGATGAGAGCACCACTTCTCAAGGACACTCCGCCTCACCACAAAAAGTACGGTACAGTAGTTGTGCAATTCATGTCAGGTATATTCATTTTCATAATATGTTTCTTGTTCTAGTCACTAGTGTCTCCATCACCAGCCTCTAGAGATCCACCACCGCACACGAATAGCAGCTCTGGTAAACTCAAGCAAATGCTTTTCAACAGTACAAAATATAAGATTCTGCACATAAGATATAACAACTATTCTCTTCTTGGATTTCACGCGGAAAAAGATCTAGGCGTTGTGTATATCATTCAGTAAAGGCAGCGTAACTAGTGAGAGCTGCGTTGAAAAAAAAGGAAATCGAGATTTAGTTATTTTAAAGTTATATTTTGAACTTCTTCATTTACAATTATTTTACTACTACTTTTCATTGGAAGCGTTTTCCGTTGTGGGATCATAAGCATAATTTTTGTTCTAACGAGCTTTAAACTGTAGCGATGAAGGTTCAGATAATTTGCAATACCTTAATATACCTTACATTTATGGCGCTGAAAACAAAACGTTTGAAAGACATACGTCCATAAATTAATTCGTTCTTACAAATTTGAGAGGGTAGGTGGTGGTGGAGGGTAACCCGCTGTAAGCGTTTCAGATTGCCTCCCGGCTCAAGTTACCTCCTCGGTCACTTGAACTTAAGTTGTCAACTTGTCAGTACCACCTCCAGTTTCAAATAACCCCCAATTTCTCACAGCTGATTTGGCCATATTGATATAAAGATTGATCAAATTTTATTAAATGCTTGTTTGTTTTGTGTGGTTATGTAAATGTTTAGTTTTGAAAATGTAATTAATTACATTTGAAACATCGATTTTATAATGTTAATGACCAATTCTTGACATCAAAAGACTTATGTAAAATTCGATTAAATCCAAAACTAAACATGGTTCTTGTAAATACCAAATAATTTGAATAGTGTTAACAATAATGCCACTTATTACTCTTGTTAACTTCACCTTTGCTGTTACATGAAAATGAGTCTAAATAGACAACAAATAAATTTAATTAATGGAGGCAAAATTCCATCATATTGAGAATGGGTTTTCTGAGGATGCGCCCCCCCCCCCCACCTCCCTTTCCAAATTCTGGATACGCCCTTGTATATACCATCATAATTAACACTAATGCGTAAATAAAAAAAATATAATATAAATATATTTTCTCCATGTAAAAATTCGTCACCCAAAATTCTACAACATTCAATTCAATATCTTCATTCATACTCTCAATATATCATGGCATGAAGTCTTAGAGAGGACGTCACATGTGTATGCATGTATGTATATGTATGTATATAGGTTATATCAAGAGGAAAGTAGTGGAGGTAAGTGCACCAGTACAGGGCCAGGGTACAGCAGGACACCCCTCACCGGCTCCACCTTCCACCCAGGAGGAGGTAAGCGCCATGTAAACCATATCATCTCTGGCCAAATCCCACAAAATACAAACAATTTAGTAAACGAGGCAGCTGCTGAGAATGGGGTTTGATGGGGTGGGTGACTACTGAGATTAGAGACGTTACCAAGGATTAATTCTGGCTAGAAAGTTATGTACAGTAATACTAACACATTCCTTGATTAGAGAGCGGAGTTTTAAACCCTACTCAAGGTACATACCGTCACTCCACATGGTATTTTTACGGAGGGGTCCGATGAATTTCAAAATGAACTACCCCAGGCTGACTTAACCTGCCAGAGACTAACCCAGGCTGATATAACCTGCCAAAGACTACACCAGGCTGACATAATCTGCCAGAGATTACCCCAGGCTGACAGAACTTGCCAGAGACTACCCTAGGCTGATATAATCTACCAGAGGATACCCCAGGTGATCACCACTGCAGTATAAGATTCATTATATCTTGGCATGTAGACTAGTAGAACAATAATTTTGGTGTCATTTCCTAGAATTGAATTTGGGGCCAAGGAATTCATATTTAGCACTATCTATTCCGTGGAATAAAACAAAAAATAAACTCAAAATAGCTGTTGTATCCAATATATGATACAAGAATATTAAAATATGTATCGCATTTTTGTGGCAAAATAGACATGCTTAAATGAAAAATTTCTGTTGTTCATAACTTTCACTGCAGTCTTTACAGTCTAAAAAGTTTCTTATACGTACATGGCAATGGATAAAAATATCACAGAACCTACTGGTATGTGGAAAAAATGTTAACACTATCAAAATCTTCTTGAACACTTCATAAGGATTAATAAGTGGCATCAACATAGATAAACTAGGCATTTTTATACAAATATAAAGAAATATAATTTATTGTTTTACAAAACAAGATTTCCTCCCAACTTCCTGAAAAATAATTATATACCTACCAGGTACCAGTAGGAACTTAAATGCCAAGTGGAAGGGCCCATATACAGTAATAGACATCACACATGATGGTGCAGCGTATGAATTAACCAACCCTTCACATGAGACGGAGGTGATTAAACGGGCAGCAGAGAAAGTGAAAAGATTTGTAAGTAGGGACATGTTTGCTCAAGTGAATGATGTCCAGGTTCCAACTCGTGATTCTTCCTTGGAATCAGAACCTGATGAAAGAAAGTGTGTAGCTGTGTAGTGAATATCTCCCCTACAACCGCCGTGTGTCGTTGACTAGCCGACCCTCTTCGAATTCCCCAGCTTATGCCTTGTGGTCTAGGTCGGCAACCAGCGCCGCCTAACACGGTGGAGGTCAACTATCAACCCACGCTATATAAGACCTCACCCCGCCGTGACCTCCCTCTTTCTTCTAGCTCAGCCACAGCAAGCAATACCCCCTCTTCTACCTGCAGCCACCAGCAAGCAACACCTCCTCTGCACCTGCCTGGTGGCTCTCGCTCTAGCCGGCAACTTTGGCACCCCACAAGCTGCGAGTCCTCCTCTAAGCACCCTCACCAACCAGCTCTCTCTTCTCCATGCTTGTACCCACGCTGCCACCCCCCAGCACCAAGCTGCATTGTACATCCAATACAATATGTATACAGAGAGCACATTGTGAATTTCCTTTCTCCAACCCATCCTGAGTGTGAACCAATATCTCAAAACCCCATAGCCGCTCCTGCTACTGGATTTCCCGTGAGGACGAGGATACCAGTTGTTCGAATGGATCTTTAAAAAGTTGTATGCTTTTAAACTATAATTTCTTGGTTGCTGTTGTGCCATTGTGAGGTGTGGTATTTTGTTGTGCATTTGTGTTTTGGTAATTTGGAGTTGTGAATTGTTGGAAAATGAGTGTGCTGTCTTGCACCTGTGAGTTGTTGAGTAATGGGCTGTGAGTGTGTTGTTTGCCCTTGTGAGATGCGAGTTGTGAAGGAGTATTATGAGGAGGGATTGTCAGAGTGCAGTAAGGACATAGTGATTGGAAGGTGGATGGGCACAAGGTTGCGACCATCTGATGGGGATCTGTTACCATGTATGATTTCTCAGGTTTTTGTGTGCAAGTCCTAGCTAGGCTCGTTGTTGGATAGATGTAGGTGTTCGTGACTTTTCAGTTGGACTGTTCATGGAGACGTGGTGCCAATATTGCTTAAATGGCTAAATGTCAAAGGGGCAGAAACTGTGGCTTGATTTGGTTCCCATAAGGACCGTTTCGTTTTGTATTTTATTCCTGGTAATCCCCATTTGCTCGGTCTCCTCGATGTTGCTACGTCTCGTGAGTGTGACATGACTCTTTTGTAATAAAGTCAAGCAAGTCATTCCACCAGCTGGATGGGATACAGTCATCTACGGTATATCCTAGCTTGAGAACTCTATGGTGAATCTCGTAAAGTCCAGTAAGCATTTGATCAATCGCCTAAGTGAAATTTTCCTTATGTCAATGAGAATTTAACTGTGTCTGTATTCTGTACTAAAATGATTATACAGTACAATACTTTGTTGTGTTTCATACCTACAAATTTCATAACGTGTATATCTGTATTCTGTAATAACAGGATTTTCTTGTACTATTGTAATGAAATAATTTTATTTTATGTTTGTAATCCAATTTATTATTTGTACTGTATGTGCAATTATTTCACATGTATGTATGCATCCTTGTACTGTACTTTGTCATTGTGTTTCAGATTCTATTACAGTACCAGGGGCAGATCTAGGAATATCAAAAGGGGAGTTCCAAGAAGTTGTGGGTGGGGGGACATGGCAAGCGCAGCGAGCCCACCCAGCTGGGGGGGAGGTGCTGTAAGCCCCCCCCCCCCCCATAATTTTTTAAAGTCTGACCAATATCATAGGCATTTTGATGTAATTTTGAAGCCATGTGCACTTGATAGTAGGAGATATTCTGAACTCAATAGTAAATACTTTTTACCATACAAAAATGCCTGAGTACAATACCCTGTACTGCATTAAAGAAAAAGTATGAATTTTCTGGTGAAAAGGGAGGTCTGGACCCCCAGGACCCCCCTGGATCTGCCCTTGAGTACTTATGTGTATGCTAGTGGATTTACCATTTCTTTATGACTAAATTGTGTTCAGTGTGCCTATAACAAGTGATACTTTATTTTTATTCATCTGACAAGTGAATTTCTTATGTACAGTATTGGGTATGTGAAAATTTTGTTGACATGTTACTGAGTGTAAGCACACTACCATGAACCAGTAAGCAAGAGTAACAGTTATTTAGAGTCTGTGTTCGTACTGGTAACTGTTTTATTGATGCTACCGCATAATATAAATCTTTAGGAAGGGGGGGGGAGCTGTGTCATGGTCACAGTTGTACTGATATTATATTAACACACACACACACACACTTATTCATATTATGCTCCGTCGTCCATAAAACATGTGTGAATCTAGTGAGTTACCCCCGAGAGAGACTTGTTTTCTCTTAGTGAGAGGTACCGTCCACTTTCTATATTCCTGAAATCTTTACCTGTATCATAAATTTAAAATTGTGATGTAACCTGTATGAGCTGCAGTGATTGATGTATACCTACCGTGAGCTGCAGCATTCAAGATGTCTTAAGCATACTGTACAGGTAACCCCCCCCCCCCAAGATATTATATCACGAGATGCGATATTTCACTTTAATAATGGTTAGAAATCACACCATCTCCTTATACAGTATATGATTAAAACCACTCGCTTTAACGATATCCATCAAATAGCCATCGATATACATTGGTTGGAAAGTGAGCTGGGAGTTAAACATCTGGTAAAATAAGCTGGGAGAGTTAAACATCGGGTGAAATAAGCTGGGAGTTAATCTTTATGAGATCCAAAACTTCTTGTGAAAACTATTAATACCAAGAATGGGGTTTCTAAGCTTTATAATTAATGAAAGGTTACTGATTTGTAGTGGGATGAAAGTGAGGAAAATAGAAGACCTTTGGACCCTCAACATAAGATGAAAAACTTGAAAACTAAGAGATACAAATGTACTGTAAGACCATAATCATGTGAAAGAAATTTCACAAAAGCATGTGAAAGAAATTTCACAAAAGCATGTAAAAAATTTCAGCATATTCCTTTTATAAATCTAATAAGTTAGGATTCACCAAGATACTACTGACAATGTAAAAGTTAACTACTGTACTGTATAGTCCAGGGGTGGGCAACCCTTGGCACGCGTGCCAAACATGGCACGCTAACGGCTTCTTTCCGGCACGCGAGACCCGGGCTCACCTCAATAAAAAAAAACCTTTATATGGCAACCGCATGCTGCCTTGGCGGCAGCGGGTGGAAGGATTGTTTCCCGTTCTGTTGTTAAATAATTAGCCATGCGGCCAGACGTGGTGTGACTCCTTTACCATCATTAATATTTTATATATTTTCTCGAGTTTTGCAGTTTTGCAAAGAATTTATCGGTTAGCAAAATCCAAGTTCAGCTATATGAATGTTTAAATTTAATTAAAAGAAAAACAAATATTACACCAAGATCTGTAATAATTATCTGGCTATCAGAGATTGCATTAAAAACATTATATCAAAAGTCAACCTCTTTTAGATCACTGGGTCATTATATGGCACATTAACTTAAAAGGTGTCTTAACTTTCATGGAAGGGAACATGGCTTTTTTGCTCAGTGTCCCATAAATGTCACATGCATATCCGTTCTCTCTAATCATTGTTCCTCTGGTGGTGAATGTGTGAAGTGTGAACCAGCAAAGTAAACATAGCAAGAGGGAGAATCGCTGACCACGTGCAAGTAAGTTATTATTTACTGTCCAAATTATCAGCTGTCATAGTGTTTGTCATGCTTACCCATAAATTTATCGATGTTCCTAAGACACTGCTGAATCTGTATACTCCTGTGCACAAGGAAAATTTGGCGCAACTTACCTTAGCAAGGCGATTTACATTTTGCCCCTAAAATGTGACCTTTTTTAAGCTGAATAATAGATCTCACCCCGCTTAAGTGAGTAAAGCAAACCTTTGCTGAAAATTTTATGAACTTGTTGGTAGTGAGTATATTTATGGAGCGTGACATATCTGGCACACTGGTCAGAAGGTCCAAAAGAGGTTAATGAAGCCTTGTAACACTACCTGAGCGTACCACTGGGGCTGACATATGTAAAGCAGTTGTGAACGAATTATCTATTCGACAAATTGACATTTCAAAAGTAGTATCCGTCACAACAGATGGTGCACCCAGTATGATTGGTAAGGAAGCAGGATTTGTAAATCTGTTTGCAAAACATGTTGGTCATCCGCTGATAGGTTTTCATTGCATCATACATGAGGAGGCTTTATGTGCTAAAGCTGGTCTAAGGGAACTTCAAGAAGTGATGCAAACAGTCACCAAGGTTGTTAATTACATTTCTGCACGTGCCTTAAATAAAAGACAATTTCGGAATTTATTGAATGAGGTGGATTCGGTGTACAAAGGACTAACAATGTACAACAATGTTCGTTGGCTTAGTCGAGGATTTGTTTTGAAACGATTTGTTGAATGCATGGATGAGATAAATCTCTTTCTGATTAACCAACAAATGTCTTATAAAGAAATGTCTGACATCGTGTGGGTTTGTAAACTAATGTTTTTTGCAGATTTATGTGAACATTTAAATGACTTAAATGTTAAATTACAAGGCTCTGGTAAGACACTTGATGTTATGTTTGATTACATAAAGGCATTTGAAATGAAACTAGGAGTTTTTAAGAGGGATGTAGATAGTGAAAGATTTAGATACTTTCCAAACCTAAAGAAATACATCAATGATCTCACAAAGGATGACAAAACAGACTGCCAGTGTCTTCAGAAGCTATTTGTAAACATCATTGAGTCAACTGTTGAGCAGTTCTCAACAAGATTTGCTAGGTTCAGAGAATTAGAAGAGACTGCAAAATTCATTAAGTTTCCAGACAGTATAAAACTGGATGAACTAAACTTGCAGAAGTTTTCATGGATAGATATGGATGATTTTGAAATGCAATTGATTGAATTTCAAACTAGCTCAATTTGGAGGCAGAAATTTGTTGAGCTTAGAGCTGACTTGGAAAGTATTGAAAAGGATCGATTAGAGAAGGGAGTAAGAGAGAGAAATGCCGAAAACGAGGTACTGAGGACTTGGAATACTATTCCAGAAACTTTTGTCTGTTTAAAAAAACTTGCAACAACATTACTATCCACTTTTTCATCTACATATTCTTGTGAATCATTGTTCTCAGTGATGAACTCTGTTAAGTCTCATAATAGAAGTAGCCTTACTGATGAAACTAGTAGCGCATGTATATCTCAAGATTACAAAATATAAACCGGATATAAATTATCTATCATCAGGGATGCAGCAGCAGAAGTCTCATTGATTCTAAATAAAGAAAAGGTTCACAATTATTCGTTCTCTAATTTTCATCTGATGTATTCTGTTAAAAATATTAAGGATTCGCTTTTGTTTAATATAATACAGTGTGTATTTTTGTAGGTAAAATAACTTTTATATTTTCTCTGTGGGGTTTTTATGCATCATTCATAAAGGATTAAGAATCAATAAAAGAATATCTTTAGTTTTATATCCTTTTATTGTGTTTTAGTCGAGTAAATCGATATTGAGCTTGGTATTGTAATGTACTGAAAAAAGTTTACAAAAACTAATGGCTGAATGATCTGATAAACAAATCAAAAATATTGTTTACTCTTTTGCTGATGCTAAAAATAACGTCTTTAAATTGTGTGGATGTATATGACAACTAGATTTACACTGAAATGCTAATATAAAACATCCACGCTAACAACAGGGAAGAACAACCACTAAGTAAAAATTCTGTCACTAATTTTTGCATTCATTCAATATCCCATGATTTATAAAATCACTCTTACAAAACTCTCTGATTTTACAACCCCAGTGTGATTTCTGATTATTTGAAAAGGTTCTCCCATTACGTAAAAGATACCAAATAATACGTGACCCGGAAATTTTGGTTGGCACGAGAGAAAATTTTGTATCAAAGATTTGGTCGATTTTGGCACACACACTCAAAAAGGTTGCCCACCCCTGGTATAGTCAAACCATCAATTACTTTTACCCCCTGGGTGTAATGGAATTCAAAATGAATGCTACCTCACCTGTTGTCTGAATAAGAATGAATATAATGAAATCAGTACCAATTGAGCAAATTCCACTTTTAAATGTTAGCAAAAATGGGAAATCTGTCAAAAGGTGGATTTATTGTGAAAATCACCAAGAGTAACATTTGTTTTTGTAATAAGTTTTGTTATGCATGCGAACACTAACAGTCAATGACATAAATTCCTGTCATGACCTTGCCACTCACTATGGAGACTTCCAAAATAACCACAGCAGCTGTTATCACTCTCCACAGTCTTACCCTCAACAATTGTTTGATGGGTAGTTGGGTCTATAAGCCCATGATAGTTGTGGGGGTCAGGCGCTATCACGGTGGGTCTAAGCCTTTAATAGTCGAGTGGATCAGGTGCTATCAAGACACTGGCGCCACTGACGAAAAGCTAACATGACGACGGCTGGAGTAGTTTATACCAAATATTATTGATGTTCAATTATTGCCTTCCCATCCAATAAATAATTGAAGGTCTAAGGAAACTATTTATAAATTATATCTTTTTGTTTATTTTTCATTTTTTATTGGACCAAAAATGGGTCTTCAATAACTGCCTAACAACCAAAGATGCACATTATTCTCGTCAGCTCCCTGAAATGTCATGGAGTATTTTCAGTGCATGCCACTATAATCACACTAATTTTTAATGCTTATATATTTAGACTTTCACCAAGTATCTTATAATTGTTGTTTAATAATGTGACCGACAGTCAAAATGAGAAAACAATCACAAGCACTAAAATACAATTCCTCAAATTAATAATTCAACCAGTTCACAATTCAATTCAATTCTCAGGATATGCTATCACTTGTTTACCTAAGATAGATATTCTTAAATTTACAGTAAACTAAACCAATTTAGTTCAACACTAAAGGAGAAAAGTAATTTATGGTCTGACTGTATGGCACATAAAGGTATAAGATCTAAAGTGGAACTACCAGAATGAAACTCAGACGGTGTCCAAACTTGTGTTTGTCAAAGTTGCTGCCCACTGTTTTTATTATACTGTATATTGTGAATGTAAAAATTTGGGTTCTCAGTATATATCAAATATTTATTTATATAAACATACAGAAGCTTGCATTACACACAAAATGTTAATAAGGCTTCAGAACTCTTCCTCAACAATATCCAATTCCTTTATAAAGCTCTCTATTTTTATAGGAGATGGAGGATCCATCTCAAATTCAAGAGGATCTTCTAAGATACTTAATATAGAAGGTTGACCATCAACAGTTTCCTCTTTCACTCCCTCCCCTGAGCAGTCAATGAAATGTGTCGATCTGCTCACTACAGGGTTATTATCTGCTAGTTTACACGCCGCCTTTGTTTGGCATTGGTAAGAGAGTCTATACTCATCTTTAGCATGACAGGAAGTGAGCAGTTCCTGACAATTAATATGGCTCAGCTCGGGACTCTTCAGGTCATTATCATGTTTTTCTGTTGTGTGGCTTCCGAGATCACCAAGGTCTATCTGAGCGAGTCTTGTCCTGCTCCCTGACTTCTCCGCACTGCATATTTTCGACCTTTGTTTATTGTCATATTTTTTGTGATGTTTAACCTCTTTACTGCAAGAAGTCATATGAGCTCTACTATGATACAATTTCTTCCTTGTGTGAACCCTCATATGTTGTACTAAATAATCTCTCCGAGTAAATGAACGATTACATTCTGAACACTGGAACTTCTCTCCTGTGTGAACTCTCATATGTTGTACTAAATAATCTCTCCGAGTATATGAACTATTACATTCTGAACACTGGAACATCTCCCCTGTGTGAACTCTCATATGTTGTACTAAATAATCTCTCCGAGTATATGAACTATTACATTCTGAACACTGGAACATCTCCCCTGTATGAGTCCTCATATGTTGTACTAATTCAGATTTCCAATTATATGAACTGTTACATTCTGAGCAGTGGAACTTCTCTCCTGTGTGAACTCTCATATGTTGCATTAAAGTACTTTTCCAATTATATGAACGATTACATTCTGAACACTGGAACTTCTCTCCTGTGTGAGTCTTCATATGTTGTACTAATTGAGATTTCCGAGTATATGAACTATTACATTGTGAACACTGGAACATCTCTCCTGTGTGAGTCTTCATATGTTGTACTAAATAATCTCTCCGAGTAAATGAACGATTACATTCTGAACACTGGAACTTCTCTCCTGTGTGAGTCTTCATATGTTGTACTAAATGAGATTTCCGAGTATATGAACTATTACATTCTGAACACTGGAACATCTCTCCTGTGTGAACTCTCATATGTCGCACTAATTCAGATTTCCGAGTATATGAACTATTACATTCTGAACACTGGAACCTCTCCCCTGTGTGAGTCCTCATATGTTGTACTAATTCAGATTTCCAATTATATGAACTGTTACATTCAGAACACTGGAACTTCTCTCTTGTGTGAGTCTTCATATGGTGTACTAAATAATCTCTCCGAGTAAATGAACGATTACATTCTGAACACTGGAGCCTCTCTCTTGTGTTATAGGGTGTCTCTGATGGGTGCTCCACCACATGCTTTATAAGACAATCTCTTTTAAAATCTTCATGGCACTGTGAACCCTGAAGGGGATCATCAATGTCACCTTCCATATTCATTTTTTCTTTTACCAAAATGTCTAGGACTTGTGGTCTCTTACATGGTGGCCATCTTGGTGTATTTGGCCTCACTGAACCCCTTAATTAAGTTTTTAAAATGTACTCTGAGGAAAAAGCTTTCCTATGATAATTTACACACTATCCAGTCTTAAATATTCTGCTCCAGCACACACATGAATATGAAAACCAACGGCTAACCCATGAGAGTGTGGAATATGGCCGTAAAACAATGTTGATGGTGACAGTGGAATCTTCTCCTTACATTAAATAATGAAATAAATGTTTTAAATAAAAATGTTCATCTGAGTTAACTGGGAAGTAAGGCTGACAGATAAACAGATATAAATAAGACAGTTGGACAAACTGTGAGGAAGTATTATTCGATGACTGTCTTTTACAGTTGTATCTCATAACATCACTTAAAGTTCATTCGTCTTTACTTCCCTGCCATAAAATCTTGATTAATATATCTTGGAGGAGCAAAATAGCATAACACTGTTCACTTTTCTGGATACTGATGGTGATACTTGGTACTAGAGACATGAAGGAGACTGTAGAATATGTGACTTGATACTTTCACTCTTGTGCTGACACGTAGGCTGAGGTTGTCAACAGAGTTCAGAAGATGTGAGTTGCACCAGCTAAGAGAAATATTCTCTTCAAAACCTGAAAGTGGGAAAAATTATAAACAAAATATATAAGACCTGACTCAGACAATGAATCATCTATGTCTTGATCACTTGGATCTCTACTTAAACTGTCTGTTGAACCTTGTAATATTTAATTTATCTTCTCTGTTTTCTACAAGGAAGAATAATTAGGTTTCTACGGAGGATGTTAGCAAGACACCAGTGAGAATTTTTTCATGAGTGAAGGCAGAGTCTCTGATACAGCTGTAATGTAAACAGTCTGCTCCACCACTGTTAAATTCATATTTCAATAACAGTACGTATCTTTATATTCACAAGAAAGTATGGAGCACATACTTGCACCTACGTACATGCTGTTTCATAACTTAAGTACAGTACATTCAAAATTGTTTTAGTAGATATTAAGGAAACAAAGCACGAAGCCAATTACAGTATTGTAAAAGAAAAGAAAAAACTGTGTGGGTTCTCTGTGGTAACCACAAGGGGCAGCGGCCCCACAACAATAATAACAGTTTCAGTCTGTTTGAATCCCCAGCCTATGTTCAGCTGTGCCTCTCTTTTGTGGACTGTATGTATTCTTATTCAAGATGAGTGGAAAGAGGCCATCAAGTGCAAGTACTAGCAGTGGTGGTAAGAGACCATGAATGGGTATTACCTTGGAAACAAAATTAGATGTGTTGAGGAGATTGTATCAGGGCGAGAAGCTGAGTTACATTGCCAAAACATTGGGCCTTGCTACCTCCAATGTCGGAACAATCCGTGATAACAGACAAAATTTGGGCGAGTGCTAAAGTTGCTACTCCATTATCAGCCTGTACTCTATATTTTCATAGTAGTAATGTCATGATAAAAATGGAACACATACTCAGTGTATGGATATAGGACCAGACCAGGCAAAATGTACCCATTAACTCCATGATGATTCAGGAAAAGGCTAAGAGTCTGCATGCAGAATTAATTCAGGAAGAAGGTGCTAGTTCTGATGAAAAACAACTCAATGCCAGCAAAGGGTTTGAACATTTTAAGAAACACTCAAACCTCCACAACAATAAGATGGTAGATGATGTAGCCAGTGCTGATACTGAAGCTGCTTCTAATTATCCAGCTGAACTAAAGGCAATTATTGAGGGTGTTGGATACACACCACAAGTGTATAACACTGATGAAACAGGCTTCTTTTGGAAGCATTCACCTGCCAGGACATTTATTTCAAATGAAGAGAAGACACCTCCTGGTTTAAAGGCTTCCAAGGATTGTGTAACACTTCTGTTAGGGGGTAATGTAGCAAGAGATTTTAAGATAAAGTCCATGCTTGTGTACCACTCAGAAAATCCAAGGGCTTTCAAGGGCTGTGCCAAATCTAGGTTACCAGTGATATGGCATGGATGACTGGCAACCTCTTCCAAGATTGGTTTACTAACTGGTTCTGTCATGCAGTAGAAAGATACAGTTACCCGAAAATTTTCCAATAAGGCCTCGTTTCATCAAGATAATGCTCCCAGCCGGCCAATTAACCCTTATGACTTTTCAGTAATATCAGGGTAGTACAGTATACTTGCCCAATAATACAACTTCCTTGCCACAGCCAATGGATCAAGGTGTGATTGCCAGCTTTAAGGACTTTTAGATAACTTGTAGCTACAAATGATAGCGAGGATCAGTAGTCAGTCCGATATTTCTAGAAGAAGTTTAACATCACGAATGCTGTGGAAAAAATTGCCGAGTTCTACGATGAGGTGAAAACTACAACAATAAATGGTGTAGAAGAACATTTGACCAGACTGTGTCCACAATTTCCAGGGTTATCCCCAGGTTCAGACCTTGGATCAGGTACAGCAGGAAATTGTAACTCTGATAAATGGTACAGGGTTCTGTGCCATCTTTAAGGTAGCCTTTGTGAACTCATGTTTAGGAATGGTGATCCTCACTAAATGACCTGTGAGTTTATTAAGTCTTTCCACATTTGTGATGATTAACTCATCTACAAAGTCGACCACATTTCTCAGCATCTGACTCTCCCTCCTTCCTCTCCAGGTTCTTTATAATGAGGTTGTCCCTGCATTTGTTTATCTCTACTTGGTCTCTCATTTCATCTTAAAAATTTTGTATTACATTAGTCCTGTCACATTATCAGTGAGATCCACTGAGGGTGTCCATTTGGCCATGATTTCTTGTAAGTTCTTTCATCTTTCAATAATTGTTCTGTTATTTGTTGCTGGAGTTAAAGCATCCAAACAAAATTAATAAATAAATAGAAAAAATTATTTAAGCACCTGCGGTTCTTGCAATGAGCCGCAGGTGCTTAAGTAATTTGTCATCTATTTATTTATTTACTTTGTTTGGACGCTTTAACTATCTTGTGCGATTACTTTCTAAAGGTGGCAGTGTTGACCGACACTTGGCTAATAACAGTTACAAGACTTGCTGTCTTTCTAGGGAGACGGACAGTTTTCTTTGAATGGTGATTTTTTGTACATCTTCTGAGTAAACACACTTTTAGCCCTAAATGTAGTGACTTCTCTTCCAACAGTGGTAAAGGTGGCGAGCGTATATAGCTGGACAATTGGAGGGGGTGCTTGGTGGTGGTGGGGAGGGTGGGTGGCAGGTGTGAGGTAACTCCCTTGTCCTCCCATCTATGTCTACAGTGCGCCGAGTCAGTTTAATGGTGCCAGTTATTTCGAGTTCACAAAGCTTGCTCATGGGAAAAATAAGATTTAGAGCTATGATAATAAATACAACTACAGTATTGTACCACTTTGAGCATTATTGTAATACAGACACTCCCTGGGTTACAGAACACTCGGTTTACAGAAATTCGAGGATACAGAATGCCTCCCATAAGTCCCATTATAAAATTTTTCGGGCTGCACAAGTTTGTTATTATTGAAGGTAACTAGTACGGAGTAACAACACTATTTGTGGAGGACTATGAGTAAGGCGGCTGAGCTCATACCCTTGTGAGACACCATCTGTGATTCAGTACTGGGTACAGTACATATTTACCTAATGGAAGGGTCATTTTCGGTTTACAGAAAATTCGGCTTACGGACAGGGTCCAGGACTGGAACCTTTCTGTAAACTGGGGAGTGTCTGTACACTAAATATTTTTAACCTGATATTCTGGTAGCACCTCAGAAACCAGTGATGCATTAGTTACCCCATCAATAGTTTTCCCTCATTCACTATTCTTGTGTTTCTTTTATATACTACTGTGAGTTGATCTTGGTGTTCCTTCTATGGTTTGGGTAACACATGGTCACCACTAATGGATATCTCTGGTTTAATGCTCTATTTTCTATTCTTTTCCCATCACTCTGGAGGCCTGAGGCAACTGTTATTTAACTGTTAGGCATTTATTCAAACAAATTTTGCTGATATTTTCCCTCAATTTCTGATGTAATGCATCACTGATGAGGGTAGTCTCTTTGCCTAGGTAACATTGGTGATGAGTTCACTGTTTGAGTCATTAAGTTCTTAACTATAACAATCAACAGCAATGAACTTGGCAGAAAATTTCCAGCATTGCACATTTGTAGGGCTATCTCATTGATTTCCCCATTCTATGTGTACAGTAATATTCCCATTAGCCGGAAAAATTGGTGCAGAGTTCTTCCGGGGATGAGAGATTTCCGGGTAACCAGACAACTTTCTCAAACCCGGAAAATTCCTTATCCCAGTAACTTTTTGTGGTTACTGGGAAAAGTTTCCAAGAGTCTAAACTACACATCTTGCACAGACAGACATTAGCCCACATCCCCAGAATGAGTCTGAGTGCTGGGGAAAATTTTCCATGAGTTTAAGCTACCAAAGTTTGTAAAAGAAGTTCTAATTAAGTTAGAAACTCAATTTCTTTACTAGAAGGTCCTTTTGTGATCGACAAATGCTCTGGCCACCCCAAGGCCCTCAAGGTTGCCAACAAAAACAGCGAGGTGATCTTTCTACCCATGAACACAGCATCATTGCTCCAACCACTCAACCAGGGAGTCATCACCATCTTCAAGGCCAAGTACATGACCCACACCTTAGCAGGATATGGCATTCCTTGGACGAGGACACACGGGATGGTGCCGAGTCAGTGCGGGAAATGTTGAAGTTCTCCATCGCAGACTGCATCTCCATCAAGCAGTGCCATGATGACCTGGCAGCCCTCTGTGTTAACTCCTGCTGGAAGGCCTTGTGGCCAGAGATGGTGAACGACTTCACTGGCTCTCCCACAGTGGACCAGGATGTGCAGCACATCATCCAGCTTGCCTGTCAAATGGGAGGTGAGGGGTTCAATGACCTTCAGAAGGAAGAGGTACAAGAGGAGCTCCTGGATCATGCTGTGGAAGAGCTGACTGAGGAAAAGCTGGCCAAGCTTGTTGAGAAGCAGCATCGCGAGGACGAGGAGGAAGAAGGTGAAGTGGAAGAGGTGCCTACTTTAACCGTCACAAGCTTCAACAGGTGCTTGCTGGCTAGTAAAGCACTTGTGGACATGATACTTGACACCGATCCTTCTATCCAGAGAACAGTCAACTTCAAGAGGGGGATGGAGAATCTCCTGCTTCTTTACAAGGAAATAATGAAGGAACTCAAGTGCAAGGTTGCCCACCCTCATGTTCTTCTTGCTTTCATCCACTCCATGTCCTACACCTTCTACATCTACAAGAGCTTCAGCCTCCTATTCGTGCTCCTCCTCCTGACTCTGATTCCGACATGGACGACTCTCCTCCTGCCGCCCCCAGCTCTGACCTCCCCCTGCTCTCCTCTTCCAAGGTAGATGAGGAGCACTTGTAACTCCCCTGCCCTCATCTTCATCTTCATCACCATCATCAATCATCATATTCATCAGTGAGGAATGAGCTCTACACAAACAGCCAGCATGGAATGGTGAGTGTTACTCTATTTTTTAAGTACTTAAAATAAAGTAAAAAAAAAAATATATATATATATATATATATATATATATATATGCAAGTAAATCACTGTAGGTGCGCGTGATCTAGGTATATGCTGATAACCACCAGGAAAGAAGGAAACACGAAGTTCCCAAGCGCTTTCGTGTAATTCACCCCTGAAGATGTGACTTACACGAAAGCGCTTGGGAACTTCGTGTTTTCTTCTTTCCTGGTGGTTATCAGCATATATATATATATATATATATATGAAAAAAGTTACATCGCATATGAAAAATGTACCTCTCCTCACCCCCTGGTCAGCAAAGGATATCCGCGGCCATTTTGAGACCCAAACCGCCACGAATTTTAAGGGCATGTTGTACTACTATACTGTATATACTGTACAGGGGTCCTTGTTATAAGTGGTTAATAGGGACCAGAAAAAAGCCACTGATAATGAAACCACTTATAAAGGGGAATAAATTCCCAAAAGAATTAATAGGAATAGGGTCTTATAGGGACCATCACATTGTTTATCACACAGTTCATTGAGGACAGGCTTCTACACCTGTTCTTCGTCACTGCCAGTAAGGTCTACCCCCCCACAGTCGGAGAAACAACAGCCAGTGCAACCTGTGGATGACGAGGAGGAGCCTGTTAATCCCAACTTCATGTTTTCTGAGTCTAAGGTATGCACACTGGTGGATAGGCTGGGGTTAGGTTAAATTAGGTCAGATTAGGTTAGGTTGTTAGGTCAGATTAGGTTATATTATGCTAGGTTAGGTTAAGTTAGGGTTAATTTATTGCAGTGCACAGTTCTTTCTTTGGGTATTAGAAATGTGTAAAAAACCGTAGAAAATCACCAAACACCAACCAAACCTAACCTAATCAGGGGGGATCCAGGGAGGTGGAGCCCCCCCCCCCCCCTGATTAGGTTAGGTTAGATAGAACAGTGCACTAATATAAAAAGACCTAAGTTAGGTTAGGTTATGTTTTGCACTATTCTAAGCTTCACTTCACAAATTACTACTATTTTGTGATTTTCCACCACCCAAAACCCCTGATTCCCACTGGGGGTCTCCCATTATCGATGGATAATGGATAAAGGGGGGGGGATCTCAAAAAATAGTTACTAGCGGCAGAAATAAAGGTCAGATTCGTTCAAAACACATTAAATACCAACGTAAATACATAATTTCAAGTTTCAGCAACTTAGAAAAAATACGACAAATTTTTATTTTTATTTATTTTTTTTCCGATTGTCTCTTATATTAATAATGAGCGGAAGAAATTATATAAAAGTGTCAAAGAATTGTTTAAATTACCGATTCTAAAACTTAAAATCCCAAAAATCGCTGGATGACCGAAACGATAATTATTATTAGGCACAACTTTAATAAAAAATGATGCTATTGTTTACATTTAACCATACAGTATTGTTGGGTCTGCATCAAAGAAAAAAGGTACACTGTATACTCCCAAGGTCTACAGTGGTAGCGGAAAGTTTGGGCGCAAAATTACAGGCGCCCAAACTTTCCGTTATTATCAAAACATACGATAAATACCAATTTCCGCCCTAACTTTTCGCTATATTTCAATGCCAGGGTTTGTACCGCTATTTAGGCGAGACAATACGCACGACTTGGCAACTCTGATTAGTCGCTTCAGTGAGCACGTGGGTGCAGTGTGTAAACTTCTCTCACGCGGACTAGTCGTTTTTTGGCGTTTTTTTCTGTGCTTGTGCCTCAATATCTCTGTAATGGGAAGTGGTAAAGAGCTGGGAAGAGACACAATTGTTGCTATTATAACCCTCTATAAGGAGGGTTGTAAGTGTAAAGATATAGCCACTCGTGTGGGAATAGGAGTGCGGCAAGTTCAAAAGTGGATCAAGAAATTTAGAGACGGCGGAGGTGAGGATATTCCTACCCCCAAGCCTCGCTCTGGTAGGCCAAGGAAAATACAAAATCGTACTTCCAAGGTTATAAAGAGGCAGTTGGATAAAAATCCAACACTCACAGCTCGAAAACTGAAGGAAAATAACCCTGCACTGCTCCAGGACGTGTCTGTAAGATGTATTTCTGATCATTTACTCAAAGATTTACAATATCGCAGTTGTTGTGCTAAAGTTCTTCCCCTCTTAAGTGCAAAAAATGTACGGGATCGCATTGCTTTTAGCAAGAAATATAAGGATTGGACCCTAGAAGACTGGGAACAAGTCTTGTGGAGTGATGAGTCAACGTTTGTGGTGTCGTCTGGCTGCAGGTCCAAGCGTGTCAGGCGTCCCAAAGGATCGGACCCAAATGACCCCCGCTACACAGCTAAAGTTGTAAAGCATGCTCCAAGTGTTATGGTGTGGGGATGCTTTGCATTTGGTGGAGTTGGCAATTTAGTATTTTTTGAAAAAAATGAGAATGTAAATCAGCACAGTTATTTCGAGTTATTGTGTGATAACCTGCCTGAAAGCTTTGAAAAGTGTAACGCTAGCTGGTTTATGCAAGATGGAGCTCCTGCTCACACAGCTCGATCTATTATCCAGTGGTTAGAGGACTGTGGTGTAGATTACTTCAAAAAGTGGCCTGGGAATTCACCAGACCTAAATCCCATAGAGCACGTGTGGCATATCATTAAAAAAGAGCTTCAGGATCGTGACGCTTCGACAGTAGCGAAGCTAAAAATAGAAATACAGGATATTTGGGATAATATCATTCCCCAACACGTAGAAAAACTGGCAAGATGCATCCCACAACGTTTGGAGAAGGTCATCAAGCTTAGAGGAAAATCGCTTGGCAAATAAGGTACGTCATGAGCCCTTTAAATGTCTATTTAAATGTCACAATTATTTACATTCGTCTTGCGCCCAAACTTTCCGCTACCACTGTATGTGTAGCAAAGCACAAAGCAGGGAACTCCCAATTCAGGGATAGGGCACACAATTGTAGTTTTCTCTCATTTATTTACTCTAGAAATCACCTGAGAAGGAAAAGGCTGGGACCTGGATCAGACATAACTAGTTATAATACATTATATTTACAAAAAAGCATCAACTGTTGTCATATTCACATATTGGTACCACACAGTAGTAGGAATTGAACAATACATAATAAACCCAACCCTCCAGCATAACACAGGGAGGTGGGTCCGACTAATTACCCAAATGTAGCCGCAGTGAAGTCAAGTAATGGTCCTACATGAATAAATAGGACTGCCAATCACTTCTCGACTAGTATTTGGTGTCACAAAGTAAAAAAAAAATTGGAAAACTTAATTTAATCCGAGTTAATAGATCACGTGCATGTACCTAACCTAACCTCGACTAGTATCTAGTGTCACGAAGTCACAAAAAATTGGTAAACTTAATTTAATCTGAGTTAATAGATCAAGTGCATGTACCTAACCTAACCTAACACAACTCAGATTAAATTAAGTTTACCAATTTTTTGTGACTTCGTGACACCAAATACTAGTCGAGGTTAGGTTAGGTTAGGTTATGTTAGATTAGGTTAGGTTAGGTACATGCACTTGATCTCTTAACTCAGATTAAATTAAGTTTTCCATTTTTTTTTTACTTTGTGACACCAAATACTAGTCAAGGTGAGGTTAGGTTAGGTTAGGTACATGCACTTGATCTCTTAACTCAATTAAATTAAGTTTTCCATTTTTTTTTTTACTTTGTGACACCAAATACTAGTCGAGGTGAGGTTAGGTTAGGTTAGGTACATGCACTTGATCTATTAACTCAGATTAAATTAAGTTTTCCATTTTTTTTTTACTTTGTGACACCAAATACTAGTCGAGAAGTGATTGGCAGTCCTATTTATTCATGTAGGACCATTACTTGACTTCACTGCGGCTACATTTGGGTAATTAGTCAGACTGGAGGGGGGGTGGCTGTTGGTGTCGACTCACTCCAGGGAGAATATTTGTAGACCAACGCTAGAAATAGCCTTATTCTAGCTTACAAACTACCTCCACGAGATCATCACATTCTTCATATAACATTTATTATGCTCAATCTATCAAATACACCCTAACAGAGCAAGAAATACGTGGGACTCACCTGTTACTGGGCCCCCCGACGGGTCTTGTTATGTACACACAGCCATGGCGTCTCCCCCTGGGCTGGGATCAGTCACTGCGGCACACATTCCATTTCAAACCCACAAAATATATTTAGGTTTTCCTCCTCGGGGCTTACAAAAATACGTATCCATATTAATAATATTCTAAATCACAAAATAGTTGTCTCTGGACTTCCTCATACCACAGATGTACATAGTATACTGTACCCACAAGAGTTGAACAAGGCCTCCACTCTTAAAACATAATCGTTAACTCACCAAGAGGTCTTATATATCGGAGGTCGGCGTGGCTTAATAGTTGACCTCCATAGTTGGCCTCCGTCATGTAAGGCGGCGCTGGTTGACCTAGACCACAGGCATACACTGGGTAATTCACGGGGCCGGCTACTGAGCGACAGCGTCTGTAGGGGAGGTATCCACTACAGTACGACTCCGAATATGACTTAATAGTACCAATCTTGTTAGTGACATCTTTCGGGAGATCATAATTGTAAAAGCATTTACCATTTTTTCAAGCCAGAGCGAACACAGAGTATGGCATTTACAGTCTATGAAATCTGTTTCGCATTTTGGTTTTTACTAGATTAAGAGAGCGAAGTATACAGTGCCGGATTTAGACCTGCAGAGGCCCATGGGCAGCCTCTTTGTGCCCCCCCCCCCCCTCATTTAACAGACAGACACATGACAACCGATGGTCAGACACTACACGACCCGACCCCCTCCCACCTCCCTGATGGTATTGGTAATGGAAGTGATAATGAAAAAATATTTTATTTGTTATTTTTTAATTTCAATTTTGTTATTCCATGTTGTTCATTTTTAATCAATATATGTTTGTGGAATTCTAAATATATTATTAGCAACACAAACAATAGCATTCATTAAAAATATACGGTTCATAGGAAAACCAGGTATTCATGAATTTCAAGGAGTCGCTAGCCTAATTTCTATCACGCTTCTTGCTGAACATAGTTTTATGTGATGGAATAGATAAACATGAATTTTAAAGAATGAAAAGAAAAATAATATAAATGAATAAACAAATAAATAAAATATTGTAATATGTGGAGGCCCCCAGTGTGGAGGCCCCTGGGCAGCTGCCCACTTTGCCCACTCTTGAATCCGGCCCTGGAAGTATAGCTCAAAAAAATAAAAAAATAATAAAATTTGAAGTTAATGATTGCCATTTGTGAATACTCCAATTTCCGCTAGACTAAAAAACATTTCTCCATAAATTCTGCTTGCTGCTAGATGGAGAATTTTTGCCGCTGTTTGATCGACGAATACTCTAGACTAGAGTCTAGACTGAGTCTAGAGTCTATATCTAGCGGCTTTTCCGCTAACTTGGCAAAACTGCAAATGGCTGACAAGTGCTGATTTTTTTTTAGGGATTAGTCCACCCGGGCACAGGTCACTGACCAACAACGGGGCCTGGGGGGCGAAAATGTAATAATAATATAATTCAAAGTACCGGTAAATAACAATTATAATAAAAAAATACACAATTAAGATAACATAATAACCTTTTACGCTTATCCTCTTCGTCTTCGCCAATGATCGGCTCGTTAGCCGCTTGGACGGTCGGTCACATTTCTATTACGCACTGTTGGCAAGTACTGGGCATGCACTGGCTCCTGTCCTGAGACTCCTGACCTGACTTGAATGTATCTGAACCTGCTAGTCTAAAAGCAGCTCACACTCGATGCCGTCACAACACTCTCTGGCAGGTTGTTCCAAGAGTTCACAATTACTCTTAAACTACACAACATTACCTCCTGGATCCTGGCCCGTGATACACATGAGAAGGTTGTTTGAGTACCTCTTGTTCTAACCACCATGTCCTAATAGAACTGGGGGAAGGGGGGGGGCAATACAAAAATACAACAACTGGGAGCAATACAACATTACAACTCACACACCTGAAACACATCACAAATACCGGGCATTAATAGCGATTAGTTTCCCATAACAACAAATGAAAGGACTTATACCTTTTCTTATTACAGTTTTATATGCTACTCATATCATTATGCCTAACCTTGCCAATTATGACCTAACCCAACCTAACCTTACAACTTATGACCTGACATAACCTGACCTAATCTTACCAACAATGACCTAACCTGACCTGAGCTTACACAACCTAAACCAACCCCAATTCCCCAGGCAGCGTTTGGATGGTTAATCTTCAAGTAAAACAAACAGGGTGGTGAATCTTCAGGTGATCGTCTGTGTTACTCCTGAAATAAAAGTAAGAATCAGTGAAGTCATCAAGAATACCAGTGAGAAGAGCAAAGTCGTGTGTCCATTATGGTGGTGATGGTGATGGTGGTAACGGTGATGGTGGTCAGTTTCACCATTTAAGTTAAGAAATGGTGTTAGAAAGATTAAATTGTAACACCAGGCATCACTATTAGGGTGCCATCTGGTCTATGTTCTAATCTTTAGCTGTAATTTAAGGTTCTTGTAATAAAGGAAAGCAACCAAAGTAAATACAAGCTTTTCATCAGTTTTCGAATCGGTGGACGAGGGGCACAATTATGATGTGGTATATCTCGACTTTAGCAAAGCCTTCGACAGAGTCCCCCACGAAAGACTAATTAGAAAGGTAGAAGCTCATGGCATCAAAGGTAACATCCTTAAATGGATTAGGGCGTGGTTACAGGACAGGAAACAGGGAGTGAGTATTAACGGCAAGAAGTCCCATTGGAGCAACGTCACAAGTGGAGTTCCCCAAGGCTCAGTACTCGGACCATTATTATATATTATATACATAAACGACATAGATATCGGCGTAGACATAAGTAAATTTGATGATGACACTAACATAGGGCGTGTAATTAAATCTGACAAGGACTCCGCAAAACTACAGGAAGATAAAAAAAAATTCGAATGGTCTGAAAAATGGCCGATGAAATTCAATGTGGACAAATGGGGACCGGTGGTAGATGCGGTACCGTTCTTGCCTCGCAAGGGAGATGTCAAGGGTTCGATTCCCAGGTCGGTGGAAGTTGCTTGGACTTACTTCCTAGCCCCCATTAGTCCCTGTTCACATAGCAGTAAAGTAGGTACCTGTCAAAAGTTGCGAATTCGTATTCAGGGAGTAGTTGGAGCTTCCCATAACTTGATGACATAAACCATTGACTCTTCAGGCTTCTACGCCCTTGACTCTTCAGGCTTCTACGCCCTTAACTCATGAGACATGAAGGCAATCATGAACTTAGCATGCTTCCCTGTTGGGCGCTGTAAACGCTTCTGCGCTTCACCTTACACAAGGATGTAGGGGAGTGCACAATAAAAAAAAAAAAAATGTGGACAAATGTAAAGTACTCAGTATAGGAGATGTAAACAGGGAAACCAGATACTAGATGAACAACGATGTTATTGAGAAATCCGACTGCGAGAAAGATTTAGGAGAAATGATAAGTAGGAATCTTAAGCCAAGTAAACAATGTGTATTTGCTCGAAACAAGGCTAATAAAGTACTTGGGTTCATCAAAGAAGTGTTAGTTACATGACTAGCGAGGTCATCTTAAAACTATATCTTGCTGGAGTGTGAGACCTCACTTGGATTAAGCACTTCAATTCTGGTCACCGTATTACAGAATGGATATAGAATCCTTGGAAGGAATTCAGAGGAGAATGACAAAACTAATCCCGGGCATTAGGAACCTTGAGTACAGAGACAGGTTAAAGCATCTTAATTTTGCACTCCCTCGAGAGACGTAGAATGAGGGGCGACATGATAGAGGTGTATAAACGGAAGTCAGGGCTGAACAAAGGGGACATTACAAAGGTACTCAAACTACCCAACCAGGAGGGAACTCGTAACAATGGTTTTAAATTATACAAATTTAGATTTAGGCGCGAAATAGGTCAACATTTGTTTGGAAATAGAGTAGTGGATGAATGAAACAAGTTACCAAACATCATCATTAACTCGAATAAGCTGGATAGCTTCAAACATAGGTTGGATGGATATACGAGTGATAGGGGTTGGGTGTAAATGGGACTGCTCAGTATGGGCCAATAGGCCCGCTGCAGTTTCCTCATGTTTCTCTCTCTCTCTCTCACACACAAACATTACACTGATAAAATACATTAAATTTACTGATCTGGGATACGTGTGTTTCAATATTCTGGAAACAACAAAAAACAACTATTTCATAAAGTTCCTTGCTGCAGCTCAAGTTTCAAATAAATGTCTGGAAACACCTCTTACGGACCTCTGAACGACCGCCGCCCTCCCGTGACTAACTCCCAAAACTCTAACAAGGTGATTCACTCGCTGGCATCCTTAGGGTATTACGTTATTTGGGATATAGTAATTATTTTGTGTATTTTCAGTAAGATTTTTGAGGTTTTATTCTCAGGTGTTTCTCGCTGTCTTGATTATGTGTCAATAATAACTGTAAGAGAAGAACCCAGCCTACCAGGGAGTGAATTACAGTGTATATAAGAACATAAGAAAATAAGGAGTCTGCAATAGGCCGGTTGGCCTGTGCATGGCAGCTCCTGTCGAGAGTTACTACCATTCTCTATCATCCATGAATATCCAGTCTCCTTTTGAAACTTTCCAGCGTTCCAGCACTTACTACAGAGTTGCTAAGTTTGTTCCACCACCCTATTTGTGAATCAGTTCCTTCCTATCTCCCTCCTAAACCTAAACTTATCCAACTTAAATCCGTTGCTCCGAGTCCTATCCTGCTCGGATATTATAAGAACTTTATCTATATCCCCTTCATTGATTCCTTTCACCCACTTAAATACTTCTATCATATCTCCCCGCACTCTTCGTCTTTCTAGAGAATGCAAGTTTAGTTTCTTTAACTTATCTTGATATGGAAGGTTTCTAAGTCCCGGAATCATTTTCGTCATTCTTCGCTGCACCGATTCTAGTGAATTGATATCCATTCTATAATAGGGGCACCAGAACTAAACAGCATAATCGAGGTGCGGCCTGACTAGCGCAAGATATAGTTGCAATAAGACCTCTGCACTCTTATTACTTACACTTGTAGATATAAAACCCAATACTCTGTTTGCCTTATTTCGAACATTAACGCACTGTTTTCTAGGGCGTAGGTCCGGGCTTACAAGTAGCCCTAGGTCTCTTTCACAAGTCGACTATTCTCGGTTGATGTTGCTAAGGCTGTATACATTGACAGTATTTGTTCTTCCAATATTAAGTACGCTGCACTTGCTGGTGTTGAATTTCACTTGCCATTTTTCAGACCACCCCTGCAGTTTATTTAGATCCTCCTGTAATGCAATTGCATCATGTCCTGAATTAATCTGTCGCCCTATTTTGGTGTCATCCGCAAACTTGCTTATGTCACTGCTGATCCTAGTATCTAGATAGTTTATGTAGATTATGAACAAGAGTGGGCCTAGTACTGACCCCTGGGGAACCCCACTGGTTACACGGCCCCACTCAGATTTAACACCATCTCCGCTGACCCTCTGCGTTCTATCGGTGAGCCATGATTTTATCCAATTTAAAACTTTCCCCTCGATACCATGAGCCTTAATTTTTCTCAGAAGCCTCTGATGCGGTACTCTGTCAAATGCTTTGCTAAAGTCTAAGTAAATAACATCGTAATTTTCGTCATTATCTACTACCTCGAAGACTTTCTGCAGGGGTAGACTAGCTCGTACTGTCAGCAACATTAGTTAAGGTAGGGGTAGACTAGAAAGGTTACGATAATAAATTTGTCTTCTCTGGAGTAAGAGTTGTGGAATATTGTAACCTGCTAGCGAACTGTTCTTATAATTCTCGGCTAGACTAACATTGGAGCAGGTTGAAGAACGGACGTGTGTGTGTGTGTGTGTTCCTTGTAGCAGTGACGTATATAAATTTCTGAAAATGTGGGAGGGGGGGGGGGTGCAAGACTTGATGATAGGAACATTATTTATTTCCATCCATTGGTGTAACCAGGGAGCGAGCCCATACAGCCGAGAGTTTTTGAGGCCATATGCAATGAATAGTAGGTCAAATTTTATGACCAATATTAGTACTTTATCTCATAGCTCCTTAGCTTAGGTATAATTTACCTGTAGCCACAATGAATTTTATGTGCGGAAAAAATGCAATCTGCACAATGCAGAAATACGAGTATTACACAGGTGGAAATTTCTGTTCAGTTGGAGGCTTTCCCCCTGACTAATGGACCCGAATTCATTTCTAAGTACTTACCTGTACGTCCTTGCGAACGGACGCCCGCCCTACTAGAAGTCACAGCTCAAGGTTGAAGAAGCCACAAGTCCAGAAATCTGTGAGGGCAAACTTTTTCGAAATGAGAATTGTAAGCTCTTGGAACAATCTGCCAGAGAGTGTTGTGATGACACCAAGTGTGAGCTCTTTCAAGGCCAGACTTGACCAACACTGGAGCAGGTTCAGATACATTAAGAAGCTAATACACGTCCAGTATTTGCCAACAGTGTGTAACAGAGACGTGACCGTCCGCCTAACGAGCCACTCAGAGGCGAAGAGGATACAAGTAAAAAAGAAAAAGAACTGGCTACGTTGGGTTGAATGAGTTGAGGGCAGTACGACGCAGTAGCAAAAGAGAGAGGGGGCCATGGCATCATGTCTCCCCCCCCCCTCCTATATACTCGTACACTTAACATTAGCGAACAACAGGATATGCATCCCCAGAATAATTACATAGACAAGTAGTGATCATATCTTACCTGGGGATATTTCTTCTCTGTCTTTCAAGTCGTAAAGTTAATGAAGTTGTCTTCCCACAGCTCAGGCACCTCTCAAGGCCTGTCGCTGTTGGTAGTGTTACGTGCTGCCAGAGGCCCGGAGAAGACGACGTCCTGTAGTGTCGTCAGTCGGAAAATCAATGTCATTTTTATTCATCTTGCTTGTTAGATCATTTTATCGTTGTACCTCACAGACAAATGACGATTTCTGTCAATACCAAAGACTGAAACTTTACGCTCATTGAGGAAACTGATGACATAACTCTGTATTATCATAATTCATATTTACTTCGTGTATAAAAGTTTCACTGTATACATGTACAGTAACTATGTATGTAATGCCTGTACACTATCCAGGAGTTGAGGCCAGGTAGTGTTGTTGTAGCTCAGCCGGTAGTACATTAACCCTTAAGCAAATGATCACGGGTTTGATTTCCGCCCGAGAGGAGGGATAGGCTTCTCCCATGCAAATTAACGTTTGTGTCCTCAGCTGTAGAGGCAAGCCGTGAGTGGTCCAGCATCGTCAGCTTTTTTTTTTTTTTTTTTTTTTTACGGGCATTAGTCCACCCGGGCACAGGTCATTTTATGACCCACATCAAGGCCTGGTGGACGAAAATATAATGAAATAATAATAATAATAATAATAATAAAATTAATAAAGCTTAATATAAATAATATAATAGTAATAATAAAGAACCATAAATAAAAAAAATATATATAAATAGTGAGAAATTATATATATACAGTATGTATGTTGTGTTGTCAAAGTAAGAGAAATAATTGAGACCCTGCAATTGTGTGTAAATGAGGCAGAAAGACAGATCAGCAACATGGGACTTGGTCACTATTTTTGTGGTGTGTGGGGTAACCCACTTACCTGCTGAATGATGAGGCCAACACCTACCTGGGTCTACCTCTGTTATGGCGGGGAAAACTAGTATTTTACATGTGGTACCAATTTCTAACCTAAATATTCCGTAAGCGTAAGAATCTTTTTCCATACAATTTAATAAAGTTTAACAACATAAAGGGCACACATAGCTCTGATAACGTCCAAAAGGTCATTCATTAAACATTACCCATTGTGCATGTCAGTCAAATTTATCTGGTCGGTGAGTTTAATACTACAGTATACGTCACCTTGGTGTAGACACTTAGGGGAAAAACTGAGTAGTGATATTTGGTATACGAAGGGCCAGGGAGAGGGACCAAACATACCTGGCCTATCTACCCGAGTTATCAAGGCTGTGTATACGTTAACCATACCTCACCAACTCCGAGTTATCAAGGCTGTGTATACGTTAACCATATCTCACCAACTCCGAGTTATCAAGGCTGTGTATACGTTAACCATAATACATAAAACACTTGAGATCCTTCGCTCTTGGTTTATTCTTACATAATTAAAATATACATTAATTATACACAGTGACACGTGACCATGCATAATATCTCACCCAACTGGTTACTTTAAATGTCCTAAGACTGTTTTTTGCTATATTTATCCTGGCCTTTATATACAGAACGATGTAATATACAACATGAATTAGTTTATAATTTTAATAGTTATTCATAATCTGTATCGTATACGTTATGTATTTTTCTACGCTTTGAGGACATTACGAAGAGCCCGCTGTTTTCTGCATGTTGACTAAGACGGTGAAGTCTTTCTCGTAACCTCTCAAGATTATTTTGTGGTAATGTCTAACCACATAGCCACGAGAGAGACCACATAATTGTTTTGTTTTTTTTCTTCGCCTGTCTCTGTACCTGGTGTGGTGAGGGGCTACGCCACACGAGAATAACCGAGTATAATGTTGGGAGGCTGGTCTAAGGGAACTTCCCCGGCCTGGACCTGCGGGTAGCAAGTTAGGTGGGTCCTCACCAGCTCCGCCGCCGGCCATCGTCCACGTAGCGGAGAAGTAAGTACCTGCACTACTTTCCGCCGCGCTCGCTCGAGGCTTGACAGGTTTAAGGTGGTCCAAATAGATTGGACCAATGAAAACGTGGGTTCTATGGGTACAAGCCAATTAGAACTGGTGCACTAATGGTACGACAACGAGCCGAGTTTGGTTCAATGAACTGCAAGATGTCGTCAGCGTCGTGTTCACCAAATTGCGTGGTAAAATTTACTTAAAATTTTTGTGCGTGATTCAACTTCCTATCTGGGCCACCTTCGTTACGCCTCGCTCTTTCCTCCCACAGTAACTACTGGTGTAACATTCTCCAAATTTCTTATATTTTAAAATTTCAAATAACTAGAAAGTCCATAAAACATATTTTTTACGAGTTTGCTTTACTGTGCCTTTGTTACTGGTGGTGTGTGGGCGACTTAAATCCACATGTAGGACTTTGCTGATGCAAGACGCTGTTGAATGATGTTAAAGACCTGTTGGTGATGATCCTCAACCCGTCTCTCACGCCCGACACACTACAGACAGGACGGAAGACTGTAAACACGTCACCTCTGCTTGAGACTAGGAAGCAGTGTTCAGCCCTGGAGTAACTTAACACCTGGAGTCTTACGGGCGTCACCCGTAACCCAACTCAGTTAATTACAATATTTCACAGCCATGTCAATATTGTTGTTATTCTTTATATTGTATGAGCTTTTCTGGCTAAATAGTTTCAATTTCAACCTGATGGCCAAATAGTTGTTCGGTAGCACTGTATAGTTTCACAAGCGGCAGATCCACTGATGAAGGTTCCTACCGCGTGAACCTGAGGTGTTGGGTTAGAGGTGCATTAACGGTGACTTGCGTAGACCTCAGGAAGGTAGTACAGTACAATACTCAATATGGTCCGACAGTGACGTGTTCTCAGCAACTATTAAACATAGCCCAGACCAAGACACTGTAGTAGTCTTCTTCACGTTCAATATTCGTTTGATATTATATTTTCAGAGGTTGATAATATTCTTAACAAATAGATCTTCAACTTTTAATTCAGTTACATAATTTTCCAAGGAAAATAACTGCAGATACAACTTTTGTTTTTAGTACATTCTACTTGGTAAAAGTTGTGACAATTTATCAGGAGTTTCAATTTACCATAATGTATACTTAGCGCTCCCAGGGTATCCATCTAAAACTAATTTATCTGTGAGATGACCCAATAATTTTCTGATATATTTGGTAGCTACCACGATAATTATGGATTGAACAGGGCGCATGGATAGGGGAGGGTGTGGAAGCAATTTACTTTTACTTTTTCTACTTTTATCCTCTTCGCCACTTATCGGTTCGTTATCCGCTTGGGCGGTCGGTCAAGTCTGTTACACACTGTTGGCAAGTACTGAGCATGTACTGGTTCCTAAATGCATCTGTGCCTACACCAGTGTTGGTCAAGTCTGGTCTTGAAAGAGGTCACACTCGGTGCCATCACAGTACCCTCTGGCAGATTGTTCCAGTTCACAATTCTCACTCCGCAAAAGTTTGCCCTCACAAGTTTTCTGGACTTGTGGCTTCTTCAACCTTCAGCTGCGACCCCTTGTGGGGCGGGTGTTCGCCAGCTCCAGGTATAGACACTCGACTGAGTAGTGCCCTCTGAGATGTGTACAAACTTCAAATAAGTAACCCCTTGCCTTCCGTAGTATAAACTAGGCAGTTGCAGGCGTTCTAATCTCCTTGAGTAACTGAGGTGACGTAGTGCAGGCACCAGTCTGGTGGCCCTCCTTTCCCTTAATAAACCCTCGAAAATAATTTGAGTTTATTTACATTCAAGTTTCATGTGTTTATACAAACCTTCACAACCTTTTTAACTGTGACGTCGACCAGTAAAGTTTCATAATCTTTCAAAATCTTTCTATAGTTATTTAGTGAGCAAAGTTCCCAAGGATGCATTTTTTGTCTTAATTCCTACTTTCTCAATCTTTGTCCTTCATAATGCTCTTGGAATTTTTTTTAGGCGTTGTAGTATGAAATATATTGTGGTTTTAAATGTACGTCACTGCCTGGAAAACAAAATGAACTTTACTGCTGTGACAAAGACAGATAGATACAGTAAAACTAAATAATACCAGGGTAAATTACTTATTGTAGGCATGTTAACTATAGCATGTTATGATGCTCAAGGAGTACACTACTTGCACATGCAGTATATATTAAGCATAAAGTATAAGTGACGCTCCCCTTACGCGTGGAAATAGATACAGGAACTTTATTTCTTAGGCTCTGACTGACTATCTACCATTGTTTATCTATCTATCTCGCTCAGTTATACAAAATAATGAAAGTTTTCTCTATTTTGGCCCGATAGAAAACAAATCATAATGATTGGGTAACTTTATTATTAGAGAAGATACACGAGCACGGAGTCTCGCTCGTGATTACATCAAGGCTAATTTATTTCTTAGTCCTGTGTTATTCATTAATTCTCCTCGGATATTAGCACAGCTAATAAAAGTGGCAACATTATCACTCATTAATATTTGAGGTGTATCCTCTTCTGCTGCTGATTCTGTGCAAAGCGTGGAGGAATGTTTCACCTGACAGATCATTAACAGTCTCCAGGTGTATAGCTCATGTAACCGCACAAGTTAAAAGGACTACATATATCTAAGTAATAATACCCCCTTTTCCTTACACCTGCATACCTCCAATATAATCTAAACCTGTTACTTGGTAAGGATCTAATTTATGTTCCCTGAAGTCAGGCAAAGGAGGTGTCGTAGGATTTCGGAAACGCAAACCTTGGAGTCTTTTACAGGTGGTACATTTCATATGAATATTACAGACTACTTTCCTAATCTTAGGAACCCACCATTTAATTTTTATGAAAGCTACTACACATCCCACTCCATAATGAAGGCAAATTTATGACTATTTTCGGTTACAAGGGGGGTTAACCTATGCTTGGTGGGTAGCAATGTCGGACATTTCATTGTGTCATTCAGTGTAGTCATTTCCATTCTACCTCTACATTGTATAACTTCCTCTTCTATATAGAGGCCTAAATGCTTAGAAAAATTAGTCCGAACACCTTGATTACTGGTTAACTGGCAGTACTCAGTGAGGGAACTTTCTCTTTGGGCCATCAATGCCATTTTCATTTCAGCAGTCCTTATTTCCCTAACCGTTAAGTACAGCAACATTACCGTGTCCTATTTATGAGTTTTGCTCCTAAGGTTCCGTAAGAATATCATTATCCAGGCAATTGCATGTAAGGCTTTATTATAAGTACCGTACTGATTCCAATTTAATAAGACAGGATATTGAACAGGCGGATTAGTCGGCGTAGGTCGACTCAGTTGTAGCATAAATCCCAGCACGCTCCCCATTAAATATCATAACCTCGGGCCACAAACTCTGGTGAGGGACCCATGATGGACCTTCCCACCACAGCGAGGATTACTTGAAGACAGTAGTATTAATACCTCGAGTGACGAGGTCACTAGGTTAGGTTAGGTTAGGGAAGAACACACAATAAATGTCCTTTGAGAGCAATGATCCAATAGTTTTGATTCTGGTAGTACCTCCCAGAGCAACTTAAATTGGAACCTTTACAGTTGGTAATAATACAGTATGAGTGTTAGTTGTTACAGCCAATGTTACAGCTGAAGCAGAACCGTTCTCGTCAGGTTTTGGAATTTGCGGACATAAGCAATAATAGAGCGTATTTTGACAAAAATTACAAGGTTTTATCTTAGGATTTGTACACCCTTGACTCCCATGATCTGTAGCCAAACAACCATTACACAAAATCAGATGACGAGCATGTTTACTCTTTGGTATTTCTGACTTATATTTAGTACATCTCATCCAAAAATGTCATTGTATATTACATAATTTACATTGAGTATTTGTCTTTGCATTCACATTGGGTTTTTGAAACACTATAAGCAGCAGTCGCAGTGGAGACAATGTTCTACTGGTGATTGTCTAGTCTCCATGTTAGCTACTTAAAATTTCAGTCCGCACACAAATTCATCTAATTCCAACCATTTATCCTTCAATTCTCCTTTAATTATTTTTACGTGTAAGACGTCGGTTAACTCCAATTTTAACCTGATTATACTTGGAGGTGGTCACACCCCGTGGAGTAGTACTAGATTCAAGGCCCCTGTGCCTACGTCCCCTCAGCCACGCTGGGCTTCATTAGCAGATCCCCGCAACATAAGCCTATAAGCAATCAAGCTAGCCTACCGGTATGTTAGTTATAGTTACTCGCGTTAAATAATAAAGTTACACTTGGATCTAAGAGATCCTGGTCACGGCACCATTTTGTCCTGAATTGGTGGATATCAGGAAAATAAATATTTACATTACGTTCTTCACATTAAATAAACACTCGATATGGGTGATTACCTTAAGTGGCAATGTCGGAGTTTAAATTACATCATTACATCAACTACGTACAGAGTATAAAGTTAGGGTATCCTTCAATATTAACCAATACTCAAGGTTTGCTGATGTGGATGGAGGTCAGGAATTGATGGTGGGTCTTAGTTAGTGAGCCCCTCCATGATCGCCGGTTTTACTGAGGTGTTGTGTTTCTCTGGTCACGATCGTTAAGGAACTGAAGATGGCAGGTAATATGTCATTCAACGTTAGCTGGTGGGATGCGGGCACAGACAAAGGAACGGAGACTCGCGCAAGACTATTATTTAAATCAGGGGTAATTATTTTCAATTCAGGTAACTATTAAACAGTATTTTAACTAAATATAACCTAAATTGAATGCAACATACAGTATATATAACTCCCTAACTAAATTTCTTAGATTATTTCTATCGTTCTATCGTGCTATTCAACATATTAGATTAGCAGTTGCGATAATGAAATCAATGTTTATGTGTTCCTGTAACATTTAGTTGCTGTTGTGAACTAAATAGAAAGTGTTCAAGCTCTAAGTTGACCTCAGGTTATGACTATTGAATTTATTGATATAAAATTTTATTGTCATATTTTCCAATGTTGTAATTTTTTTTAGAGCTACGACCTTTAATGCAGAGCGGTGTATTAGTAATCCCTGAATTATATCATAGAATACATGCGTTGTGAGTAGTTATGCATTATGTTATTTGAGATCTATTACACATATATTACCAAAAAGTGCATTGATTGTTTTTGAAGACTTTATGGTGATATGGACGCCTACTGATTACACACTCCGGAAAAAGACTGCTGATTACAGTGCATGTATGGACACCAACTGAGAGTACAGTGTAATTTGTGAAGTGACATAGCAGTGTTAAATTCATCAGTTGCATGTTAATAAAGTTCACCGTTATTTTTGTGCATTGAAACATTACCTTGTAGTTGAAATAAGTGAGATTAATTACTTGAAAAGTAAAATAAAAAAAAATGTGTGTCAATCACTTGTGAAAGATTAGAGCAAATTTTGTGTGGCAGTCTAGAGCATTACCAGTTGTTTAGTAATGAATCATTTTGTCAATATTCTAAGCTTTCTTATGTATCAGTATTGTCACACCTGGGTTGGGAAGCTGAGACTAGCTTTTTTGTGAAGTGTTGAATCTTTGTTGTGACATCAAGGCATCATGACGGAAGCCAGTTTTGACAAAGTGCAACCTGGGGGTGAGACCTCCAGGGAGAGTTTACAGAAACCATGCAGGCAAGTACCCAGGAGCGAGGATTGTATGAGGCTCAGAGGTATATATGTATACCTTTGTTTTCTTGCGTCTTTGTTTAAATAATTCTCAGTTGTTTTGCTTGCTAGTCACCGTGGGTAATTTGTGGTTGCTTAATTTGCATATATTCTAATATTCAGCTGTCTTTTAAACAACACCATAAAATGACTTCCAAATCATACCTGAGACTCTAGCATAATTAGTATGTCTTTTCTCATCACCAAGTCTAATAGGGAAACAAGTTTGACTTGAAAAAGTTATAGTTACGTTAACGCTGGACTGATCGTTCGTCCAGCAACGTATATCGAAGAGGGACAGGTAAAACTCTCGCTCAGGCAGTCAGGTAATATTATTTTTTTATTGATTCAGAAACTACAGTACAAAATACAGATACATATTGTAATGCTGGTACAGGTATAGTTACAAATTTGATTACAGGTATAAAAACAACAGGTACAAGTATGATAATAAACATTACAAATACATGTAGAGGATCAACACTACGGATACAGGTTTCAAGTACAGGTACAGACATTTCAAAAGCTCTTAAACCTCTGTTATGAAACTTTAAGAAGTCTTTGAGTGAATCTTAGGGAGCGTCACTGCATCATCATCTCTTGTGGACACATGTGGACACTTGTGGACACATGGGGGCACTTGGGGACACATGGGGACACTTGTGGACACTTGGGGACACTTGTGAACACTTGGGGAAACCTGTGAACACTTGGGAGCACTTGGGGACACTTGGGGACACTTGTGGACACTTGGGGACACTTGTGAACACTTGGGAACACTTGTGGACACTTGGGGACACTTGGGGACACCTGTGAACACTTGGGGACACTTGTGGACACTTGGGGACACTTGGGGACACCTGTGAACACTTGGGGACACTTGTGGACACTTGGGGACATTTGGGGACACCTGTGAACACTTGGGGACACTTGTGGACACTTGGGGACACTTGGGGACACCTGTGAACACTTGGGGACACTTGTGGACACTTGGGGACACTTGTGAACACCTGGGAACATTTGTGAACACTTGGGGACACTTGTGGACACTTGGGGACACTTGTGGGCACTTGGGGACACTTGTGAACACCTGGGAACATTTGTGAACACTTGGGGACACTTGGGGACACTTGTTGACACTTGGGAACACTTGGGGACACTTGGGGACGCTTGTGGACACTTGGGGACACTTGTGGACACTTGTGAACACTTGGGAACACTTGTGGACACTTGGGGACACTTGTGGACACTTGGGGACACTTGTGAACACTTGGGGACACTTCTACACACTTCTGGGAATTTCTAGATACGAAACTAAAAGAAGATCCACTATTCTGTTTTGGGGGATGGCTTTGGTTAGGTTAGGTTAGGTTAGGTTAGGTTAGGTCAGGTCAGGTTAGGTTAGGTTAGGCTGAGATTGTGAATGGAACTAACAAATGAGATCTTCACTTTAGGTCACTTGTATTACTTGTAACTGTGTATCACAATCGTATATTTTTGTCACCATTGATTACATATTAAGAGCGATGTGAATCAAGAATATTTTTGGTGTCAATAGAGATGTTGTTTCCTCAGCTTCATCACTAACATCATTAACGCCACAATCACCACCATTATCACCATCACCACCATTATCACCATCACCACCATTATCACCATCACCACCACCACCTTTGGTACATGATGGAGAGGAACACTGATAGGAACTTTCACCCAAACCTTGTCTGTGTGTGTGTGGTAGAGCTTGGACACACACCACACACCTGTTGACTACACACCTGCCTGGGACACACCTGATCGACAGAGACACACACGTCACCCCCCACAAACCTACAAGACTGGCCGTGGTGACTCGTAGAGCAGCTTATATACTGTACACACACAATAACCTTACCATCAACACGTGGTAGTCAACAACTGTATCACGTGGGGCTCCTCCCTATGCATTCCTTCCTCGTCAGGTAAAATCTGATTGAACTTCTATTTTTGAGGTTTTTGGATACATTTAGGAGGTATATATTCACGTTAGGCTGAGGTCTGGAGGTAGTGGAGGTAGTGTTAGAGTGAGAGGAGGTAAGAAATGGATCAGGTGTGTGTGTGTCTGTAGAGGTTTGTGTTTTGGAGGTCAGTGCTCACGTGGTCTCCTCCCTGTTGCTCTTATCCCTCCTCCACCTCCTTATACCCTCTTCCTAGTCCTCCTTCCCATCTTCCTCCCCCTCCTTATCCTCCTAGTCTCTCTTCTCCCCCTCCTCACCCCCCTAATCCCTCTCCTCCTCCTTCTTGCCTTCCTCCTAACCCTTCCTAGTTCCTCTCCTCTTTCCTCTCCTTTTAACTCCTTTAGTTCCATTCCTGTTCCTACTCCTCTTAACCCCCTTCTCCCTCTCCTCCTCCTACTCTCCCTCCCCTCCTCCTACTCTCCCTCCTCCGCCCCTCTCCTTCTCCTCCACCCCTCTTCTTCTCCTCCGCCCCTCTTCTTCTCCTCCTCTTCTCATCTCTTCCTTCTGTATCATTTCTCTACCTCCTCCTAGTCATCAGTTTTTACAGCTTCTGAATTCTTCCTCTTGCCACTCCTAGGACTCTCTCTCTCTCTCTTTCTCTCTCTCTCTCTCTCTCTCTCTCTCTCTCTCTCTCAGCACCTAGCAGACACTCTCAGCACCCAATAGATACTCTCAGCCCCCAGCAGACACTCTCAGCACCCAAAAGACACTCTCAGCACTCAGTAGACACTCTCAGCACCCAGTAGACGCTCACAGCACCCAGTAGATAATCTCAGCACCCAGTAGACACTCTCAGCACCCAGTAGACACTCTCAGCACCCAGTAGACACTCTCAGCACCGAGTAGACTCTCTCAGAACCCAGTAGATAGTCTCAGCACCCAGTAGACACTCTCGGCACCCAGTAGACGCTCACAGCACCCAGTAGATAATCTCACCACCCAGTAGACACTCTCAGCACCCAGTAGACACTCTCAGCACCCAGTAGACACTCTCAGCACCCAGTAGACTCTCTCAGAACCCAGTAGATAGTCTCAGCACCCAGTAGACACTCTCAGCACCCAGTAGACGCTCACAGCACCCAGTAGATAATCTCAGCACCCAGTAGACACTCTCAGAACCCAGTAGATAGTCTCAGCACCCAGTAGACACTCTCAGCACCCAGTAGACACTCTCAGCACCCAGCAGACACCCTCAGCAGACACCCTCAGTTCCAACTTAATTCACCTTAAGAATAACCAAACCAAACCTAACTTAACCCCCCAAGGTGGCGTTAGTGTCAATCATCAGGTGAAAATAAACTATGGATGGAGGGGCAGATATTCAGGTGATCCCCAAGAACACGATAAGATTAACTACAACAACGGGATATACTGTATTAGGTATCGTTATAAAATAAGAACAATGGAATACTTTAACCATATAGAGAGTAGGTAGAAAGGTAGTAGATAACAGATAGGATGATAGATAGTAGGTAGGAAGATAAAATATAAAAAACTGAGCTGAATACAGAAACAATTTGCATAGATTTAACCGATGGTGAGGAAAAATTAATCCTAGGAGTAAGATATAGACCTCCTAGGCTTGATAGTGTTAAAGCGACTTATTTGGAATGAAATGCGCAGGGCTTCCATACATAGCAAAGTCTGTATAGTAGGCGACTTTAACATTGGACACATAGATTGGACCGACCTTACAGGTTACTCAGAATCAAAGGATTTTCTTGAAACAGTTCAGGACTGTTTCCTAAGTTAATATATAGCCGAACCCACCCGGGGGTAATAATATACTCGATTTAGTTCTGTCAAATAGAGAAAACCTCATTAGTAATGTCGAGGTAACAGCGATCACAAATTTGATGGCAGACGCAAGGAAAATTCCATAAAAGTCCCAGATTTCAGAAGGGCAAATTTTGATAGTTTGAAAATGCAGCTGAGTGAAGGGGTATCATGTTAGGTTAGGTTAGATTAGGTTAGGTTAGATTAGGTTTGGCTAGGTTTTGCTAAGTTAGGTTAAGTTAGGTTAGGTTAGGGTCGGTTAGATCAGGGTCATTTAGATAAGGGTGATTATTCATAAAGTGAAATAATCTAGGGGGTTACTCTTCACTTAATCAGCACATACCTAAAACATTTGGAAATAGAGGGCCGTGGTAGACAACCCTCAGGATACTAAGACATGCACTTTAACTTTATGACCACGTGAGTTAAGTGCATCATGCGATCATAAAGTTATTCATCTGAGGGACTTAAGCACCAGCTACGGTCATCTGGTCGATTCTTCAACGAGTTTTTAGTATGCAGAAAAAAAATGTTGGTTTCGAAGGTGAACTTGTTGGATTTAGAGCGAGGTGTGGCGGGGGTGTGTCAGGGTGAGGTTGTGTCAGTGTGTAGTGGTGAGGTCGTGCTAGTGTGTAATAGTGGTGAGGTTGTGCTAGTGTGTAATAGTGGTGAGGTTGTGCTAGTGTGTAATAGTGATGAGGTTGTGCTAGTGTGTAATAGTGGTGAGGTTGTGCAAGTGTGTGTAGTAGTGGGGGGTTGCGCACACACACACACACACACACACACACACACACACTGTCCTTGTTTCTTCCTCCTGCTCCCCCCCCTCCCCCCCCCCAAAAAAAAAATTGTTGCTCCACTATTTTTTTTTATAATATACTGAGTGAGGAGGACGTTGTTGCTATACAGAGACACCATCGCTAACCAGTTCATTGACCAGGAGATGATTAATTAATGCATTTTTGTGAGTCAATATTTGTTTAAGATTCAATCTTTCAATCGTTCTTCTTCTCTCTCTCTCTCTCTCTCTCTTTATTTCCGTGTCTCTCTCCCTATTTATCGCCCTCTCTCTGATCTAGAAGACAGAAATACAGAGAGATCTGGTAGTTGTAGCATAAGTAAATATGAAAATTCTGGTGACAAGAGGTACCGGTATGGCCAGCAGTAGGACAGAACTAAACAATGTGATGTAGTCGTGGCCAGAATTATGTTAGGATACAGACACATCTGGCAGGTTAGTAACGCTGTACCTATACCGGAACAGTCAGCATGTAAAATTTGTGATAAACCCTTAAAGCATACACATGAACACTATATTATTGATTGTGACTGTCAAAGACTTCAGGCCACCTGGCTTATTTTATCATGAACTATGTACAGTAATTACTACATTGAATCGGGAGTCCTTGAGGACATTCTTGCTGTCTATCTCAAATTTGCTAGTCCACAGTGATTAGCCCTCAAATAGAATATATCACCAATGAATATAACCGTTGCTATTATTTTTTGTGTATGAACCTCTGTCCTACGTGGGAGTAAACATTGATAGCACCCTCAGTGTCAAGACCTGGCTAAATTATTCAGATTAGGCAAAATGTACCTCACTATTGCCACTAAAGTTGTTAAAATAAAGAAAAAATCTCTCTCTCTCTCTCTCTCTCTCTCTCTCTCTCTCTCTCTCTCTCTCTCTCCATATACACACAATACATCGCGTGATAATCTTTATGTTTATCAGGCCTTATAAATACTTCACACAGTCAACACGACACGAAAAAGAAACCCACAAAAATATACCTGCAATTCTATCTGGATTTTCTGACGTCATTAAAATCCGGCTAAAACCAAGAACGAGAAATGATCGATATAAGCTTCACCATCTCTTTTTCCTCCCTTCCCATACCTCTCCCTCTCCCTCTCCAAAACTCCCTATCCACTGTTCTTCATAACCCACTCTCTCCCTCTCCGTCCTCCAAAACCCACTCTCTCCATCCTCCAAAACCCATTCTCGCCATCCTAAAAAAAACCCCTTCCCCTCTTCCAAGCCTCTCTCCTAAAAACCCCTTCCTCCTCTTCCAAAACCCCTCCCCCTCTCCCCAAACCCCTCCCCCTTTCCAAAACTCCTCCCCCTTTCCAAAACCCCTCCCCCTTTCCCAAACCCCTCCCCCCTCTCCAAAACCCCCCTTTCCATCTCCAATAAACCCACTCTCCATCCCCCTTCTCCCGTTACACTCCCTACTCTCCCATCCCACCCACGACCTATCCCAAACCACGATCAAATTACCGGGTCTATAAAACACACAGCGGCCATCACCTCCCACGATGACCCTCCCGGAACCAGTACTGTGAATCACTGGTAAGAAAGACGGCTTGCAGTACCCGAGGTAAACTACAACTCCCGGTTAGAGGTGGCGGACGGAGACGGTAGGATAGACAGACAGAGAAACGGGAAGACTAGATAAATAGGTAAATAGATAGACGGATGGATAGACAGGAAGGCAGATGGATAGGCTAGATAAATCGGTAAAGAGATATATAGACGGGTGGATAGATGGATAGATAAAAAGACTGACGGACGGATGGTAGGTGAGGCCCGTAGAGAAAGCTTAGTGCAATAATTACAGTACATGTTATTAATTCAAGACTGTCAGTATGAGTCTTTTGACCTCTGACCTCTAAGGTTATGGTGTGTTAAACCATCGTACTCAAAGGGTTATATCATCGTACTCAATGGGTTGCGTTAGGTTAGGTTCATATTCAAGACCAATATGCTGGGGTGTCTAATCTTTAGGTGAAACGCACGAAACCTTTCTCTTTATTGTAAAACTTTTCAGTATTCACCTCATGTATTTTTAGGTCACTTCCTTCACCTAGTGCTTGACCAGCTCTCCACACATCTCTCACAACCCCCTAACATGGCTGACACACGGCCACCTCTCTCCTCGTCATTATCATTGTCCTCGAGAGAACGAGAAGTCTGTCTGTCTGTCTGTCTGTCTGTCTCTTCCCATCTTCCTTCGTAACTACAATACTTACCGTCCCTCCCTCCTTCTCTTTCTCTTCCTCTCCATTCTCCAACACCACTCCTTCACCAACGACCTCTCTCTCCCTCTCTCTCCTCCTCCATTCTCCAGCATCATCCCTTGACGATCTACCCTTTTTCTCTCTCCCCTTCCATCACCATTCCTTGACCACCTACTCTCCCTCCCACTTCCCTCCCTCCCTCCCTCCATCACCACACCTTAATAGCCACAGCTGCGCGTCTCACTAATTCACTCTCAAAGGCTAGTTGTCTGAGGGAGGGTCACCTTAGGTCACTGAACCTGCAGAAGGCGCGGCTGGCGGTACAGTGATGGGGGACCTAACCTACCCACAGCGTCCTTCTAGGTGGGTAGAGGGGGATAGGTAACAATAAGAGGAGGGATGTATGGCTGTTGATCCAGTAAAGAGAGAGAGAGAGAGAGAGGTATTAGAAAACACACCCTCACACGTCACCTCGCCTCCTAGACGTCACCCAGACAACTACCAAATACCTGTATAACTAGTCTAGGGTGTGTTACCTGAGTGTGGGAGACCAAGCAGGCGGTAATAAGCCTCTCCAAGCACCAGGGGCGTTACTGAGGGAGGAGATATAAGAAGAGTTTGCCTATGAACCCCTGGCTGGTTAACCTGAAGGAGTAGAAACCGAAGGCTTGTAGTTACTGATGCATTAATAACTATAACCATATCCTTGTTAATTATCATGGGATCACCTGTAGTTTAGCCCCTTAGTTTATTTCACCTGCTGATTGACATATCAGTAGATACAATATGTTAAGAAAATAACCTTAAGGTAATGTAGATTTCCTTCCTTCCTTCCTTCCTTCCTTCATTCATTCATTAACGCATTCATTAATTTTTCTTACCCCTCCCTTCCTTCCATCCATCCTCTCGTCTTTCCATTCTCTTCCTTCTTTCATTCTTTTTCTTCCCTTCCTTCCATCCTTCCTTCTTTCCCTTCCCTTCCTTTATCCCTTTCCTCCTTCCATTTTTCCTTTTACTTCCTTCCTCCCTCCTTCCCTTTATCCTACCCTCCCACCCACCCTCCCTCCCTCCCTCCCTCTCTCCCTCCCGCTTTCCCTCCCTCTCCCCGTCCTGCCCTCCCTCCCTCTCCCCCTCCCTCCTTCCCTCCTTCCCTCTCTCTACTAAAGGGCTTCCTTCAGATCGTGCCAAGTGTACTTAGTAACTTCCAATTTGTATTCTGAACCTTCCTCGATGTTGAAAGATAAACACAGTTCATTCGGGTGTGTGTGTGTGTGTGTGTGTGTGTGTGTGTGTGTCAATTGAAGAAGAACAACAAGGACCCAAAAATACAACAATAGAAGAAAAACAAGAACAAGAAGAACAAAAAGAAGGATAACAAGAAGAACAAGAACAATAGAAGAAGAAGAAGAAGAAGAAGCGATGTTCACTACATTTATAAAACTTCACACATGGAAGACCTCAACTCAGGAGGACAAGGGCGAGATACAAACAATTACCTCAGGGAATCACTTATCACCTGAAGACCACCCTCCTCCTCCTCCTCCTCCTCCTCCTCTTCCTCCTCCTCCTCCTCCTCCTTTTCTTCTTCCTCCTCCTCGGCTACAGCTGTGGACTATACTATGACTAACAGCACATATACACTACATATCAAGTTTATGCCCTTGGTTATCGGGGTAGGAGTGGGAGAGGGGGAGAGGAAGGGGGAGAGAGGGGGAGAGGAAGGGGGAGAGAGGGGGAGAGGAAAGGGGAGAGAGGGGGAAAGAGGGGGAGAGGAAGGGGAGAGAGGGGGAGAGGAAAGGGGAGAGGAAGGGGGAAAGAGGGGAGAGGAAGGGGAAGAGAGGGGGAGAGGAAGGGGGAGAGAGGGGGAGAGAAAGGGGGAGAGAGGGGGAGAGGAAGGGGGAGAGAGGGGGAGAGGAAGGAGGAGAGGAAAGGGGAGAGAGAGGGGAGAGGAAGGGGGAGAGGAAAGGGGAGAGAGGGGGGGAGAGGAAGGAGGAGAGGAAAGGGGAGAGAGAGGGGAGAGGAAGGGGGAGAGGAAAGAGGAGAGGAAGGGGGAGAGGAAAGGGGAGAGAGGGGGAGAGGAAGGGGGAGAGAGGGGGAGAGGAAGGGGGAGAGGGGGGAAAGGGGGGAGGAAGGCCATACCTAGCACGTGTAACTTATTTTCTTCAGACGCGCGCTCGGTGATCTGGTTGAGTGGGCTGGGTGACTTGAGTGGGCTGGGTTGGTTGAGTGGGATGAGTGGGCAGTGTTGGTTGACTGATTTAAGTGGATTGAGTGGGTAGAGTAAATTGATCATGTTGGGTGTGTTGAGTAGATTGAGTGAACTGAGTGGGGTGAGTTAGTTGAGTGGTTTTAGTTGGTTGAGTGGGCTGAGTAGCTTAAGAGGGTTGAGTGGATTACATTGACTGAGTGGGTTGAGGGGGCTGTGTGAGTAGAGTGGATTGAGTGAGTCGAGTGGATGAAGTGGATTGATTGAGTAGAGTAGAGTGGGCTGAGTGGACGGAGTGGGTTTGTTAATAAATGTCTGATAGTGTATAACAATGAGAAGAGAGACGCGTGGTGTGTTCCTGCAGGTAAGGTCAGGTTAATGAGGACTTCTTTTTCAGGTAATTTTTTGGTTGAATCAATTTATTGTTTACCATTGTTTGTATACCTGTACTGTTTATGTTTATTGTTTGTACACACACACACACACACACACACACACACACACAAAAGAGGAATTTAGGGGGAAAATCCTGACATCCTCTTAACTCCTTCTCTCTCCTCCTCACCTTCCTCCCTACTTCACAAACACTCCTCCTCTCCCTCTTCCCCTCCCCACCCCTTCCAGCCCTCCTAATCTCCACTCTCCAAATAACCCTCCCTCCCTGTCTCCCTCTCCCTCTCTCCCTTCCTCCCTCCCTCTCCCTGCCCGCTAGAGCACCAAATCCGGCTGTAGGAACACACTGCCTCTCTCAGTGAACCGGATATATCAATGAGCAAGATGATCCAATATTCTCACGACCCTTCCAACTTGTTGTTATTAAACCAGGGTTATTGTGACACTTCCTGCCTTTATCTTAGCTTGGTTTCGATTTGTGGTTTATGTTAGGTGGTTTAAGGAGAAATTGACGTTAAGAGATTTTATTCTGGGTTTATATTTGGTTTTTTTTTTCCCCGTGGGGCTTGTAGGATAGAGGGAGTGGTGGTGAGGTGGTGGTGAGGGGGAGGTGTGGTGGTGGTGGGGGGAGGTGTGGTGGTGGTGAGGGGGAGGTGTGGTGGTGGTGGGGGGAGGTGTGGTGGTGGGGGGGGGAGGTGTGGTGGTGGTGAGGGGGAGGTGTGGTGGTGGTGGGGGGAGGTGTGGTGGTGGTGGGGGAGGTGTGGTGGTGGTGATGGGAGGTGTGGTGGTGGTGGGGGGAGGTGTGGTGGTGGTAGGGGGAGGTGTGGTGGTGGTGGGGGGAGGTGTGGTGGTGGTGGTGATGGGAGGTGTGGTGGTGGTGTGGTGAGGTGTGGTGGTGGTGGGGGGAGGTGTGGTGGTGGTAGGGGGAGGTGTGGTGGTGGTGGGGGGAGGTGTGGTGGTGGTGTGGTGGTGGTGTAGTGGTTGTGTAATAGTGGTTGTTTCTTCTTGTTCTTGTTCTTCTTGTTCGTCTTCTCTACCTCTATTTGCCTATTTTCTTTTTATCTCTATCTCATCTGTCTTTTGTCATCTCACAGCTCACACCTCACAGCTCACACCACAAACCTCACACCACACACCTCACACCACACACCTCACACCACACACCCCACACCACACACCCCACATCCCACACCACACACCTCACACCACAAACCTCACACCACACACCTCACAGCTCACACCCCACACCTCACACCCCACACCACACCACACATCCCACACCATACACCTCACACCACACACCTCACACCACTCACCTCACACCTCATACCTCACAGCTCACACCACACAACTCATACCTCACACCCCACATCCCACACCACACACGTTACACCATACAAACCACTTCACCCAGCACACCGGTCGTGTCCGATTACCTCACCTGGCGGGGTCGTGATGCAGGTTCTTAAAAAACAAAGGAGCGGATGTTGTAATGGGGTAAATGTTTGAGTCACGTAGGTCCTCAGGTGAGCAAATACAGTGCCAGACACCCATAAGTGGAGGTGGTCTTAACCTAACCTAACCTAACGTGACCTAACCTAACCAAACGTGACCTGACCTAACCTAACGTGACCTAACCTAATCTAATGTGACCTGACCTAACCTAATGTGATTTTCTGGGTTTTTTTATATATTCTAATTTCTGCCCAGTTATGTTATACGTGATGCCAAGGACGCAAGTCATGTTTATTTGTTTGGTTAAGTCAGCCACTTAGATGCGTTCTCACACCTCCAGTTATGAGGAAAAGTTAACTTACGAAACTGTGAGAATCTCTCTTTGTCTAGTATACTGTAAGTGAGCCTTAGATCCGTTCAAACAGATGTTTTACATTGGATGTAATAAATTGTTGGTGTACCGCAGGGAGGAGTGTTGGTACCTAACAGACTGTGGGTGTACCTCAGGGTGGAGTGTTGGTACCTAACAGACTGTGGGTGTACCTCAGGGTGGAGTGTTGGTACCTAACAGACTGTGGGTGTACCACAGGGTGGAGTGCTGGTACCTAACAGACTGTGGGTGTACCGCAGGGTGGAGTGCTGGTACCTAACAGACTGTGGGTGTACCTCAGGGTGGAGTGCTGGTACCTAACAGACTGTGGGTGTACCTCAGGGTGGAGTGTTGGTACCTAACAGACTGTGGGTGTACCTCAGGGTGGAGTGCTGGTACCTAACAGACTGTGGGTGTACCTCAGGGTGGAGTGCTGGTACCTAACAGACTGTGGGTGTACCACAGGGTGGAGTGCTGGTACCTAACAGACTGTGGGTGTACCGCAGGGTGGAGTGCTGGTACCTAACAGACTGTGGGTGTACCTCAGGGTGGAGTGCTGGTACCTAACAGACTGTGGGTGTACCTCAGGGTGGAGTGTTGGTACCTAACAGACTGTGGGTGTACCTCAGGGTGGAGTGCTGGTACCTAACAGACTGTGGGTGTACTGCAGGGTAGAGTGCTGGTACCTAACAGACTGTGGATGTACCACAGGGTGGAGTGCTGGTACCTAACAGACTGTGGGTGTACCTCAGGGTGGAGTGCTGGTACCTAACAAACTGTGGGTGTACCACAGGGTGGAGTGATGGTACCTAACAGACTGTGGGTGTACCGCAGGGTGGAGTGTTGGTACCTAACAGACTGTGGGTGTACCTCAGGGTGGAGTGCTGGTACCTAACAGACTGTGGGTGTACCACAGGGTGGAGTGCTGGTACCTAACAGACTGTGGGTGTACCGCAGGGTGGAGTGTTGGTACCTAACAGACTGTGGGTGTACCGCAGGGTGGAGTGTTGGTACCTAACAGACTGTGGGTGTACCGCAGGGTGGAGTGCTGGTACCTAACAGACTGTGGGTGTACCTCAGGGTGGAGTGTTGGTACCTAACAGACTGTGGGTGTACCGCAGGGTGGAGTGCTGGTACCTAACAAACTGTGGGTGTACCTCAGGGTGGAGTGCTGGTACCTAACAAACTGTGGGTGTACCTCAGGGTGGAGTGTTGGTACCTAACAGACTGTGGGTGTACCGCAGGGTGGAGTGTTGGTACCACTAATTCATTCAACATATCATAACAGACAGGCACAAGGTCAACTAGACAAGCTTAGACTCGACACTTGTTTCAGCCTGAGTGTTGGGTCTGCCCCCCCCCCCCCTCTCTCTCTCTCTCTCTCTCTGTCGTTATCATCCTAACTACACCCACAATAATACCTACAATTGGGCAGTGTTTATGAAAGGGCCATTTAACTTAGATATAAATGGAAACGCTAATATAACTATACCTAACTTAAATGTATCACACACACACACACTGTCCACTTAACACTCAACACACCTGTACTTAACTCTGCCAAACCTGCATTTAACTTACATCATCTTTACTATAATGTCTCCCATTTTAAATCGAACACCAAATAAATCTATATCAATATGAATAGATTAAATTAGGCTTCAGTGTATTAGTAAATGATACAATGATGGCGCGGGTTAGTGCGGGTATCTGTGAAGACTTAAGTGATAATGTCTGAGTGAGTGTTGGTAATTATTTTCTCCAGTGTAATATTGTTTGCCTTAGTGGGGAGGTTAAGATAGTGTGTGTGTGTGTGTGTGTGTGTGTGTACAGGAAGTATCACGGGGGTCAGGATGTCAAGTATACAACAAAGACATCATACAACGACAACAATATCCACACGACAAAAACAAATTTACGACAAAGATTCACACTTAGAGAAACACAAATATCCTCAGATTAACCAAAAAACAAACAAACAAACACAGAAAACAAAAACATTCTCAGATAAACACATTCAGAGACCAAGACTTAAGATACGGCAGACGCCCTTCCAGGTTCAGGTGCCAACTGGTCTAGGGAAAGCGGCTGGTGGTGGTGGTGGGGCTAGTAGTAGTGGTGGTTGTGGTGGTGGGGCTAGTAATGGTGGAGGTCGTGGTGGGGCTAGTAGTAATGGTGGTGGTGGTGGTAGTAGTGGTGGTTGTTACACGAATGGACACCGGGTCACTCACCACTATAGAGAACGGGACAACTAGCCCCTTCTCTCCTCGACACTTCAACAAGATGATAATTGTAAACCACAAAGCGATATAAGTTAGGTTAGGTTTGGTTAGGTTAGGTTAGGTTAGGTTAGGTTTGATTAGGTTAGGGTGACACAGGATGATGAAGTGATGATTCTTGTTAGTTTGGTTTGTCTTTATAATGAAACGTGTGTCTGAGTGTTAGTCGAGCCGTTTACAGTGTGAGAATCTGGTAAATTTGTTGTCCCCTTCTGTTATCCGCTGCTTGGCCTGGAAATGGAACAGTGGTAGCGGTGGTGGTGATTGTGGTGACAGTTGTTGTGGTAGTGGTGATGATAATGGTGATAATAGACAGTAGTGGTGGTGGTGATGATAGTGGTGTTAATAGTAGTGGTGGTGGTGGTGATGATGGTGGTGGTGATAATAATAGTCGTGGTGTAGATGAGTTGGAGGGTGATGTGGTGGTGGTGGTGGGTGGTGTTGGTGGATGGTGGTGGTGAGGTCAGGCCTGAATGAGGATGATATTACTGGTTACATTCTGACCACACCCATCCTAAGAAGGCCAGCCACACACACACACACACACACATACACACACACACACACCGTCGTTATGTTTTTCTCTTTTTTTTTTTTTTTTACCAGAAGTACAATAGATTAGGGAGAGGTGGACCATGAGACGTCTTCCTTCCGTCCGTCCTTCTTTCCTTCCTTCCTTCCTTCAGTCCTTCCTTCCTTCCTTCCTTCCACCACCCCACAAAATACCTATAGCATAAACTTAAGTCCCTATCTGTCATCACAACGTCGCCTCAAGTCCACCACCCTTACACCCTTACACCATTACCCCCTTACACCCTTACACCCCTACACCCTTACCCCCTTACCCCCTTACACCATTATACCATTACACCCTTACACCCTTACCCCCTTACCCCCTTATACCATTACACCCTTACACCCTTAAACCCTTACACCCTTACACCATTACCCCCTTACCCCCTTACACCCTTACACCATTACCCCCTTACACCCTGACACCCATACACCCTTACACCCTTACACCCTTACTTCCTTACACCCTTACACCCTTACACCATTACCCCCTTACACCCTTACACCATTACACCCTTACACCCTTACACCATTACCCCCTTACACCCTTACACCCTTACACCCTTAAACCCTTACACCCTTACACCATTACACCCTTACACCCTTACACCATTACCCCCTTACACCATTACACCCTTACACCCTTACACCATTACCCCCTTACACCCTTACACCATTACACCCTTACACCCTTAAACCCTTACACCCTTACACCATTACACCCTTACACCATTACACCCTTACACCCTTACACCATTACACCCTTACACCCTTACCCCCTTACACCCTTACACCATTACACCCTTACACCCTTACACAGACCCATTTAAGGATTAATGGTCATGATTGTATGTCTCCTCGAAGCACTCACCAATCACAAGAGAGGAAGGATTGGTGAAACGAAATTGATAATCCAATTTTTTTCTAATCAGTTTTAAAGATTTAAGGTTAACTTACAGTATCATCAGAGGACCTAAAAATACTCCCTAAATTATGTGTTTTTTAGGTAAAGAAAAAAAAAGGAAATATCTATCTTAAAATACATAAAATATCAGGACAACAAAACAATATATAATAT